>JANJGN010000728.1:0-303284 GCA_026770705.1 Isurus oxyrinchus | reverse complement strand
TGTTGTTTTCTTTAATGTTGAGGTTGTAGTTGAAAATGTTGGTGTTTTTCAATTTTGAGGTTGTTATTGTTTTTCAATGTGAGGTTGTTGTTGAATGTTGTTGGTGTTTTTCAACGTTGAAGTTGTTGTTGAATTTTGTTGGTGTTTTTCAATGTTGTGGTTGTTGTTGTTTTTCAATGTTGAGGTTGTTGTTGAATTTGTTGGTGTTTTTCAATTTTGAGGTTGTTGTTGTTTTTCAATGTTGAGGTTGATGTTTAATTTGTTGGTGTTTTTCATTGTTGAGGTTGTTGTTGAATTTGTTGTTGTTTTTCAATGTTGAGGTTGTTGTTGTTTTTCAATGTTGAGGTTATTGTTTGAATTTGTTGGCGTTTTTCAATGTTGAGGTTGTTGTTTTCTTTAAATGTTGAGGTTGTAGTTGAAAATGTTGGTGTTTTTCAATTTTGAGGTTGTTATTGTTTTTCAATGTTGAGGTTGTTGTTGAATTTGTTGGTGTTTTTCAACGTTGAGTTGTTGTTGAATTTGTTCGTGTTTTTCAATGCTCAGGTTGTTGTTGTTTTTCAATGTTGAGGTTGTTGTTGAATTTGTTGGTGTTTTTCAATGCTGAGATTGTTGTAGTTTTTCAATGTTGAGGTTGTTGTTGAATGTGTTTATGTTTTTCAATGTTGAGGTTGTTGTTGTTTTTCAATGTTGAGGTTGTTGCTGAATTTGTTGGTGTTTTTCAATGTTGAGGTTGTTGTTGAATTTGTTGGTGTTTTTAAATGTTGAGGTTGTTGTTGTTTTTCAATGTTGAGGTTGTTGTTGAATTTGTTGGTGTTTTTCAACGTTGAGGTTGTTGTTGAATTTGTTCGTGTTTTTCAATGTTGAAGTTGTTGTTGAATTTGTTGGTGTTTTTCATTGTTGAGGTTGTTGTTGAATTTGTTGGTGTTTTTCATGTTGAGGTTGTTGTTGCTTTTCAATGTTGAGGTTGTTGTTGAATTTGTTCGTGTTTTTCAATGTTGAAATTGTTGAATTTGTTGGTGTTTTTCAATGTTGAGGTTGTTGTTGTTTTTCAATGTTTGAGGTTGTTGTTGAATTTGTTGGTGTTTTTCAACGTTGAGGTTGTTGTTGTTTTTCAATGTTGAGGTTGTTGTTGAATTTGTTGGTGTTTTTCGACGTTGAGGTTGTTGTTGAATTTGTTCGTGTTTTTCAATGCTCAAGTTGTTGTTGTTTTCAATGTTTGAGGTTGTTCTTGAATTTGTTGGTGTTTTTCAATGTTGAGGTTGTTGTAGTTTTTCAATGTTGAGGTTGTTGTTCTTTTTCAATGTTGAGGTTGTTGTTGAATTTGTTGGTGTTTTTCAATGTTGAAGTTGTTGTTGAATTTGTTTGGTGTTTTTCAATGATGAAGTTGTTGTTGAATTTGTTGGTGTTTTTAAATGTTGAGGTTGTTGTTGTTTTCAATGTTGAGGTTGTTGAATTTGTTGGTGTTTTTCAATGTTGAGGTTGTTGTTGTTTTTCAATGTTGAGGTTGTTGTTGTTTTTCAATGTTGAGGTTGTTGTTGAATTTGTTGGTGTTTTTCAATGTTGAGGTGTTGTTGAATTTGTTGGTCTTTTTCAATGTTGAGGTTGTTGTTGTTTTTCAATGTTGAGGTTGTTGTTGTATGTGTTGGTGTTTTTCAGTGTTGAGGTTGTTTGTAGTTTTTCAATGTTGAGGTTGTTGTTGAATTTGTTGGTGCTTTTCAATGTCGAGGTTGTTGTTGATTTGTTGGTGTTTTTCAATATTGAAGTTGTTGTTGAATTAGTTGTTGTTTTTCATGTTGAGCTTGTTGTTGAATTTGTTGGTGTTTTTCAATGTCGAGGTTGTTGTTGTATTTGTTGTGTTTTTTCAATGTTGAAGTTGTTGTTGAATTTGTTGGTGTTTTTCAAATGTTGACGTTGTTCTTGAATTTGTTGGTGTTTTTCAATGTTGAGGTTGTTGTTGTCTTAAATGTTGAGGATGTTGTTGAAAATGTTGGTGTTTTTCAATTTTGAGGTTGTTGTTGTTTTTCAATGTTGAGGTTGTTGTTGAATTTGTTGGTGTTTTTTCCATGTTGAGGTTGTTGTTGTTTTTCAAAGATGAGGTTTGTTGTTAAATTTGTGGTGTTTTTCAATGTTATGGTTGTTGTTGAATTTGTTGGTGTTTTTCAATGTTGAAGTTGTTGTTGAATTTGTTGGTGTTTTTCAATGTTGAGGTTGTTGTTGTTTTTCAATGTTGAGGTTGTTGTTGAATTTGTTGGTGTTTTTCAATGTTGAGGTTGTAGTTGTTTTTCAAGTTGAGGTTGTTGTTGAATTTGTTGGTGTTTTTCAATTTCGAGGTTGTTGTTGAATTTGTTGGTGTTCTTCAATGTTGAAGTTGTTGTTGAATTTGTTGGTGTTTTTCAATGTTGATGTTGTTGTTGTTTTTCAATGTTCAGGTTGTTGTTGAATTTGTAGTTGTTTTTTCAATGTTGAGGTTGTTGTTTGTTTTTCAATGTTGAGGTTGGTTGTTGAATTTGTTGGTGTTTTTCAATGTCGAGGTTGTGTTGAATTTGTTGGTGTTTTTCAATCTTGAGGTTGTTGTGGAATATGTTGGTGTTTTACAATGTGAGGTCGTTGTTGAATTTGTTGGCGTTTTTAAATGTTGAGGTTGTTGTTGAATTTGTTGGTGTTTTCAATGTTGAGGGTTGTTGTTGAATTTGTTGGTGTTTTTCAATGTCGAGGTTGTTGTTGAATTTGTTGGTGTTTTTCAATGTTGAAGTTTGTTGTTGAATTTGTTGGTGTTTTTCAATGTTGAGCTTGTTGTTGAATTTGTTGGTGTTTTTTCAATGTCGAGGTTTGTTGTTGAATTTGTTGGTGTTTTTCAATGTTGAAGTTGTTGTTGAATTTGTTGGTGTTTTTCAATGTTGTGGTTGTTGTTGTTTTTCAATGTTGAGGTTGTTGTTGAATTTGTTGGTGTTTTTCAATTTTGAGGTTGTTGTTGTTTTTCAATGTTGAGGTTGATGTTTAATTTGTTGGTTGTTTTTCAATGTTGAGGTTGTTGTTGAATTTGTTGGTGTTTTTCATTGTTGAGGTTGTTGTTGAATTTGTTGTTGTTTTTCAATGTTGAGGATGTTGTTGTTTTTCAATGTTGAGGTTTGTTGTTGAATTTGATGGCGTTTTTCAATGTTGAGGTTGTTGTTGTCTTTAAATGTTGAGGTTGTAGTTGAAAATGTTGGTTGTTTTTCAATTTTGAGGTTGTTATTGTTTTTCAATGTTGAGGTTGTTGTTGAATTTGTTGGTGTTTTTCAATGTTGAGGTTGTTGTTGAATTTGTTGGTGTTTTTCAATGCTGAGATTGTTGTAGTTTTTCAATGTTGAGGTTGCTGTTGAATGTGTTGATGTTTTTCAATGTTGAGGTTGTTGTTGTTTTTCAATGTTGAGGTTGTTGCTGAATTTGTTGGTGTTTTTCAATGTTGAGGTTGTTGCTGAATTTGTTGGTGTTTTTAAATGTTGAGGTTGTTGTTGTTTTTCAATGTTGAGGTTGTTGTTGAATTTGTTGGTGTTTTTCAACGTTGAGGTTGTTGTTGAATTTGTTCGTGTTTTTCAATGTTGAAGTTGTTGTTGAATTTGTTGGTGTTTTTCATTGTTGAGGTTGTTGTTGAATTTGTGGTGTTTTTCAATGTTGAGGTTGTTGTTGCTTTTCAATGTTGAGGTTGTTTGTTGAATTTGTTGTGTTTTTCAATGTTGAAGTTGTTGAATTTGTTGGTGTTTTCAATGTTGAGGTTGTTGTTGTTTTTCAATGTTGAGGTTGTTGTTGAATTTGTTAGTGTTTTTCAATGTTGAGGTTGTTGTTGTTTTTCATTGTTGAGGTTGTTGTTGAATTTGTTGGTGTTTTTCGACGTTGAGGTTGTTGTTGAATTGTTCGTGTTTTTCAATGCTCAGGTTGTTGTTGTTTTTTCAATGTTGAGGTGTTGTTGAATTTGTTGGTGTTTTTCAATGTTGAGGTTGTTGTAGTTTTTCAATGTTGAGGTTGTTGTTCTTTTTCAATGTTGAGGTTGTTTGTTGAATTTGTTGGTGTTTTTCAATGTTGAAGTTGTTTGTTGAATTTGTTGGTGTTTTTCAATGTTGAGCTTGTTGTTGAATTTGTTGGTGTTTTTCAATGTTGAAGTTGTTGTTGAATTTGTTGGTGTTTTTCAATGTTGTGGTTGTTGTTGTTTTTCAATGTTGAGGTTGTTGTTGAATTTGTTGGTGTTTTTCAATTTTGAGGTTGTTGTTGTTTTTCAATGTTGAGGTTGATGTTTAATTTGTTGGTGTTTTTCAATGTTGAGGTTGTTGTTGAATTTGTTGGTGTTTTTCATTGTTGAGGTTGTTGTTGAATTTGTTGTTGTTTTTCAATGTTGAGGTTGTTGTTGTTTTTTCAATGTTGAGGTTGTTGTTGAATTTGTTGGCGTTTTTCAATGTTGAGGTTGTTGTTGTCTTTAAATGTTGAGGTTGTAGTTGAAAATGTTGGTGTTTTTCAATTTTGAGGTTGTTATTGTTTTTCAATGTTGAGGTTGTTGTTGAATTTGTTGGTGTTTTTTCAACGTTGAGGTTGTTGTTGAATTTGTTCGTGTTTTTCAATGCTCAGGTTGTTGTTGTTTTTCAATGTTGAGGTTGTTGTTGAATTTGTTGGTGTTTTTCAATTGTTGAGGTTGTTGTTGAATTGTTGTTGTTTTTCAATGTTGAGGTTGTTGTTGTTTTTCAATGTTGAGGTTATTGTTGAATTTGTTGGCGTTTTTCAATGTTGAGGTTGTTGTTTTCTTTAAATGTTGAGGTTGTAGTTGAAAATGTTGGTGTTTTTCAATTTTGAGGTTGTTATTGTTTTTCAATGTTGAGGTTGTTGTTGAATTTGTTGGTGTTTTTCAACGTTGAAGTTGTTGTTGAATTTGTTCGTGTTTTTCAATGCTCAGGTTGTTGTTGTTTTTCAATGTTGAGGTTGTTGTTGAATTTGTTGGTGTTTTTCAATGCTGAGATTGTTGTAGTTTTTCAATGTTGAGGTTGTTGTTGAATGTGTTGATGTTTTTCAATGTTGAGGTTGTTGTTGTGTTTCAATGTTGAGGTTGTTGCTGAATTTGTTGGTGTTTTTCAATGTTGAGGTTGTTGTTGAATTTGTTGGTGTTTTTTAAATGTTGAGGTTGTTGTTGTTTTTCAATGTTGAGGTTGTTGTTGAATTTGTTGGTGTTTTTCAACGTTGAGGTTGTTGTTGAATTTGTTCGTGTTTTTCAATGTTGAAGTTGTTGTTGAATTTGTTGGTGTTTTTCATTGTTGAGGTTGTTGTTGAATTTGTTGGTGTTTTTCAATGTTGAGGTTGTTGTTGCTTTTCAATGTTGAGGTTGTTGTTGAATTTGTTCGTGTTTTTCAATGTTGAAGTTGTTGAATTTGTTGGTGTTTTTCAATGTTGAGGTTGTTGTTGTTTTTCAATGTTGAGGTTGTTGTTGAATTTGTTGGTGTTTTTCCATGTTGAGGTTGTTGTTGTTTTTCAAAGATGAGGTTGTTGTTAAATTTGTTGGTTTTTTTCAATGTTATGGTTGTTGTTGAATTTGTTGGTGTTTTTCAATGTTGAAGTTGTTGTTGAATTTGTTGGTGTTTTTCAATGTTGAGGTTGTTGTTGTTTTTCAATGTTGAGGTTGTTGTTGAATTTGTTGGTGTTTTTCAATGTTGAGGTTGTAGTTGTTTTTCAATGTTGAGGTTGTTGTTGAATTTGTTGGTGTTTTTCAATTTCGAGGTTGTTGTTGAATTTGTTGGTGTTCTTCAATGTTGAAGTTGTTGTTGAATTTGTTGGTGTTTTTCAATGTTGATGTTGTTGTTGTTTTTTCAATGTTCAGTTGTTGTTGAATTTGTAGGTGTTTTTCAATGTTGAGGTTGTTGTTGTTTTTCAATGTTGAGGTTGTTGTTGAATTTGTTGGTGTTTTTCAATGTCGAGGTTGTGTTGAATTTGTTGGTGTTTTTCAATCTTGAGGTTGTTGTTGAATATGTTGGTGTTTTACAATGTTGAGGTCGTTGTTGAATTTGTTGGCGTTTTTAAATGTTGAGGTTGTTGTTGAATTTGTTGGTGTTTTTCAATGTTGAGGTTGTTGTTGAATTTGTTGGTGTTTTTCAATGTCGAGGTTGTTGTTGAATTTGTTGGTTTTTTCAATGTTGAAGTTGTTGTTGAATTTGTTGGTGTTTTTCAATGTTGTGGTTGTTGTTGTTTTTCAATGTTGAGGTTGTTGTTGAATTTGTTGGTGTTTTTCAATTTTGAGGTTGTTGTTGTTTTTCAATGTTGAGGTTGATGTTTAATTTGCTGGTGTTTTTCAATGTTGAGGTTGTTGTTGAATTTGTTGGTGTTTTTCATTGTTGAGGTTGTTGTTGAATTTCTTGTTGTTTTTCAATGTTGAGGTTGTTGTTGTTTTTCAATGTTGAGGTTATTGTTGAATTTGTTGGCGTTTTTCAATGTTGAGGTTGTTGTTTTCTTTAAATGTTGAGGTTGTAGTTGAAAATGTTGGTGTTTTTTCAATTTTTGAGGTTGTTATTGTTTTTCAATGTTGAGGTTGTTGTTGAATTTGTTGGTGTTTTTCAACGTTGAAGTTGTTGTTGAATTTGTTCGTGTTTTTCAATGCTCAGGTTGTTGTTGTTTTTCAATGTTGAGGTTGTTGTTGAATTTGTTGGTGTTTTTCAATGCTGAGATTGTTGTAGTTTTTCAATGTTGAGGTTGTTGTTGAATGTGTTGATGTTTTTCAATGTTGAGGTTGTGTTGTTTTTCAATGTTGAGGTTGTTGCTGAATTTGTTGGTGTTTTTCAATGTTGAGGTTGTTGTTGAATTTGTTGGTGTTTTTAAATGTTGAGGTTGTTGTTGTTTTTCAATGTTGAGGTTGTTGTTGAATTTGTTGGTGTTTTTTCAACGTTGAGGTTGTTGTTGAATTTGTTCGTGTTTTTCAATGTTGAAGTTGTTGTTGAATTTGTTGGTGTTTTTTCATTGTTGAGGTTGTTGTTGAATTTGTTGGTGTTTTTCAATGTTGAGGTTGTTGTTGCTTTTCAATGTTGAGGTTTGTTGTTGAATTTGTTCGTGTTTTTCAATGTTGAAGTTGTTGAATTTGTTGGTGTTTTTCAATGTTGAGGTTGTTGTTGTTTTTCAATGTTGAGGTTGTTGTTGAATTTGTTGGTGTTTTTCAACGTTGAGGTTGTTGTTGTTTTTCAATGTTGAGGTTGTTGTTGAATTTGTTGGTGTTTTTTCGACGTTGAGGTTGTTGTTGAATTTGTTCGTGTTTTTCAATGCTCAGGTTGTTGTTGTTTTTCAATGTTGAGGTTGTTCTTGAATTTGTTGGTGTTTTTCAATGTTGAGGTTGTTGTAGTTTTTCAATGTTGAGGTTGTTGTTCTTTTTCAATGTTGAGGTTGTTGTTGAATTTGTTGGTGTTTTTCAATGTTGAAGTTGTTGTTGAATTTGTTGGTGTTTTTCAATGATGAAGTTGTTGTTGAATTTGTTGGTGTTTTTAAATGTTGAGGTTGTTTGTTGTTTTTTCAATGTTGAGGTTGTTGAATTTGTTGGTGTTTTTCAATGTTGAGGTTGTTGTTGTTTTTCAATGTTGAGGTTGTTGTTGTTTTTCAATGTTGAGGTTGTTGTTGAATTTGTTGGTGTTTTTCAATGTTGAGGTTGTTGTTGAATTTGTTGGTCTTTTTCAATGTTGAGGTTGTTGTTGTTTTTCAATGTTGAGGTTGTTGTTGTATGTGTTGGTTGTTTTTCAGTGTTGAGGTTGTTGGTAGTTTTTCAATGTTGAGGTTGTTGTTGAATTTGTTGGTGCTTTTCAATGTCGAGGTTGTTGTTGAATTTGTTGGTGTTTTTCAATATTGAAGTTGTTGTTGAATTAGTTGTTGTTTTTCAATGTTGAGCTTGTTGTTGAATTTGTTGGTGTTTTTCAATGTCGAGGTTGTTGTTGAATTTGTTGGTGTTTTTTCAATGTTGAAGTTGTTGTTGAATTTGTTGGTGTTTTTCATTGTTGAGGTTGTTGTTGAATTTGTTGTTGTTTTTCAATGTTGAGGTTGTTGTTGTTTTTTCAATGTTGAGGTTGTTGTTGAATTTGTTGGTGTTTTTCATTGTTGAGGTTGTTGTTGAATTTGTTGTTGTTTTTCAATGTTGAGGTTGTTGTTTCTTTAAATGTTGAGGTTGTAGTTGAAAATGTTGGTGTTTTTCAATTTTGAGGTTGTTATTGTTTTTCAATGTTGAAGTTTGTTGTTGAATTTGTTGGTGTTTTTCATTGTTGAGGTTGTTGTTGAATTTGTTGTTGTTTTTCAATGTTGAGGTTGTTGTTGTTTTTCAATGTTGAGGTTGTTGTTGAATTTGTTGGTGTTTTTCATTGTTGAGGTTGTTGTTGAATTTGTTGTTGTTTTTCAATGTTGAGGTTGTTGTTTTCTTTAAATGTTGAGGTTGTAGTTGAAAATGTTGGTGTTTTTCAATTTTGAGGTTGTTATTGTTTTTCAATGTTGAGGTTGTTGTTGAATTTGTTGGTGTTTTTCAACGTTGAAGTTGTTGTTGAATTTGTTGGTGTTTTTCAATGTTGTGGTTGTTGTTGTTTTTCAATGTTGAGGTTGTTGTTGAATTTGTTGGTGTTTTTCAATTTTGAGGTTGTTGTTGTTTTTCAATGTTGAGGTTGATGTTTAATTTGTTGGTGTTTTTCATTGTTGAGGTTGTTGTTGAATTTGTTGTTGTTTTTCAATGTTGAGGTTGTTGTTGTTTTTCAATGTTGAGGTTATTGTTGAATTTGTTGGCGTTTTTCAATGTTGAGGTTGTTGTTTTCTTTAAATGTTGAGGTTGTAGTTGAAAATGTTGGTGTTTTTCAATTTTGAGGTTGTTATTGTTTTTCAATGTTGAGGTTGTTGTTGAATTTGTTGGTGTTTTTCAACGTTGAAGTTGTTGTTGAATTTGTTCGTGTTTTTCAATGCTCAGGTTGTTGTTGTTTTTCAATGTTGAGGTTGTTGTTGAATTTGTTGGTGTTTTTCAATGCTGAGATTGTTGTAGTTTTTCAATGTTGAGGTTGTTGTTGAATGTGTTTATGTTTTTCAATGTTGAGGTTGTTGTTGTTTTTCAATGTTGAGGTTGTTGCTGAATTTGTTGGTGTTTTTCAATGTTGAGGTTGTTGTTGAATTTGTTGGTGTTTTTCAATTTTGAGGTTGTTGTTGTTTTTCAATGTTGAGGTTGATGTTTAATTTGTTGGTGTTTTTCAATGTTGAGGTTGTTGTTGAATTTGTTGGTGTTTTTCATTGTTGAGGTTGTTGTTGAATTTGTTGTTGTTTTTCAATGTTGAGGTTGTTGTTGTTTTTCAATGTTGAGGTTGTTGTTGAATTTGTTGGCGTTTTTCAATGTTGAGGTTGTTGTTGTCTTTAAATGTTGAGGTTGTAGTTGAAAATGTTGGTGTTTTTCAATTTTGAGGTTGTTATTGTTTTTCAATGTTGAGGTTGTTGTTGAATTTGTTGGTGTTTTTCAACGTTGAGGTTGTTGTTGAATTTGTTCGTGTTTTTCAATGCTCAGGTTGTTGTTGTTTTTCAATGTTGAGGTTGTTGTTGAATTTGTTGGTGTTTTTCATTGTTGAGGTTGTTGTTGAATTTGTTGTTGTTTTTCAATGTTGAGGTTGTTGTTGTTTTTCAATGTTGAGGTTATTGTTGAATTTGTTGGCGTTTTTCAATGTTGAGGTTGTTGTTTTCTTTAAATGTTGAGGTTGTAGTTGAAAATGTTGGTGTTTTTCAATTTGAGGTTGTTATTGTTTTTCAATGTTGAGGTTGTTGTTGAATTTGTTGGTGTTTTTCAACGTTGAAGTTGTTGTTGAATTTGTTCGTGTTTTTCAATGCTCAGGTTGTTGTTGTTTTTCAATGTTGAGGTTGTTGTTGAATTTGTTGGTGTTTTTCAATGCTGAGATTGTTGTAGTTTTTCAATGTTGAGGTTGTTGTTGAATGTGTTGATGTTTTTCAATGTTGAGGTTGTTGTTGTGTTTCAATGTTGAGGTTGTTGCTGAATTTGTTGGTGTTTTTCAATGTTGAGGTTGTTGTTGAATTTGTTGGTGTTTTTAAATGTTGAGGTTGTTGTTGTTTTTCAATGTTGAGGTTGTTGTTGAATTTGTTGGTGTTTTTCAACGTTGAGGTTGTTGTTGAATTTGTTCGTGTTTTTCAATGTTGAAGTTGTTGTTGAATTTGTTGGTGTTTTTCATTGTTGAGGTTGTTGTTGAATTTGTTGGTGTTTTTCAATGTTGAGGTTGTTGTTGCTTTTCAATGTTGAGGTTGTTGTTGAATTTGTTCGTGTTTTTCAATGTTGAAGTTGTTGAATTTGTTGGTGTTTTTCAATGTTGAGGTTGTTGTTGTTTTTCAATGTTGAGGTTGTTGTTGAATTTGTTGGTGTTTTTCCATGTTGAGGTTGTTGTTGTTTTTCAAAGATGAGGTTGTTGTTAAATTTGTTGGTTTTTTTCAATGTTATGGTTGTTGTTGAATTTGTTGGTGTTTTTCAATGTTGAAGTTGTTGTTGAATTTGTTGGTGTTTTTCAATGTTGAGGTTGTTGTTGTTTTTCAATGTTGAGGTTGTTGTTGAATTTGTTGGTGTTTTTCAATGTTGAGGTTGTAGTTGTTTTTCAATGTTGAGGTTGTTGTTGAATTTGTTGGTGTTTTTCAATTTCGAGGTTGTTGTTGAATTTGTTGGTGTTCTTCAATGTTGAAGTTGTTGTTGAATTTGTTGGTGTTTTTCAATGTTGATGTTGTTGTTGTTTTTCAATGTTCAGTTGTTGTTGAATTTGTAGGTGTTTTTCAATGTTGAGGTTGTTGTTGTTTTTCAATGTTGAGGTTGTTGTTGAATTTGTTGGTGTTTTTCAATGTCGAGGTTGTGTTGAATTTGTTGGTGTTTTTCAATCTTGAGGTTGTTGTTGAATATGTTGGTGTTTTACAATGTTGAGGTCGTTGTTGAATTTGTTGGCGTTTTTAAATGTTGAGGTTGTTGTTGAATTTGTTGGTGTTTTTCAATGTTGAGGTTGTTGTTGAATTTGTTGGTGTTTTTCAATGTCGAGGTTGTTGTTGAATTTGTTGGTTTTTTCAATGTTGAAGTTGTTGTTGAATTTGTTGGTGTTTTTCAATGTTGTGGTTGTTGTTGTTTTTCAATGTTGAGGTTGTTGTTGAATTTGTTGGTGTTTTTCAATTTTGAGGTTGTTGTTGTTTTTCAATGTTGAGGTTGATGTTTAATTTGCTGGTGTTTTTCAATGTTGAGGTTGTTGTTGAATTTGTTGGTGTTTTTCATTGTTGAGGTTGTTGTTGAATTTCTTGTTGTTTTTCAATGTTGAGGTTGTTGTTGTTTTTCAATGTTGAGGTTATTGTTGAATTTGTTGGCGTTTTTCAATGTTGAGGTTGTTGTTTTCTTTAAATGTTGAGGTTGTAGTTGAAAATGTTGGTGTTTTTCAATTTTGAGGTTGTTATTGTTTTTCAATGTTGAGGTTGTTGTTGAATTTGTTGGTGTTTTTCAACGTTGAAGTTGTTGTTGAATTTGTTCGTGTTTTTCAATGCTCAGGTTGTTGTTGTTTTTCAATGTTGAGGTTGTTGTTGAATTTGTTGGTGTTTTTCAATGCTGAGATTGTTGTAGTTTTTCAATGTTGAGGTTGTTGTTGAATGTGTTGATGTTTTTCAATGTTGAGGTTGTTGTTGTTTTTCAATGTTGAGGTTGTTGCTGAATTTGTTGGTGTTTTTCAATGTTGAGGTTGTTGTTGAATTTGTTGGTGTTTTTAAATGTTGAGGTTGTTGTTGTTTTTCAATGTTGAGGTTGTTGTTGAATTTGTTGGTGTTTTTCAACGTTGAGGTTGTTGTTGAATTTGTTCGTGTTTTTCAATGTTGAAGTTGTTGTTGAATTTGTTGGTGTTTTTCATTGTTGAGGTTGTTGTTGAATTTGTTGGTGTTTTTCAATGTTGAGGTTGTTGTTGCTTTTCAATGTTGAGGTTGTTGTTGAATTTGTTCGTGTTTTTCAATGTTGAAGTTGTTGAATTTGTTGGTGTTTTTCAATGTTGAGGTTGTTGTTGTTTTTCAATGTTGAGGTTGTTGTTGAATTTGTTGGTGTTTTTCAACGTTGAGGTTGTTGTTGTTTTTCAATGTTGAGGTTGTTGTTGAATTTGTTGGTGTTTTTCGACGTTGAGGTTGTTGTTGAATTTGTTCGTGTTTTTCAATGCTCAGGTTGTTGTTGTTTTTCAATGTTGAGGTTGTTCTTGAATTTGTTGGTGTTTTTCAATGTTGAGGTTGTTGTAGTTTTTCAATGTTGAGGTTGTTGTTCTTTTTCAATGTTGAGGTTGTTGTTGAATTTGTTGGTGTTTTTCAATGTTGAAGTTGTTGTTGAATTTGTTGGTGTTTTTCAATGATGAAGTTGTTGTTGAATTTGTTGGTGTTTTTAAATGTTGAGGTTGTTGTTGTTTTTCAATGTTGAGGTTGTTGAATTTGTTGGTGTTTTTCAATGTTGAGGTTGTTGTTGTTTTTCAATGTTGAGGTTGTTGTTGTTTTTCAATGTTGAGGTTGTTGTTGAATTTGTTGGTGTTTTTCAATGTTGAGGTTGTTGTTGAATTTGTTGGTCTTTTTCAATGTTGAGGTTGTTGTTGTTTTTCAATGTTGAGGTTGTTGTTGTATGTGTTGGTGTTTTTCAGTGTTGAGGTTGTTGTAGTTTTTCAATGTTGAGGTTGTTGTTGAATTTGTTGGTGCTTTTCAATGTCGAGGTTGTTGTTGAATTTGTTGGTGTTTTTCAATATTGAAGTTGTTGTTGAATTAGTTGTTGTTTTTCAATGTTGAGCTTGTTGTTGAATTTGTTGGTGTTTTTCAATGTCGAGGTTGTTGTTGAATTTGTTGGTGTTTTTCAATGTTGAAGTTGTTGTTGAATTTGTTGGTGTTTTTCATTGTTGAGGTTGTTGTTGAATTTGTTGTTGTTTTTCAATGTTGAGGTTGTTGTTGTTTTTCAATGTTGAGGTTGTTGTTGAATTTGTTGGTGTTTTTCATTGTTGAGGTTGTTGTTGAATTTGTTGTTGTTTTTCAATGTTGAGGTTGTTGTTTTCTTTAAATGTTGAGGTTGTAGTTGAAAATGTTGGTGTTTTTCAATTTTGAGGTTGTTATTGTTTTTCAATGTTGAAGTTGTTGTTGAATTTGTTGGTGTTTTTCATTGTTGAGGTTGTTGTTGAATTTGTTGTTGTTTTTCAATGTTGAGGTTGTTGTTGTTTTTCAATGTTGAGGTTGTTGTTGAATTTGTTGGTGTTTTTCATTGTTGAGGTTGTTGTTGAATTTGTTGTTGTTTTTCAATGTTGAGGTTGTTGTTTTCTTTAAATGTTGAGGTTGTAGTTGAAAATGTTGGTGTTTTTCAATTTTGAGGTTGTTATTGTTTTTCAATGTTGAGGTTGTTGTTGAATTTGTTGGTGTTTTTCAACGTTGAAGTTGTTGTTGAATTTGTTGGTGTTTTTCAATGTTGTGGTTGTTGTTGTTTTTCAATGTTGAGGTTGTTGTTGAATTTGTTGGTGTTTTTCAATTTTGAGGTTGTTGTTGTTTTTCAATGTTGAGGTTGATGTTTAATTTTGTTGGTGTTTTTCATTGTTGAGGTTGTTGTTGAATTTGTTGTTGTTTTTCAATGTTGAGGTTGTTTGTTGTTTTCAATTGTTGAGGTTATTGTTGAATTTGTTGGCGTTTTTCAATGATGAGGTTGTTGTTTTCTTTAAATGTTTGAGGTTGTAGTTGAAAATGTTGGTGTTTTTCAATTTTGAGGTTGTTATTGTTTTTCAATGTTGAGGTTGTTGTTGAATTTGTTGGTGTTTTTCAACGTTGAAGTTGTTGTTGAATTTGTTCGTGTTTTTCAATGCTCAGGTTGTTGTTGTTTTTCAATGTTGAGGTTGTTGTTGAATTTGTTGGTGTTTTTCAATGCTGAGATTGTTGTAGTTTTTCAATGTTGAGGTTGTTGTTGAATGTGTTTATGTTTTTCAATGTTGAGGTTGTTGTTGTTTTTCAATGTTGAGGTTGTTGCTGAATTTGTTGGTGTTTTTCAATGTTGAGGTTGTTGTTGAATTTGTTGGTGTTTTTAAATGTTGAGGTTGTTGTTGTTTTTCAATGTTGAGGTTGTTTGTTGAATTTGTTGGTGTTTTTCAACGTTGAGGTTGTTGTTGAATTTGTTCGTGTTTTTCAATGTTGAAGTTGTTGTTGAATTTGTTGGTGTTTTTCATTGTTGAGGTTGTTGTTGAATTTGTTGGTGTTTTTCAATGTTGAGGTTGTTGTTGCTTTTCAATGTTGAGGTTGTTGTTGAATTTGTTCGTGTTTTTCAATGTTGAAATTGTTGAATTTGTTGGTGTTTTTCAATGTTGAGGTTGTTGTTGTTTTTCAATGTTGAGGTTGTTGTTTGAATTTGTTGGTGTTTTTCAACGTTTGAGGTTGTTGTTGTTTTTCAATGTTGAGGTTGTTGTTTGAATTTGTTGGTGTTTTTCGACGTTGAGGTTGTTGTTGAATTTGTTCGTGTTTTTCAATGCTCAAGTTGTTGTTGTTTTTCAATGTTGAGGTTGTTCTTGAATTTGTTGGTGTTTTTCAATGTTGAGGTTGTTGTAGTTTTTTCAATGTTGAGGTTGTTGTTCTTTTTCAATGTTGAGGGTTGTTGTTGAATTTGTTGGTGTTTTTCAATGTTGAAGTTGTTGTTGAATTTGTTGGTGTTTTTCAATGATGAAGTTGTTGTTGAATTTGTTGGTGTTTTTAATGTTGAGGTTGTTGTTGTTTTTCAATGTTGAGGTTGTTGAATTTGTTGGTGTTTTTCAATGTTGAGGTTGTTGTTGTTTTTCCAATGTTGAGGTTGTTGTTGTTTTTCAATGTTGAGGTTGTTGTTGAATTTGTTGGTGTTTTTCAATGTTGAGGTTGTGTTGAATTTGTTGGTCTTTTTCAATGTTGAGGTTGTTGTTGTTTTTTCAATGTTGAGGTTGTTGTTGTATGTGTTGGTGTTTTTCAGTGTTGAGGTTGTTGTAGTTTTTCAATGTTGAGGTTGTTGTTGAATTTGTTGGTGCTTTTCAATGTCGAGGTTGTTGGTTGAATTTGTTGGTGTTTTTCAATATTGAAGTTGTTGTTGAATTAGTTGTTGTTTTTCAATGTTGAGCTTGTTGTTGAATTTGTGGTGTTTTTCAATGTCGAGGTTGTTGTTGAATTTGTTGGTGTTTTTCAATGTTGAAGTTGTTGTTGAATTTGTGGTGGTTTTTCAATGTTGACGTTGTTCTTGAATTTGTTGGTGTTTTTCAATGTTGAGGTTGTTGTTGTCTTTAAATGTTGAGGATGTTGTTGAAAATGTTGGTGTTTTTCAATTTTGAGGTTGTTGTTGTTTTTCAATGTTGAGGTTGTTGTTGAATTTGTTGGTGTTTTCCTTGTTGAGGTTGTTGTTGTTGTTTTTCAAAGATGAGGTTGTTGTTAAATTTGTTGGTGTTTTCAATGTTATGGTTGTTGTTGAATTTGTTGGTGTTTTTCAATGTTGAAGTTGTTGTTGAATTTGTTGGTGTTTTTCAATGTTGAGGTTGTTGTTGTTTTTCAATGTTGAGGTTGTTGTTGAATTTGTTGGTGTTTTTCAATGTTGAGGTTGTAGTTGTTTTTCAATGTTGAGGTTGTTGTTGAATTTGTTGGTGTTTTTCAATTTCGAGGTTGTTGTTGAATTTGTTGGTGTTCTTCAATGTTGAAGTTGTTGTTGAATTTGTTGGTGTTTTTTCAATGTTGATGTTGTTGTTGTTTTTCAATGTTCAGGTTGTTGTTGAATTTGTAGTTGTTTTTCAATGTTGAGGTTGTTGTTGTTTTTCAATGTTGAGGTTGTTGTTGAATTTGTTGGTGTTTTCAATGTCGAGGTTGTGTTGAATTTGTTGGTTGTTTTTCAATCTTGAGGTTGTTGTGGAATATGTTGGTGTTTTACAATGTTGAGGTCGTTGTTGAATTTGTTGGCGTTTTTTAAATGTTGAGGTTGTTGTTGAATTTGTTGGTGTTTTTCAATGTTGAGGTTGTTGTTGAATTTGTTGGTGTTTTTTCAATGTCGAGGTTGTTGTTGAATTTGTTGGTGTTTTTCAATGTTGAAGTTGTTGTTGAATTTGTTGGTGTTTTTCAATGTTGAGCTTGTTGTTGAATTTGTTGGTGTTTTTCAATGTCGAGGTTGTTGTTGAATTTGTTTGGTGTTTTTCAATGTTGAAGTTGTTGTTGAATTTGTTGGTGTTTTTCAATGTTGTGGTTGTTGTTGTTTTTCAATGTTGAGGTTGTTGTTTGAATTTGTTGGTGTTTTTTCAATTTTGAGGTTGTTGTTGATTTTTCATTGTTGAGGTTGATGTTTAATTTGTTGGTGTTTTTCAATGTTGAGGTTGTTGTTGAATTTGTTGGTGTTTTTCATTGTTGAGGTTGTTGTTGAATTTGTTGTTGTTTTTTCAATGTTGAGGATGTTGGTTGTTGTTGAATTTGATGGCGTTTTTCAATGTTGAGGTTGTTGTTGTCTTTAAATGTTGAGGTTGTAGTTGAAAATGTTGGTGTTTTTCAATTTTGAGGTTGTTATTGTTTTTCAATGTTGAGGTTGTTGTTGAATTTGTTGGTGTTTTTCAATGTTGAGGTTGTTGTTGAATTTGTTGGTGTTTTTCAATGCTGAGATTGTTGTAGTTTTTCAATGTTGAGGTTGCTGTTGAATGTGTTGATGTTTTTCAATGTTGAGGTTGTTGTTGTTTTTCAATGTTGAGGTTGTTGCTGAATTTGTTGGTGTTTTTCAATGTTGAGGTTGTTGCTGAATTTGTTGGTGTTTTTAAATGTTGAGGTTGTTGTTGTTTTTCAATGTTGAGGTTGTTGTTGAATTTGTTGGTGTTTTTCAACGTTGAGGTTGTTGTTGAATTTGTTCGTGTTTTTCAATGTTGAAGTTGTTGTTGAATTTGTTGGTGTTTTTCATTGTTGAGGTTGTTGTTGAATTTGTTGGTGTTTTTCAATGTTGAGGTTGTTGTTGCTTTTCAATGTTGAGGTTGTTGTTGAATTTGTTGGTGTTTTTCAATGTTGAAGTTGTTGAATTTGTTGGTGTTTTTCAATGTTGAGGTTGTTGTTGTTTTTCAATGTTGAGGTTGTTGTTGAATTTGTTAGTGTTTTTCAATGTTGAGGTTGTTGTTGTTTTTCAATGTTGAGGTTGTTGTTGAATTTGTTGGTGTTTTTCGACGTTGAGGTTGTTGTTGAATTTGTTCGTGTTTTTCAATGCTCAGGTTGTTGTTGTTTTTCAATGTTGAGGTTGTTGTTGAATTTGTTGGTGTTTTTCAATGTTGAGGTTGTTGTAGTTTTTCAATGTTGAGGTTGTTGTTCTTTTTCAATGTTGAGGTTGTTGTTGAATTTGTTGGTGTTTTTCAATGTTGAAGTTGTTGTTGAATTTGTTGGTGTTTTTCAATGTTGAGCTTGTTGTTGAATTTGTTGGTGTTTTTCAATGTTGAAGTTGTTGTTGAATTTGTTGGTGTTTTTCAATGTTGTGGTTGTTGTTGTTTTTCAATGTTGAGGTTGTTGTTGAATTTGTTGGTGTTTTTCAATTTTGAGGTTGTTGTTGTTTTTCAATGTTGAGGTTGATGTTTAATTTGTTGGTGTTTTTCAATGTTGAGGTTGTTGTTGAATTTGTTGGTGTTTTTCATTGTTGAGGTTGTTGTTGAATTTGTTGTTGTTTTTCAATGTTGAGGTTGTTGTTGTTTTTCAATGTTGAGGTTGTTGTTGAATTTGTTGGCGTTTTTCAATGTTGAGGTTGTTGTTGTCTTTAAATGTTGAGGTTGTAGTTGAAAATGTTGGTGTTTTTCAATTTTGAGGTTGTTATTGTTTTTCAATGTTGAGGTTGTTGTTGAATTTGTTGGTGTTTTTCAACGTTGAGGTTGTTGTTGAATTTGTTCGTGTTTTTCAATGCTCAGGTTGTTGTTGTTTTTCAATGTTGAGGTTGTTGTTGAATTTGTTGGTGTTTTTCAATGCTGAGATTGTTGTAGTTTTTCAATGTTGAGGTTGCTGTTGAATGTGTTGATGTTTTTCAATGTTGAGGTTGTTGTTGTTTTTCAATGTTGAGGTTGTTGCTGAATTTGTTGGTGTTTTTCAATGTTGAGGTTGTTGCTGAATTTGTTGGTGTTTTTAAATGTTGAGGTTGTTGTTGTTTTTCAATGTTGAGGTTGTTGTTGAATTTGTTGGTGTTTTTCAACGTTGAGGTTGTTGTTGAATTTGTTCGTGTTTTTCAATGTTGAAGTTGTTGTTGAATTTGTTGGTGTTTTTCATTGTTGAGGTTGTTGTTGAATTTGTTGGTGTTTTTCAATGTTGAGGTTGTTGTTGCTTTTCAATGTTGAGGTTGTTGTTGAATTTGTTGGTGTTTTTCAATGTTGAAGTTGTTGAATTTGTTGGTGTTTTTCAATGTTGAGGTTGTTGTTGTTTTTCAATGTTGAGGTTGTTGTTGAATTTGTTGGTGTTTTTCAATGTTGAGGTTGTTGTTGTTTTTCAATGTTGAGGTTGTTGTTGAATTTGTTGGTGTTTTTCGACGTTGAGGTTGTTGTTGAATTTGTTCGTGTTTTTCAATGCTCAGGTTGTTGTTGTTTTTCAATGTTGAGGTTGTTGTTGAATTTGTTGGTGTTTTTCAATGTTGAGGTTGTTGTAGTTTTTCAATGTTGAGGTTGTTGTTCTTTTTCAATGTTGAGGTTGTTGTTGAATTTGTTGGTGTTTTTCAATGTTGAAGTTGTTGTTGAATTTGTTGGTGTTTTTCAATGTTGAAGTTGTTGTTGAATTTGTTGGTGTTTTTAAATGTTGAGGTTGTTGTTGTTTTTCAATGTTGAGGTTGTTGAATTTGTTGGTGTTTTTCAATGTTGAGGTTGTTGTTGTTTTTCAATGTTGAGGTTGTTGTTGTTTTTCAATGTTGAGGTTGTTGTTGAACTTGTTGGTGTTTTTCAATGTTGAGGTTGTTGTTGAATTTGTTGGTCTTTTTCAATGTTGAGGTTGTTGTTGTTTTTCAATGTTGAGGTTGTTGTTGTATGTGTTGGTGTTTTTCAGTGTTGAGGTTGTTGTAGTTTTTCAATGTTGAGGTTGTTGTTGAATTTGTTGGTGATTTCAATGTCGAGGTTGTTGTTGAATTTGTTGGTGTTTTTCAATATTGAAGTTGTTGTTGAATTAGTTGTTGTTTTTCAATGTTGAGCTTGTTGTTGAATTTGTTGGTGTTTTTCAATGTCGAGGTTGTTGTTGAATTTGTTGGTGTTTTTCAATGTTGAAGTTGTTGTTGAATTTGTTGGTGTTTTTCAATGTTGAGGTTGTTCTTGAATTTGTTGGTCTTTTTCAATGTTGAGGTTGTTGTTGTCTTTAAATGTTGAGGATGTTGTTGAAAATGTTGGTGTTTTTCAATTTTGAGGTTGTTGTTGTTTTTCAATGTTGAGGTTGTTGTTGAATTTGTTGGTGTTTTTCCATGTTGAGGTTGTTGTTGTTTTTCAAAGATGAGGTTGTTGTTAAATTTGTTGGTTTTTTTCAATGTTATGGTTGTTGTTGAATTTGTTGGTGTTTTTCAATGTTGAAGTTGTTGTTGAATTTGTTGGTGTTTTTCAATGTTGAGGTTGTTGTTGTTTTTCAATGTTGAGGTTGTTGTTGAATTTGTTGGTGTTTTTCAATGTTGAGGTTGTAGTTGTTTTTCAATGTTGAGGTTGTTGTTGAATTTGTTGGTGTTTTTCAATTTCGAGGTTGTTGTTGAATTTGTTGGTGTTCTTCAATGTTGAAGTTGTTGTTGAATTTGTTGGTGTTTTTCAATGTTGATGTTGTTGTTGTTTTTCAATGTTCAGTTGTTGTTGAATTTGTAGGTGTTTTTCAATGTTGAGGTTGTTGTTGTTTTTCAATGTTGAGGTTGTTGTTGAATTTGTTGGTGTTTTTCAATGTCGAGGTTGTGTTGAATTTGTTGGTGTTTTTCAATCTTGAGGTTGTTGTTGAATATGTTGGTGTTTTACAATGTTGAGGTCGTTGTTGAATTTGTTGGTGTTTTTAAATGTTGAGGTTGTTGTTGAATTTGTTGGTGTTTTTCAATGTTGAGGTTGTTGTTGAATTTGTTGGTGTTTTTCAATGTCGAGGTTGTTGTTGAATTTGTTGGTTTTTTCAATGTTGAAGTTGTTGTTGAATTTGTTGGTGTTTTTCAATGTTGTGGTTGTTGTTGTTTTTCAATGTTGAGGTTGTTGTTGAATTTGTTGGTGTTTTTCAATTTTGAGGTTGTTGTTGTTTTTCAATGTTGAGGTTGATGTTTAATTTGTTGGTGTTTTTCAATGTTGAGGTTGTTGTTGAATTTGTTGGTGTTTTTCATTGTTGAGGTTGTTGTTGAATTTGTTGTTGTTTTTCAATGTTGAGGTTGTTGTTGTTTTTCAATGTTGAGGTTATTGTTGAATTTGTTGGCGTTTTTCAATGTTGAGGTTGTTGTTTTCTTTAAATGTTGAGGTTGTAGTTGAAAATGTTGGTGTTTTTCAATTTTGAGGTTGTTATTGTTTTTCAATGTTGAGGTTGTTGTTGAATTTGTTGGTGTTTTTCAACGTTGAAGTTGTTGTTGAATTTGTTCGTGTTTTTCAATGCTCAGGTTGTTGTTGTTTTTCAATGTTGAGGTTGTTGTTGAATTTGTTGGTGTTTTTCAATGCTGAGATTGTTGTAGTTTTTCAATGTTGAGGTTGTTGTTGAATGTGTTGAGGTTTTTCAATGTTGAGGTTGTTGTTGTTTTTCAATGTTGAGGTTGTTGCTGAATTTGTTGGTGTTTTTCAATGTTGAGGTTGTTGTTGAATTTGTTGGTGTTTTTAAATGTTGAGGTTGTTGTTGTTTTTCAATGTTGAGGTTGTTGTTGAATTTGTTGGTGTTTTTCAACGTTGAGGTTGTTGTTGAATTTGTTCGTGTTTTTCAATGTTGAAGTTGTTGTAGAATTTGTTGGTGTTTTTCATTGTTGAGGTTGTTGTTGAATTTGTTGGTGTTTTTCAATGTTGAGGTTGTTGTTGCTTTTCAATGTTGAGGTTGTTGTTGAATTTGTTCGTGTTTTTCAATGTTGAAGTTGTTGAATTTGTTGGTGTTTTTCAATGTTGAGGTTGTTGTTGTTTTTCAATGTTGAGGTTGTTGTTGAATTTGTTGGTGTTTTTCAACGTTGAGGTTGTTGTTGTTTTTCAATGTTGAGGTTGTTGTTGAATTTGTTGGTGTTTTTCGACGTTGAGGTTGTTGTTGAATTTGTTCGTGTTTTTCAATGCTCAGGTTGTTGTTGTTTTTCAATGTTGAGGTTGTTCTTGAATTTGTTGGTGTTTTTCAATGTTGAGGTTGTTGTAGTTTTTCAATGTTGAGGTTGTTGTTCTTTTTCAATGTTGAGGTTGTTGTTGAATTTGTTGGTGTTTTTCAATGTTGAAGTTGTTGTTGAATTTGTTGGTGTTTTTCAATGATGAAGTTGTTGTTGAATTTGTTGGTGTTTTTAAATGTTGAGGTTGTTGTTGTTTTTCAATGTTGAGGTTGTTGAATTTGTTGGTGTTTTTCAATGTTGAGGTTGTTGTTGTTTTTCAATGTTGAGGTTGTTGTTGTTTTTCAATGTTGAGCTTGTTGTTGAATTTGTTGGTGTTTTTCAATGTTGAGGTTGTTGTTGAATTTGTTGGTCTTTTTCAATGTTGAGGTTGTTGTTGTTTTTCAATGTTGAGGTTGTTGTTGTATGTGTTGGTGTTTTTCAGTGTTGAGGTTGTTGTAGTTTTTCAATGTTGAGGTTGTTGTTGAATTTGTTGGTGCTTTTCAATGTCGAGGTTGTTGTTGAATTTGTTGGTGTTTTTCAATGCTGAGATTGTTGTAGTTTTTCAATGTTGAGGTTGCTGTTGAATGTGTTGATGTTTTTCAATGTTGAGGTTGTTGTTGTTTTTCAATGTTGAGGTTGTTGCTGAATTTGTTGGTGTTTTTCAATGTTGAGGTTGTTGCTGAATTTGTTGGTGTTTTTAAATGTTGAGGTTGTTGTTGTTTTTCAATGTTGAGGTTGTTGTTGAATTTGTTGGTGTTTTTCAACGTTGAGGTTGTTGTTGAATTTGTTCGTGTTTTTCAATGTTTAAGTTGTTGTTGAATTTGTTGGTGTTTTTCATTGTTGAGGTTGTTGTTGAATTTGTTGGTGTTTTTCAATGTTGAGGTTGTTGTTGCTTTTCAATGTTGAGGTTGTTGTTGAATTTGTTGGTGTTTTTCAATGTTGAAGTTGTTGAATTTGTTGGTGTTTTTCAATGTTGAGGTTGTTGTTGTTTTTCAATGTTGAGGTTGTTGTTGAATTTGTTGGTGTTTTTCAATGTTGAGGTTGTTGTTGTTTTTCAATGTTGAGGTTGTTGTTGAATTTGTTGGTGTTTTTCGACGTTGAGGTTGTTGTTGAATTTGTTCGTGTTTTTCAATGCTCAGGTTGTTGTTGTTTTTCAATGTTGAGGTTGTTGTTGAATTTGTTGGTGTTTTTCAATGTTGAGGTTGTTGTCGTTTTTCAATGTTGAGGTTGTTGTTCTTTTTCAATGTTGAGGTTGTTGTTGAATTTGTTGGTGTTTTTCAATGTTGAAGTTGTTGTTGAATTTGTTGGTGTTTTTCAATGTTGAAGTTGTTGTTGAATTTGTTGGTGTTTTTAAATGTTGAGGTTGTTGTTGTTTTTCAATGTTGAGGTTGTTGAATTTGTTGGTGTTTTTCAATGTTGAGGTTGTTGTTGTTTTTCAATGTTGAGGTTGTTGTTGTTTTTCAATGTTGAGGTTGTTGTTGAACTTGTTGGTGTTTTTCAATGTTGAGGTTGTTGTTGAATTTGTTGGTCTTTTTCAATGTTGAGGTTGTTGTTGTTTTTCAATGTTGAGGTTGTTGTTGTATGTGTTGGTGTTTTTCAGTGTTGAGGTTGTTGTAGTTTTTCAATGTTGAGGTTGTTGTTGAATTTGTTGGTGTTTTTCAATTTTGAGGTTGTTGTTGTTTTTCAATGTTGAGGTTGATGTTTAATTTGTTGGTGTTTTTCAATGTTGAGGTTGTTGTTGAATTTGTTGGTGTTTTTCATTGTTGAGGTTGTTGTTGAATTTGTTGTTGTTTTTCAATGTTGAGTTTGTTGTTGTTTTTCAATGTTGAGGTTATTGTTGAATTTGTTGGCGTTTTTCAATGTTGAGGTTGTTGTTTTCTTTAAATGTTGAGGTTGTAGTTGAAAATGTTGGTGTTTTTCAATTTTGAGGTTGTTATTGTTTTTCAATGTTGAGGTTGTTGTTGAATTTGTTGGTGTTTTTCAACGTTGAAGTTGTTGTTGAATTTGTTCGTGTTTTTCAATGCTCAGGTTGTTGTTGTTTTTCAATGTTGAGGTTGTTGTTGAATTTGTTGGTGTTTTTCAATGCTGAGATTGTTGTAGTTTTTCAATGTTGAGGTTGTTGTTGAATGTGTTGATGTTTTTCAATGTTGAGGTTGTTGTTGTTTTTCAATGTTGAGGTTGTTGCTGAATTTGTTGGTGTTTTTCAATGTTGAGGTTGTTGTTGAATTTGTTGGTGTTTTTAAATGTTGAGGTTGTTGTTGTTTTTCAATGTTGAGGTTGTTGTTGAATTTGTTGGTGTTTTTCAACGTTGAGGTTGTTGTTGAATTTGTTCGTGTTTTTCAATGTTGAAGTTGTTGTTGAATTTGTTGGTGTTTTTCATTGTTGAGGTTGTTGTTGAATTTGTTGGTGTTTTTCAATGTTGAGGTTGTTGTTGCTTTTCAATGTTGAGGTTGTTGTTGAATTTGTTCGTGTTTTTCAATGTTGAAGTTGTTGAATTTGTTGGTGTTTTTCAATGTTGAGGTTGTTGTTGTTTTTCAATGTTGAGGTTGTTGTTGAATTTGTTGGTGTTTTTCAACGTTGAGGTTGTTGTTGTTTTTCAATGTTGAGGTTGTTGTTGAATTTGTTGGTGTTTTTCGACGTTGAGGTTGTTGTTGAATTTGTTCGTGTTTTTCAATGCTCAGGTTGTTGTTGTTTTTCAATGTTGAGGTTGTTCTTGAATTTGTTGGTGTTTTTCAATGTTGAGGTTGTTGTAGTTTTTCAATGTTGAGGTTGTTGTTCTTTTTCAATGTTGAGGTTGTTGTTGAATTTGTTGGTGTTTTTCAATGTTGAAGTTGTTGTTGAATTTGTTGGTGTTTTTCAATGATGAAGTTGTTGTTGAATTTGTTGGTGTTTTTAAATGTTGAGGTTGTTGTTGTTTTTCAATGTTGAGGTTGTTGAATTTGTTGGTGTTTTTCAATGTTGAGGTTGTTGTTGTTTTTCAATGTTGAGGTTGTTGTTGTTTTTCAATGTTGAGGTTGTTGTTGAATTTGTTGGTGTTTTTCAATGTTGAGGTTGTTGTTGAATTTGTTGGTCTTTTTCAATGTTGAGGTTGTTGTTGTTTTTCAATGTTGAGGTTGTTGTTGTATGTGTTGGTGTTTTTCAGTGTTGAGGTTGTTGTAGTTTTTCAATGTTGAGGTTGTTGTTGAATTTGTTGGTGCTTTTCAATGTCGAGGTTGTTGTTGAATTTGTTGGTGTTTTTCAATGCTGAGATTGTTGTAGTTTTTCAATGTTGAGGTTGCTGTTGAATGTGTTGATGTTTTTCAATGTTGAGGTTGTTGTTGTTTTTCAATGTTGAGGTTGTTGCTGAATTTGTTGGTGTTTTTCAATGTTGAGGTTGTTGCTGAATTTGTTGGTGTTTTTAAATGTTGAGGTTGTTGTTGTTTTTCAATGTTGAGGTTGTTGTTGAATTTGTTGGTGTTTTTCAACGTTGAGGTTGTTGTTGAATTTGTTCGTGTTTTTCAATGTTGAAGTTGTTGTTGAATTTGTTGGTGTTTTTCATTGTTGAGGTTGTTGTTGAATTTGTTGGTGTTTTTCAATGTTGAGGTTGTTGTTGCTTTTCAATGTTGAGGTTGTTGTTGAATTTGTTGGTGTTTTTCAATGTTGAAGTTGTTGAATTTGTTGGTGTTTTTCAATGTTGAGGTTGTTGTTGTTTTTCAATGTTGAGGTTGTTGTTGAATTTGTTGGTGTTTTTCAATGTTGAGGTCGTTGTTGTTTTTCAATGTTGAGGTTGTTGTTGAATTTGTTGGTGTTTTTCGACGTTGAGGTTGTTGTTGAATTTGTTCGTGTTTTTCAATGCTCAGGTTGTTGTTGTTTTTCAATGTTGAGGTTGTTGTTGAATTTGTTGGTGTTTTTCAATGTTGAGGTTGTTGTAGTTTTTCAATGTTGAGGTTGTTGTTCTTTTTCAATGTTGAGGTTGTTGTTGAATTTGTTGGTGTTTTTCAATGTTGAAGTTGTTGTTGAATTTGTTGGTGTTTTTCAATGTTGAAGTTGTTGTTGAATTTGTTGGTGTTTTTAAATGTTGAGGTTGTTGTTGTTTTTCAATGTTGAGGTTGTTGAATTTGTTGGTGTTTTTCAATGTTGAGGTTGTTGTTGTTTTTCAATGTTGAGGTTGTTGTTGTTTTTCAATGTTGAGGTTGTTGTTGAACTTGTTGGTGTTTTTCAATGTTGAGGTTGTTGTTGAATTTGTTGGTCTTTTTCAATGTTGAGGTTGTTGTTGTTTTTCAATGTTGAGGTTGTTGTTGTATGTGTTGGTGTTTTTCAGTGTTGAGGTTGTTGTAGTTTTTCAATGTTGAGGTTGTTGTTGAATTTGTTGGTGATTTCAATGTCGAGGTTGTTGTTGAATTTGTTGGTGTTTTTCAATATTGAAGTTGTTGTTGAATTAGTTGTTGTTTTTCAATGTTGAGCTTGTTGTTGAATTTGTTGGTGTTTTTCAATGTCGAGGTTGTTGTTGAATTTGTTGGTGTTTTTCAATGTTGAAGTTGTTGTTGAATTTGTTGGTGTTTTTCAATGTTGAGGTTGTTCTTGAATTTGTTGGTCTTTTTCAATGTTGAGGTTGTTGTTGTCTTTAAATGTTGAGGATGTTGTTGAAAATGTTGGTGTTTTTCAATTTTGAGGTTGTTGTTGTTTTTCAATGTTGAGGTTGTTGTTGAATTTGTTGGTGTTTTTCCATGTTGAGGTTGTTGTTGTTTTTCAAAGATGAGGTTGTTGTTAAATTTGTTGGTTTTTTTCAATGTTATGGTTGTTGTTGAATTTGTTGGTGTTTTTCAATGTTGAAGTTGTTGTTGAATTTGTTGGTGTTTTTCAATGTTGAGGTTGTTGTTGTTTTTCAATGTTGAGGTTGTTGTTGAATTTGTTGGTGTTTTTCAATGTTGAGGTTGTAGTTGTTTTTCAATGTTGAGGTTGTTGTTGAATTTGTTGGTGTTTTTCAATTTCGAGGTTGTTGTTGAATTTGTTGGTGTTCTTCAATGTTGAAGTTGTTGTTGAATTTGTTGGTGTTTTTCAATGTTGATGTTGTTGTTGTTTTTCAATGTTCAGTTGTTGTTGAATTTGTAGGTGTTTTTCAATGTTGAGGTTGTTGTTGTTTTTCAATGTTGAGGTTGTTGTTGAATTTGTTGGTGTTTTTCAATGTCGAGGTTGTGTTGAATTTGTTGGTGTTTTTCAATCTTGAGGTTGTTGTTGAATATGTTGGTGTTTTACAATGTTGAGGTCGTTGTTGAATTTGTTGGCGTTTTTAAATGTTGAGGATGTTGTTGAATTTGTTGGTGTTTTTCAATGTTGAGGTTGTTGTTGAATTTGTTGGTGTTTTTCAATGTCGAGGTTGTTGTTGAATTTGTTGGTTTTTTCAATGTTGAAGTTGTTGTTGAATTTGTTGGTGTTTTTCAATGTTGTGGTTGTTGTTGTTTTTCAATGTTGAGGTTGTTGTTGAATTTGTTGGTGTTTTTCAATTTTGAGGTTGTTGTTGTTTTTCAATGTTGAGGTTGATGTTTAATTTGTTGGTGTTTTTCAATGTTGAGGTTGTTGTTGAATTTGTTGGTGTTTTTCATTGTTGAGGTTGTTGTTGAATTTGTTGTTGTTTTTCAATGTTGAGGTTGTTGTTGTTTTTCAATGTTGAGGTTATTGTTGAATTTGTTGGCGTTTTTCAATGTTGAGGTTGTTGTTTTCTTTAAATGTTGAGGTTGTAGTTGAAAATGTTGGTGTTTTTCAATTTTGAGGTTGTTATTGTTTTTCAATGTTGAGGTTGTTGTTGAATTTGTTGGTGTTTTTCAACGTTGAAGTTGTTGTTGAATTTGTTCGTGTTTTTCAATGCTCAGGTTGTTGTTGTTTTTCAATGTTGAGGTTGTTGTTGAATTTGTTGGTGTTTTTCAATGCTGAGATTGTTGTAGTTTTTCAATGTTGAGGTTGTTGTTGAATGTGTTGATGTTTTTCAATGTTGAGGTTGTTGTTGTTTTTCAATGTTGAGGTTGTTGCTGAATTTGTTGGTGTTTTTCAATGTTGAGGTTGTTGTTGAATTTGTTGGTGTTTTTAAATGTTGAGGTTGTTGTTGTTTTTCAATGTTGAGGTTGTTGTTGAATTTGTTGGTGTTTTTCAACGTTGAGGTTGTTGTTGAATTTGTTCGTGTTTTTCAATGTTGAAGTTGTTGTTGAATTTGTTGGTGTTTTTCATTGTTGAGGTTGTTGTTGAATTTGTTGGTGTTTTTCAATGTTGAGGTTGTTGTTGCTTTTCAATGTTGAGGTTGTTGTTGAATTTGTTCGTGTTTTTCAATGTTGAAGTTGTTGAATTTGTTGGTGTTTTTCAATGTTGAGGTTGTTGTTGTTTTTCAATGTTGAGGTTGTTGTTGAATTTGTTGGTGTTTTTCAACGTTGAGGTTGTTGTTGTTTTTCAATGTTGAGGTTGTTGTTGAATTTGTTGGTGTTTTTCGACGTTGAGGTTGTTGTTGAATTTGTTCGTGTTTTTCAATGCTCAGGTTGTTGTTGTTTTTCAATGTTGAGGTTGTTCTTGAATTTGTTGGTGTTTTTCAATGTTGAGGTTGTTGTAGTTTTTCAATGTTGAGGTTGTTGTTCTTTTTCAATGTTGAGGTTGTTGTTGAATTTGTTGGTGTTTTTCAATGTTGAAGTTGTTGTTGAATTTGTTGGTGTTTTTCAATGTTGAAGTTGTTGTTGAATTTGTTGGTGTTTTTAAATGTTGAGGTTGTTGTTGTTTTTCAATGTTGAGGTTGTTGAATTTGTTGGTGTTTTTCAATGTTGAGGTTGTTGTTGTTTTTCAATGTTGAGGTTGTTGTTGTTTTTCAATGTTGAGGTTGTTGTTGAACTTGTTGGTGTTTTTCAATGTTGAGGTTGTTGTTGAATTTGTTGGTCTTTTTCAATGTTGAGGTTGTTGTTGTTTTTCAATATTGAGGTTGTTGTTGTATGTGTTGGTGTTTTTCAGTGTTGAGGTTGTTGTAGTTTTTCAATGTTGAGGTTGTTGTTGAATTTGTTGGTGATTTCAATGTCGAGGTTGTTGTTGAATTTGTTGGTGTTTTTCAATATTGAAGTTGTTGTTGAATTAGTTGTTGTTTTTCAATGTTGAGCTTGTTGTTGAATTTGTTGGTGTTTTTCAATGTCGAGGTTGTTGTTGAATTTGTTGGTGTTTTTCAATGTTGAAGTTGTTGTTGAATTTGTTGGTGTTTTTCAATGTTGAGGTTGTTCTTGAATTTGTTGGTCTTTTTCAATGTTGAGGTTGTTGTTGTCTTTAAATGTTGAGGATGTTGTTGAAAATGTTGGTGTTTTTCAATTTTGAGGTTGTTGTTGTTTTTCAATGTTGAGGTTGTTGTTGAATTTGTTGGTGTTTTTCCATGTTGAGGTTGTTGTTGTTTTTCAAAGATGAGGTTGTTGTTAAATTTGTTGGTTTTTTTCAATGTTATGGTTGTTGTTGTATTTGTTGGTGTTTTTCAATGTTGAAGTTGTTGTTGAATTTGTTGGTGTTTTTCAATGTTGAGGTTGTTGTTGTTTTTCAATGTTGAGGTTGTTGTTGAATTTGTTGGTGTTTTTCAATGTTGAGGTTGTAGTTGTTTTTCAATGTTGAGGTTGTTGTTGAATTTGTTGGTGTTTTTCAATTTCGAGGTTGTTGTTGAATTTGTTGGTGTTCTTCAATGTTGAAGTTGTTGTTGAATTTGTTGGTGTTTTTCAATGTTGATGTTGTTGTTGTTTTTCAATGTTCAGTTGTTGTTGAATTTGTAGGTGTTTTTCAATGTTGAGGTTGTTGTTGTTTTTCAATGTTGAGGTTGTTGTTGAATTTGTTGGTGTTTTTCAATGTCGAGGTTGTGTTGAATTTGTTGGTGTTTTTCAATCTTGAGGTTGTTGTTGAATATGTTGGTGTTTTACAATGTTGAGGTCGTTGTTGAATTTGTTGGCGTTTTTAAATGTTGAGGTTGTTGTTGAATTTGTTGGTGTTTTTCAATGTTGAGGTTGTTGTTGAATTTGTTGGTGTTTTTCAATGTCGAGGTTGTTGTTGAATTTGTTGGTTTTTTCAATGTTGAAGTTGTTGTTGAATTTGTTGGTGTTTTTCAATGTTGTGGTTGTTGTTGTTTTTCAATGTTGAGGTTGTTGTTGAATTTGTTGGTGTTTTTCAATTTTGAGGTTGTTGTTGTTTTTCAATGTTGAGGTTGATGTTTAATTTGTTGGTGTTTTTCAATGTTGAGGTTGTTGTTGAATTTGTTGGTGTTTTTCATTGTTGAGGTTGTTGTTGAATTTGTTGTTGTTTTTCAATGTTGAGGTTGTTGTTGTTTTTCAATGTTGAGGTTATTGTTGAATTTGTTGGCGTTTTTCAATGTTGAGGTTGTTGTTTTCTTTAAATGTTGAGGTTGTAGTTGAAAATGTTGGTGTTTTTCAATTTTGAGGTTGTTATTGTTTTTCAATGTTGAGGTTGTTGTTGAATTTGTTGGTGTTTTTCAACGTTGAAGTTGTTGTTGAATTTGTTCGTGTTTTTCAATGCTCAGGTTGTTGTTGTTTTTCAATGTTGAGGTTGTTGTTGAATTTGTTGGTGTTTTTCAATGCTGAGATTGTTGTAGTTTTTCAATGTTGAGGTTGTTGTTGAATGTGTTGATGTTTTTCAATGTTGAGGTTGTTGTTGTTTTTCAATGTTGAGGTTGTTGCTGAATTTGTTGGTGTTTTTCAATGTTGAGGTTGTTGTTGAATTTGTTGGTGTTTTTAAATGTTGAGGTTGTTGTTGTTTTTCAATGTTGAGGTTGTTGTTGAATTTGTTGGTGTTTTTCAACGTTGAGGTTGTTGTTGAATTTGTTCGTGTTTTTCAATGTTGAAGTTGTTGTTGAATTTGTTGGTGTTTTTCATTGTTGAGGTTGTTGTTGAATTTGTTGGTGTTTTTCAATGTTGAGGTTGTTGTTGCTTTTCAATGTTGAGGTTGTTGTTGAATTTGTTCGTGTTTTTCAATGTTGAAGTTGTTGAATTTGTTGGTGTTTTTCAATGTTGAGGTTGTTGTTGTTTTTCAATGTTGAGGTTGTTGTTGAATTTGTTGGTGTTTTTCAACGTTGAGGGTGTTGTTGTTTTTCAATGTTGAGGTTGTTGTTGAATTTGTTGGTGTTTTTCGACGTTGAGGTTGTTGTTGAATTTGTTCGTGTTTTTCAATGCTCAGGTTGTTGTTGTTTTTCAATGTTGAGGTTGTTCTTGAATTTGTTGGTGTTTTTCAATGTTGAGGTTGTTGTAGTTTTTCAATGTTGAGGTTGTTGTTCTTTTTCAATGTTGAGGTTGTTGTTGAATTTGTTGGTGTTTTTCAATGTTGAAGTTGTTGTTGAATTTGTTGGTGTTTTTCAATGTTGAAGTTGTTGTTGAATTTGTTGGTGTTTTTAAATGTTGAGGTTGTTGTTGTTTTTCAATGTTGAGGTTGTTGAATTTGTTGGTGTTTTTCAATGTTGAGGTTGTTGTTGTTTTTCAATGTTGAGGTTGTTGTTGTTTTTCAATGTTGAGGTTGTTGTTGAACTTGTTGGTGTTTTTCAATGTTGAGGTTGTTGTTGAATTTGTTGGTCTTTTTCAATGTTGAGGTTGTTGTTGTTTTTCAATGTTGAGGTTGTTGTTGTATGTGTTGGTGTTTTTCAGTGTTGAGGTTGTTGTAGTTTTTCAATGTTGAGGTTGTTGTTGAATTTGTTGGTGATTTCAATGTCGAGGTTGTTGTTGAATTTGTTGGTGTTTTTCAATATTGAAGTTGTTGTTGAATTAGTTGTTGTTTTTCAATGTTGAGCTTGTTGTTGAATTTGTTGGTGTTTTTCAATGTCGAGGTTGTTGTTGAATTTGTTGGTGTTTTTCAATGTTGAAGTTGTTGTTGAATTTGTTGGTGTTTTTCAATGTTGAGGTTGTTCTTGAATTTGTTGGTCTTTTTCAATGTTGAGGTTGTTGTTGTCTTTAAATGTTGAGGATGTTGTTGAAAATGTTGGTGTTTTTCAATTTTGAGGTTGTTGTTGTTTTTCAATGTTGAGGTTGTTGTTGAATTTGTTGGTGTTTTTCCATGTTGAGGTTGTTGTTGTTTTTCAAAGATGAGGTTGTTGTTAAATTTGTTGGTTTTTTTCAATGTTATGGTTGTTGTTGAATTTGTTGGTGTTTTTCAATGTTGAAGTTGTTGTTGAATTTGTTGGTGTTTTTCAATGTTGAGGTTGTTGTTGTTTTTCAATGTTGAGGTTGTTGTTGAATTTGTTGGTGTTTTTCAATGTTGAGGTTGTAGTTGTTTTTCAATGTTGAGGTTGTTGTTGAATTTGTTGGTGTTTTTCAATTTCGAGGTTGTTGTTGAATTTGTTGGTGTTCTTCAATGTTGAAGTTGTTGTTGAATTTGTTGGTGTTTTTCAATGTTGATGTTGTTGTTGTTTTTCAATGTTCAGTTGTTGTTGAATTTGTAGGTGTTTTTCAATGTTGAGGTTGTTGTTGTTTTTCAATGTTGAGGTTGTTGTTGAATTTGTTGGTGTTTTTCAATGTCGAGGTTGTGTTGAATTTGTTGGTGTTTTTCAATCTTGAGGTTGTTGTTGAATATGTTGGTGTTTTACAATGTTGAGGTCGTTGTTGAATTTGTTGGCGTTTTTAAATGTTGAGGTTGTTGTTGAATTTGTTGGTGTTTTTCAATGTTGAGGTTGTTGTTGAATTTGTTGGTGTTTTTCAATGTCGAGGTTGTTGTTGAATTTGTTGGTTTTTTCAATGTTGAAGTTGTTGTTGAATTTGTTGGTGTTTTTCAATGTTGTGGTTGTTGTTGTTTTTCAATGTTGAGGTTGTTGTTGAATTTGTTGGTGTTTTTCAATTTTGAGGTTGTTGTTGTTTTTCAATGTTGAGGTTGATGTTTAATTTGTTGGTGTTTTTCAATGTTGAGGTTGTTGTTGAATTTGTTGGTGTTTTTCATTGTTGAGGTTGTTGTTGAATTTGTTGTTGTTTTTCAATGTTGAGGTTGTTGTTGTTTTTCAATGTTGAGGTTATTGTTGAATTTGTTGGCGTTTTTCAATGTTGAGGTTGTTGTTTTCTTTAAATGTTGAGGTTGTAGTTGAAAATGTTGGTGTTTTTCAATTTTGAGGTTGTTATTGTTTTTCAATGTTGAGGTTGTTGTTGAATTTGTTGGTGTTTTTCAACGTTGAAGTTGTTGTTGAATTTGTTCGTGTTTTTCAATGCTCAGGTTGTTGTTGTTTTTCAATGTTGAGGTTGTTGTTGAATTTGTTGGTGTTTTTCAATGCTGAGATTGTTGTAGTTTTTCAATGTTGAGGTTGTTGTTGAATGTGTTGATGTTTTTCAATGTTGAGGTTGTTGTTGTTTTTCAATGTTGAGGTTGTTGCTGAATTTGTTGGTGTTTTTCAATGTTGAGGTTGTTGTTGAATTTGTTGGTGTTTTTAAATGTTGAGGTTGTTGTTGTTTTTCAATGTTGAGGTTGTTGTTGAATTTGTTGGTGTTTTTCAACGTTGAGGTTGTTGTTGAATTTGTTCGTGTTTTTCAATGTTGAAGTTGTTGTTGAATTTGTTGGTGTTTTTCATTGTTGAGGTTGTTGTTGAATTTGTTGGTGTTTTTCTAAGTTGAGGTTGTTGTTGCTTTTCAATGTTGAGGTTGTTGTTGAATTTGTTCGTGTTTTTCAATGTTGAAGTTGTTGAATTTGTTGGTGTTTTTCAATGTTGAGGTTGTTGTTGTTTTTCAATGTTGAGGTTGTTGTTGAATTTGTTGGTGTTTTTCAACGTTGAGGTTGTTGTTGTTTTTCAATGTTGAGGTTGTTGTTGAATTTGTTGGTGTTTTTCGACGTTGAGGTTGTTGTTGAATTTGTTCGTGTTTTTCAATGCTCAGGTTGTTGTTGTTTTTCAATGTTGAGTTTGTTCTTGAATTTGTTGGTGTTTTTCAATGTTGAGGTTGTTGTAGTTTTTCAATGTTGAGGTTGTTGTTCTTTTTCAATGTTGAGGTTGTTGTTGAATTTGTTGGTGTTTTTCAATGTTGAAGTTGTTGTTGAATTTGTTGGTGTTTTTCAATGATGAAGTTGTTGTTGAATTTGTTGGTGTTTTTAAATGTTGAGGTTGTTGTTGTTTTTCAATGTTGAGGTTGTTGAATTTGTTGGTGTTTTTCAATGTTGAGGTTGTTGTTGTTTTTCAATGTTGAGGTTGTTGTTGTTTTTCAATGTTGAGGTTGTTGTTGAATTTGTTGGTGTTTTTCAATGTTGAGGTTGTTGTTGAATTTGTTGGTCTTTTTCAATGTTGAGGTTGTTGTTGTTTTTCAATGTTGAGGTTGTTGTTGTATGTGTTGGTGTTTTTCAGTGTTGAGGTTGTTGTAGTTTTTCAATGTTGAGGTTGTTGTTGAATTTGTTGGTGCTTTTCAATGTCGAGGTTGTTGTTGAATTTGTTGGTGTTTTTCAATATTGAAGTTGTTGTTGAATTAGTTGTTGTTTTTCAATGTTGAGCTTGTTGTTGAATTTGTTGGTGTTTTTCAATGTCGAGGTTGTTGTTGAATTTGTTGGTGTTTTTCAATGTTGAAGTTGTTGTTGAATTTGTTGGTGTTTTTCAATGTTGAGGTTGTTCTTGAATTTGTTGGTGTTTTTCAATGTTGAGGTTGTTGTTGTCTTTAAATGTTGAGGATGTTGTTGAAAATGTTGGTGTTTTTCAATTTTGAGGTTGTTGTTGTTTTTCAATGTTGAGGTTGTTGTTGAATTTGTTGGTGTTTTTCCATGTTGAGGTTGTTGTTGTTTTTCAAAGATGAGGTTGTTGTTAAATTTGTTGGTGTTTTTCAATGTTATGGTTGTTGTTGAATTTGTTGGTGTTTTTCAATGTTGAAGTTGTTGTTGAATTTGTTGGTGTTTTTCAATGTTGAGGTTGTTGTTGTTTTTCAATGTTGAGGTTGTTGTTGAATTTGTTGGTGTTTTTCAATGTTGAGGTTGTAGTTGTTTTTCAATGTTGAGGTTGTTGTTGAATTTGTTGGTGTTTTTCAATTTCGAGGTTGTTGTTGAATTTGTTGGTGTTCTTCAATGTTGAAGTTGTTGTTGAATTTGTTGGTGTTTTTCAATGTTGATGTTGTTGTTGTTTTTCAATGTTCAGTTTGTTGTTGAATTTGTAGGTGTTTTTCAATGTTGAGGTTGTTGTTGTTTTTCAATGTTGAGGTTGTTGTTGAATTTGTTGGTGTTTTTCAATGTCGAGGTTGTGTTGAATTTGTTGGTGTTTTTCAATCTTGAGGTTGTTGTTGAATATGTTGGTGTTTTACAATGTTGAGGTCGTTGTTGAATTTGTTGGCGTTTTTAAATGTTGAGGTTGTTGTTGAATTTGTTGGTGTTTTTCAATGTTGAGGTTGTTGTTGAATTTGTTGGTGTTTTTCAATGTCGAGGTTGTTGTTGAATTTGTTGGTTTTTTCAATGTTGAAGTTGTTGTTGAATTTGTTGGTGTTTTTCAATGTTGAAGTTGTTGTTGAATTTGTTGGTGTTTTTCAATGTTGAGCTTGTTGTTGAATTTGTTGGTGTTTTTCAATGTCGAGGTTGTTGTTGAATTTGTTGGTGTTTTTCAATGTTGAAGTTGTTGTTGAATTTGTTGGTGTTTTTCAATGTTGTGGTTGTTGTTGTTTTTCAATGTTGAGGTTGTTGTTGAATTTGTTGGTGTTTTTCAATTTTGAGGTTGTTGTTGTTTTTCAATGTTGAGGTTGATGTTTAATTTGTTGGTGTTTTTCAATGTTGAGGTTGTTGATGAATTTGTTGGTGTTTTTCATTGTTGAGGTTGTTGTTGAATTTGTTGTTGTTTTTCAATGTTGAGGTTGTTGTTGTTTTTCAATGTTGAGGTTGTTGTTGAATTTGTTGGCGTTTTTCAATGTTGAGGTTGTTGTTGTCTTTAAATGTTGAGGTTGTAGTTGAAAATGTTGGTGTTTTTCAATTTTGAGGTTGTTATTGTTTTTCAATGTTGAGGTTGTTGTTGAATTTGTTGGTGTTTTTCAACGTTGAGGTTGTTGTTGAATTTGTTCGTGTTTTTCAATGCTCAGGTTGTTTTTGTTTTTCAATGTTGAGGTTGTTGTTGAATTTGTTGGTGTTTTTCAATGCTGAGATTGTTGTAGTTTTTCAATGTTGAGGTTGCTGTTGAATGTGTTGTTGTTTTTCAATGTTGAGGTTGTTGTTGTTTTTCAATGTTGAGGTTGTTGCTGAATTTGTTGGTGTTTTTCAATGTTGAGGTTGTTGCTGAATTTGTTGGTGTTTTTAAATGTTGAGGTTGTTGTTGTTTTTCAATGTTGAGGTTGTTGTTGAATTTGTTGGTGTTTTTCAACGTTGAGGTTGTTGTTGAATTTGTTCGTGTTTTTCAATGTTGAAGTTGTTGTTGAATTTGTTGGTGTTTTTCATTGTTGAGGTTGTTGTTGAATTTGTTGGTGTTTTTCAATGTTGAGGTTGTTGTTGCTTTTCAATGTTGAGTTTGTTGTTGAATTTGTTCGTGTTTTTCAACGTTGAAGTTGTTGAATTTGTTGGTGTTTTTCAATGTTGAGGTTGTTGTTGTTTTTCAATGTTGAGGTTGTTGTTGAATTTGTTGGTGTTTTTCAATGTTGAGGTTGTTGTTGTTTTTCAATGTTGAGGTTGTTGTTGAATTTGTTGGTGTTTTTCGACGTTGAGGTTGTTGTTGAATTTGTTCGTGTTTTTCAATGCTCAGGTTGTTGTTGTTTTTCAATGTTGAGGTTGTTGTTGAATTTGTTGGTGTTTTTCAATGTTGAGGTTGTTGTAGTTTTTCAATGTTGAGGTTGTTGTTCTTTTTCAATGTTGAGGTTGTTGTTGAATTTGTTGGTGTTTTTCAATGTTGAAGTTGTTGTTGAATTTGTTGGTGTTTTTCAATGTTGAAGTTGTTGTTGAATTTGTTGGTGTTTTTAAATGTTGAGGTTGTTGTTGTTTTTCAATGTTGAGGTTGTTGAATTTGTTGGTGTTTTTCAATGTTGAGGTTGTTGTTGTTTTTTAATGTTGAGGTTGTTGTTGTTTTTCAATGTTGAGGTTGTTGTTGAACTTGTTGGTGTTTTTCAATGTTGAGGTTGTTGTTGAATTTGTTGGTCTTTTTCAATGTTGAGGTTGTTGTTGTTTTTCAATGTTGAGGTTGTTGTTGTATGTGTTGGTGTTTTTCAGTGTTGAGGTTGTTGTAGTTTTTCAATGTTGAGGTTGTTGTTGAATTTGTTGGTGCTTTTCAATGTCGAGGTTGTTGTTGAATTTGTTGGTGTTTTTCAATATTGAAGTTGTTGTTGAATTAGTTGTTGTTTTTCAATGTTGAGCTTGTTGTTGAATTTGTTGGTGTTTTTCAATGTCGAGGTTGTTGTTGAATTTGTTGGTGTTTTTCAATGTTGAAGTTGTTGTTGAATTTGTTGGTGTTTTTCAATGTTGAGGTTGTTCTTGAATTTGTTGGTGTTTTTCAATGTTGAGGTTGTTGTTGTCTTTAAATGTTGAGGATGTTGTTGAAAATGTTGGTGTTTTTCAATTTTGAGGTTGTTGTTGTTTTTCAATGTTGAGGTTGTTGTTGAATTTGTTGGTGTTTTTCCATGTTGAGGTTGTTGTTGTTTTTCAAAGATGAGGTTGTTGTTAAATTTGTTGGTGATTTTCAATGTTGAGGTTGTTGTTGTTTTTCAATGTTGAGGTTGTTGTTGAATTTGTTGGTGTTTTTCAATGTTGAGGTTGTAGTTGTTTTTCAATGTTGAGGTTGTTGTTGAATTTGTTGGTGTTTTTCAATTTCGAGGTTGTTGTTGAATTTGTTGGTGTTCTTCAATGTTGAAGTTGTTGTTGAATTTGTTGGTGTTTTTCAATGTTGATGTTGTTGTTGTTTTTCAATGTTCAGGTTGTTGTTGAATTTGTAGGTGTTTTTCAATGCTGAGGTTGTTGTTGTTTTTCAATGTTGAGGTTGTTGTTGAATTTGTTGGTGTTTTTCAATGTCGAGGTTGTGTTGAATTTGTTGGTGTTTTTCAATCTTCAGGTTGTTGTTGAATATGTAGGTGTTTTACAATGTTGAGGTCGTTGTTGAATTTGTTGGCGTTTTTAAATGTTGAGGTTGTTGTTGAATTTGTTGGTGTTTTTCAATGTTGAGGTTGTTGTTGAATTTGTTGGTGTTTTTCAATGTCGAGGTTGTTGTTGAATTTGTTGGTTTTTTCAATGTTGAAGTTGTTGTTGAATTTGTTGGTGTTTTTCAATGTTGTGGTTGTTGTTGTTTTTCAATGTTGAGGTTGTTGTTGAATTTGTTGGTGTTTTTCAATTTTGAGGTTGTTGTTGTTTTTCAATGTTGAGGTTGATGTTTAATTTGTTGGTGTTTTTCAATGTTGAGGTTGTTGTTGAATTTGTTGGTGTTTTTCATTGTTGAGGTTGTTGTTGAATTTGTTGTTGTTTTTCAATGTTGAGGTTGTTGTTGTTTTTCAATGTTGAGGTTGTTGTTGAATTTGTTGGCGTTTCTCAATGTTGAGGTTGTTGTTGTCTTTAAATGTTGAGGTTGTAGTTGAAAATGTTGGTGTTTTTCAATTTTGAGGTTGTTATTGTTTTTCAATGTTGAGGTTGTTGTTGAATTTGTTGGTGTTTTTCCATGTTGAGGTTGTTGTTGTTTTTCAAAGATGAGGTTGTTGTTAAATTTGTTGGTGTTTTTCAATGTTATGGTTGTTGTTGAATTTGTTGGTGTTTTTCAATGTTGAGGTTGTTGTTGTTTTTCAATGTTGAGGTTGTTGTTGAATTTGTTGGTGTTTTTCAATGTTGAGGTTGTAGTTGTTTTTCAATGTTGAGGTTGTTGTTGAATTTGTTGGTGTTTTTCAATTTCGAGGTTGTTGTTGAATTTGTTGGTGTTCTTCAATGTTGAAGTTGTTGTTGAATTTGTTGGTGTTTTTCAATGTTGAGGTTGTTGTTGTTTTTCAATGTTCAGGTTGTTGTTGAATTTGTAGGTGTTTTTCAATGTTGAGGTTGTTGTTGTTTTTCAATGTTGAGGTTGTTGTTGAATTTGTTGGTGTTTTTCAATGTCGAGGTTGTTGTTGAATTTGTTGGTGTTTTTCAATGTTGAGGTTGTTGTTGAATATGTTGGTGTTTTACAATGTTGAGGTCGTTGTTGAATTTGTTGGCGTTTTTAAATGTTGAGGTTGTTGCTGACTTTGTTGGTGTTTTTCAATGTCGAGGTTGTTGTTGAATTTGTTGGTTTTTTCAATGTTGAAGTTGTTGTTGAATTTGTTGGTGTTTTTCAATGTTGTGGTTGCTGTTGTTTTTCAATGTTGAGGTTGTTGTTGAATTTGTTGGTGTTTTTCAATTTTGACGTTGTTGTTGTTTTTCAATGTTGAGGTTGATGTTTAATTTGTTGGTGTTTTTCAATGTTGAGGTTGTTGTTGAATTTGTTGGTGTTTTTCATTGTTGAGGTTGTTGTTGAATTTGTTGTTGTTTTTCAATGTTGAGGTTGTTGTTGTTTTTCAATGTTGAGGTTGTTGTTGAATTTGTTGGCGTTTTTCAATGTTGAGGTTGTTGTTGACTTTGTTGGTGTTTTTCAATGTTGAGGTTGTTGTTGTTTTTCAATATTGAGGTTGTTGTTGAATTTGTTTGTGTTTTTCAATGTTGAGGTTGGTGTTGAATTTGTTGGTATTTTTCAATGTTGAGGTTGTTGTTGTTTTTCAATGTTGAGGTTGTTTTTGAATTTGTTGGTGTTTTTCAATGTTGAGGTTGTTGTTGAATTTGTTGGTGTTTTTCAATGTTGAGGTTGTTGTTGAATTTGTTGGTCTTTTTCAATTTTGAGGTTGTTGTTGTTTTTCAATGTTGAGGTTGTTGCTGTATGTGTTGGTGTTTTTCAATGTTGAGGTTGTTGTAGTTTTTCAATGTTGAGGTTGTTGTTGAATTTGTTGGTGCTTTTCAATGTCGAGGTTGTTGTTGAATTTGTTGGTGTTTTTCAATGTTGAAGTTGTTGTTGAATTTGTTGGTGTTTTTCAATGTTGAGCTTGTTGTTGAATTTTTTGGTGTTTTTCAATGTCGAGGTTGTTGTTGAATTTGTTGGTGTTTTTCAATGTTGAAGTTGTTGTTGAATTTGTTGGTGTTTTTCAATGTTGAGGTTGTTGTTGAATTTGTTGGTGTTTTTCAATGCTGAGGTTGTTGTAGTTTTTCAATGTTGAGGTTGTTGTTGAATGTGTTGATGTTTTTCAATGTTGAGGTTGTTGTTGTTTTTCAATGTTGAGGTTGCTGCTGAATTTGTTGGTGTTTTTCAATGTTGAGGTTGTTGTTGAATTTGTTGGTGTTTTTAAATGTTGAGGTTGTTGTTGTTTTTCAATGTTGAGGTTGTTTTTGAATTTGTTGGTGTTTTTCAACGTTCAGGTTGTTGTTGAATTTGTTCGGGTTTTTCAATGCTGAGGTTGTTGTTGAATTTGTTGGTGTTTTACAATGTTGAGGTCGTTGTTGAATTTGTTGGCGTTTTTAAATGTTGAGGTTGTTGTTGAATTTGTTGATGTTTTTCAATGTTGAGGTTGTTGTTGAATTTGTTGATTTTTTCAATGTTGAAGTTGTTGTTGAATTTGTTGGTGTTTTTCAATGTTGTGGTTGTTGTTGTTTTTCAATGTTGAGGTTGTTGTTGAATTTGTTGGTGTTTTTCAATGTTGACGTTGTTGTTGTTCTTCAATGTTGAGGTTGTTGTTGAATTTGTTGGTGTTTTTCAATGTCGAGGTTCTTGTTGAATTTGTTGGTTTTTTCAATGTTGAAGTTGTTGTTGAATTTGTTGGTGTTTTTCAATGTTCTGGTTGTTGTTGTTTTTCAATGTTGAGGTTGTTGTTGAATTTGTTGGTGTTTTTCAATTTTGAGGTTGTTGTTGTTTTTCAATGTTGAGGTTGTTGATGAATTTGGTGGTGTTTTTCCATGTTGAGGTTGTTGTTTTTTTTCAAAGTTGAGGTTGATGTTTATTTTGTTGGTGTTTCTCAATGTTGAGGTTGTTGTTGAATTTGTTGGTGTTTTTCATTGTTGAGGTTGTTGTTGAATTTGTTGGTGTTTTTCAATGTTGAGGTTGTTGTTGTTTTTCAATGTTGAGGTTGTTGTTGAATTTGTTGCTGTTTTTCAATGTTGAGGTTGTTGTTGAATTTGTTGGTGTTTTTCAATGTTGAGGTTGTTGTTTTTCAATATTGAGGTTGTTCTTGAATTTGTTGGTGTTTTTCAATGTTGAGGTTGTTGTTGTTTTTCAATGTTGAGGTTGTTGTTGTTTTTCAATGTTGAGGTTGTTGTTGAATTTGTTGGTGTTTTTCAATGTTGAGGTTGTTGTTGTTTTTCAATGTTGAGGTTGTTGTTGAATTTGTTGGTGTTTTTCAATGTTGAGGTTGTTGTTGTTTTTCAATGTTGAGGTTGTTGTTGTTCTTCAATGTTGAGGTTGTTGTTGAATTTGTTGGTGTTTTTCAATGCTGAGGTTGTTGTTGTTTTTCAATGTTGAGGTTGTTGTTGTATTTGTTGGTGGTTTTCACTGTTGAGGTTTTTGTAGTTTTTCAATGTTGAGGTTGTTGTTGAATTTGTTGGTGTTTTTCAATGTCGAGGTTGTTGGTGAATTTGTTGGTGTTTTTCAATGTTGAAATTGTTGTTGAATTTGTTGGTTTTTTTCAATGTTGAGGTTGTTGTTGAATTTGTTGGTGTTTTTCAATGTTGAGGTTGTTGTTGTCTTTAAATGTTGAGGTTGTTGTTGAATTTGATGGTGATTTTCAATTTTGAGGTTGTTGTTGTTTTTCAATGTTGAGGTTGTTGTTGAATTTGTTGGTGTTTTTCCATGTTGAGGTTGTTGTTGTTTTTCAAAGTTGAGGTTGTTGTTAAATTTGTTGGTGTTTTTCAATGTTGAGGTTGTTGTTGTTTTTGTTGGTGTTTTTCATTGTTGAGGTTGTTGTTGAATTTGTTGGTGTTTTTCAATGTTGAGGTTGTTGTTGCTTTTCAATGTTGAGGTTGTTGTTGAATTTGTTGGTGTTTTTCAATGTTGAGGTTGTTGTAGTTTTTCAATGCTGAGGTTGTTGTTGAATTTGTTGATGTTTTTCAATGTCGAGGTTGTTGTTGAATTTGTTGGTGTTTTTCAATGTTGAAGTTGTTGTTGAATTTGTTGGTGTTTTTCATTGTTGAGGTTGTTGTTGAATTTGTTGGTGTTTTTCAATGTTGAGGTTGTTGTTGCATTTCAATGTTGAGGTTGTTGTTGAATTTGTTGGTGTTTTTCAATGTTGAAGTTGTTGAATTTGTTGGTGTTTTTCAATGTTGAGGTTGTTGTTGTTTTTCAATGTTGAGGTTGTTGTTGAATTTGTTGGTGTTTTTCAATGTTGAGGTTGTTGTTGTTTTTCAATGTTGAGGTTGTTGTTGAATTTGTTGGTGTTTTTCAACGTTGAGGTTGTTGTTGAATTTGTTCGAGTTTTTCAATGCTCAGGTTGTTGTTGTTTTTCAATGTTGAGGTTGTTGTTGAATTTGTTGGTGTTTTTCAATGTTGAGGTTGTTGTAGTTTATCAATGTTGAGGTTGTTGTTCTTTTTCAATGTTGAGGTTGTTGTTGAATTTGTTGGTGTTTTTCAATGTTGAGGTTGTTGTTGTTTTTCAATGTTGAGGTTGTTGTTGAATTTGTTGGTGTTTTTCAATGTTGAGGTTGTTGTTGTTTTTCAATGTTGAGGTTGTTGTTGTTTTTCAATGTTGAGGTTGTTGTTGAATTTGTTGTTGTTTTTCAATGTTGAGGTTGTTGTTGAATTTGTTGGTGTTTTTCAATGTTGAGTTTGTTGTTGTTTTTCAATGTTGAGGTTGTTGTTGAATTTGTTGGTGTTTTTCAATGTTGAGGTTGTTGTTGTTTTTCAATGTTGAGGTTGTTATTGAATTTGTTGGTGTTTTTCAATGCTTAGGTTGTTGTTGAATTTGTTGTTGTTTTTCAATGTTGAGGTTGTTGTTGAATTTGTTGGTGTTTTACAATGTTGAGGTCGTTGTTGAATTTGTTGGCGTTTTTAAATGTTGAGGTTGTTGTTGAATTTGTTGGTGTTTTTCAATGTTGAGGTTGCTGTTGAATTTGTTGGTTTTTTCAATGTTGATTTTGTTGTTGAATTTGTTGGTGTTTTTCAATGTTGTGGTTGTTGTTGTTTTTCAATGTTGAGGTTGTTGTTGAATTTGTTGGTGTTTTTCAATGTTGACGTTGTTGTTGTTATTCAATGTTGAGGTTGTTGTTGAATTTGTTGGTGTTTTTCAATGTCGAGGTTGTTGTTGAATTTGTTGGTTTTTTCAATGTTGAAGTTGTTGTTTAATTTGTTGGTGTTTTTCAATGTTGTGGTTGTTGTTGTTTTTCAATGTTGAGGTTGTTGTTGAATTTGTTGGTGTTTTTCAATTTTGAGGTTGTTGTTGTTTTTCAATGTTGAGGTTGTTGTTGAATTTGGTCGTGTTTTTCCATGTTGAGGTTGTTTTTTTTCAAAGTTGAGGTTGATGTTTTTGTTGAATTTGTTGCTGTTTTTCAATGTTGAGGTTTTTGTTGAATTTGTTGGTGTTTTTCAATGTTGAGGTTGTTGTTGTTTTTCAATATTGAGGTTGTTGTTGAATTTGTTTGTGTTTTTCAATGTTGAGGTTAGTGTTGAATTTGTTGGTATTTTTCAATGTTGAGGTTGTTGTTGTTTTTCAATGTTGAGGTTGTTTTTGAATTTGTTGGTGTTTTTCAATGTTGAGGTTGTTGTTGTTTTTCAATGTTTAGGTTGTTGTTGAATTTGTTGGTGTTTTTCAATTTCGAGGTTGTTGTTGAATTTGTTGGTGTTTTTCAATGTTGAAGTTGTTGTTGAATTTGTTGCTGTTTTTCAATGTTGAGGTTGTTGTTGTTATTCAATGTTGAGGTTGTTGTTGAATTTGTTGGTGTTTTTCAATGTTGAGGTTGTTGTTGTTTTTCAATGTTGAGGTTGTTGTTGAATTTGTTGGTGTTTTTCAATTTCGAGGTTGCTGTTGAATTTGTTGGTGTTTTTCAATGTTGAGGTTGTTGTTGTTTTTCAATGTTGAGGTTGTTTTTGAATTTGTTGGTGTTTTTCAATGTTGAGGTTGTTGTAGTTTTTCAATGTTGAGGTTGTTGTTGTTTTTCAATGTTGAGGTTGTTGTTGAATTTGTTGGTGTTTTTCAATGTTGCGGTTGTTGTTGTTTTTCAATGTTGAGGTTGTTGTTGAATTTGTTGTTGTTTTTCAATGTTGAGGTTGTTGTTGTTTTTCAATGTTGAGGTTGTTGTTGTTTTTCAATGTTGAGGTTGTTGTTGAATTTGTTGGTGTTTTTCAATGTTGAGTTTGTTGTTGTTTTTCAATGTTGAGGTTGTTGTTGTATTTGTTGGTGGTTTTCAATGCTGAGGTTTTTGTAGTTTTTCAATGTTGAGGTTGTTGTTGAATTTGTTGGTGTTTTTCAATGTCGACCTTGTTGTTGAATTTGTTTGTGTTTTTCAATGTTGAAGTTGTTGTTGAATTTGTTGGTGTTTTTCAATGTTGAGGTTGTTGTTGAATTTGTTGGTGATTTTCAATTTTGAGGTTGTTGTTGTTTTTCAATGTTGAGGTTGTTGTTGAATTTGTTGGTGTTTTTCCATGTTGAGGTTGTTGTTGTTTTTCAAAGTTGAGGTTGTTGTTAAATTTGTTGGTGTTTTTCAATGTTGAGGTTGTTGTTGAATTTGTTGGTGTTTTTCATTGTTGAGGTTGTTGTTGAATTTGTTGGTGTTTTTCAATGTTGAGGTTGTTGTTGCTTTTCAATGTTGAGGTTGTTATTGAATTTGTTGGTGTTTTTCAGTGTTGAGGTTGTTGTTGTTTTTCAATGTTGAGGTTGTTGTTGAATTTGTTGGTTATTTTCAATTTCGAGGTTGTTGTTGAATTTGTTGGTGTTTTTCAATGTTGAAATTGTTGAATTTGTTGGTGTTTTTCAATGTTGAGGTTGTTGTTGTTTTTCAATGTTGAGGTTGTTGTTGTTTTTCAATGTTGAGGCTGTTGTTGAATTTGTTGTTGTTTTTCAATGTTGAGGTTGTTGTTGTTTTTCAATGTTGAGGTTGTTGTTGAATTTGTTGGCGTTTTTCAATGTTGAGGTTGTTGTTGACTTTGTTGGTGTTTTTCAATGTTGAGGTTGTTGTTGTTTTTCAATATTGAGGTTGTTGTTCAATTTGTTTGTGTTTTTCAATGTTGAGGTTGGTGTTGAATTTGTTGGTATTTTTCAATGTTGAGGTTGTTGTTGTTTTTCAATGTTGAGGTTGTTTTTGAATTTGTTGGTGTTTATCAATGTTGAGGTTGTTGTTGAATTTTTTGGTGTTTTTCAATGTTGAGGTTGTTGTTGAATTTGTTGGTCTTTTTCAATTTTGAGGTTGTTGTTGTTTTTCAATGTTGAGGTTGTTGCTGTATGTGTTGGTGTTTTTCAATGTTGAGGTTGTTGTAGTTTTTCAATGTTGAGGTTGTTGTTGAATTTGTTGGTGCATTTCAATGTCGAGGTTGTTGTTGAATTTGTTGGTGCTTTTCAATGTTGAAGTTGTTGTTGAATTTGTTGGTGTTTTTCAATGTTGAGCTTGTTGTTGAATTTTTTGGTGTTTTTCAATGTCGAGGTTGTTGTTGAATTTGTTGGTGTTTTTCAATGTTGAAGTTGTTGTTGAATTTGTTGGTGTTTTTCAATGTTGAGGTTGTTGTTGAATTTGTTGGTGTTTTTCAATGCTGAGGTTGTTGTAGTTTTTCAATGTTGAGGTTGTTGTTGAATGTGTTGATGTTTTTCAATGTTGAGGTTGTTGTTGTTTTTCAATGTTGAGGTTGTTGCTGAATTTGTTGGTGTTTTTCAATGTTGAGGTTGTTGTTGAATTTGTTGGTGTTTTTAAATGTTGAGGTTGTTGTTGTTTTTCAATGTTGAGGTTGTTTTTGAATTTGTTGGTGTTTTTCAACGTTGAGGTTGTTGTTGAATTTGTTCGGGTTTTTCAATGCTGAGGTTGTTGTTGAATTTGTTGGTGTTTTACAATGTTGAGGTCGTTGTTGAATTTGTTGGCGTTTTTAAATGTTGAGGTTGTTGTTGAATTTGTTGGTGTTTTTCAATGTTGAGGTTGTTGTTGAATTTGTTGGTTTTTTCAATGTTGAAGTTGTTGTTGAATTTGTTGGTGTTTTTCAATGTTGTGGTTGTTGTTGTTTTTCAATGTTGAGGTTGTTGTTGAATTTGTTGGTGTTTTTCAATGTTGACGTTGTTGTTGTTCTTCAATGTTGAGGTTGTTGTTGAATTTGTTGGTGTTTTTCAATGTCGAGGTTCTTGTTGAATTTGTTGGTTTTTTCAATGTTGAAGTTGTTGTTGAATTTGTTCGTGTTTTTCAATGTTGTGGTTGTTGTTGTTTTTCAATGTTGAGGTTGTTGTTGAATTTGTTGGTGTTTTTCAATTTTGAGGTTGTTGTTGTTTTTCAATGTTGAGGTTGTTGATGAATTTGGTGGTGTGTTTCCATGTTGAGGTTGTTGTTTTTTTTCAAAGTTGAGGTTGATGTTTAATTTGTTGGTGTTTCTCAATGTTGAGGTTGTTTTTGAATTTGTTGTTGTTTTTCATTGTTGAGGTTGTTGTTGAATTTGTTGGTGTTTTTCAATGTTGAGGTTGTTGTTGTTTTTCAATGTTGAGGTTGTTGTTGAATTTGTTGCTGTTTTTCAATGTTGAGGTTGTTGTTGAATTTGTTGCTGTTTTTCAATGTTGAGGTTGTTGTTTTTCAATATTGAGGTTGTAGTTGAATTTGTTGGTGTTTTTCAATGTTGAGGTTGTTGTTGTTTTTAAATGTTGAGGTTGTTGTTGAATTTGTTGGTGTTTTTCAATGTTGAGGTTGTTGTTGAATTTGTTGGTGTTTTTCAATGTTGAGGTTGTTGTTGTTTTTCAATATTGAGGTTGTTGTTGAATTTGTTTGTGTTTTTCAATGTTGAGGTTAGTGTTGAATTTGTTGGTATTTTTCAATGTTGAGGTTGTTGTTGTTTTTCAATGTTGAGGTTGTTTTTGAATTTGTTGGTGTTTTTCAATGTTGAGTTTGTTGTTGTTTTTCAATGTTGAGGTTGTTGTTGAATTTGTTGGTGTTTTTCAATTTCGAGGTTGTTGTTGAATTTGTTGGTGTTTATCAATGTTGAAGTTGTTGTTGAATTTGTTGGTGTTTTCCAATGTTGAGGTTGTTGTTGTTTTTCAATGTTGAGGTTGTTGTTGAATTTGTTGGTGTTTTTCAATGTTGAGGTTGTTGTTGTTTTTCAATGTTTAGGTTGTTCTAGAATTTGTTGGTGTTTTTAAATTTCGAGGTTTTTGTTGAATTTGTTGGTGTTTTTCAATGTTGAAGTTGCTGTTGAATTTGTTGGTGTTTTTCAATGTTGAGGTTGTTGTTGTTTTTCAATGTTGAGGTTGTTGTTGAATTTGTTGGTGTTTTTCAATGTTGAGGTTGTTGTTGTTTTTCAATGTTGAGGTTGTTGTTGTTTTTCAATGTTGAGGTTGTTGTTGAATTTGTTGGTGTTTTTCAATGTTGAGGTTGTTGTTGTTTTTCAATGTTGAGGTTGTTGTTGAATTTGTTGGTGTTTTTCAATGTTGAGGTTGTTGTTGTTTTTCAATGTTGAGGTTGTTGTTGTTTTTCAATGTTGAGGTTGTTGTTGAATTTGTTGGTGTTTTTCAATGTTGAGGTTGTTGTTGTTTTTCAATGTTGAGGTTGTTGTTGAATTTGTTGGTGTTTTTCAATGTTGAGGTTGTTGTTGTTTTTCAATGTTGAGGTTGTTGTTGTTTTTCAATGTTGAGGTTGTTGTTGAATTTGTTGGTGTTTTTCAATGTTGAGGTTGTTGTTGTTTTTCAATGTTGAGGTTGTTGTTGAATTTGTTGGTGTTTTTCAATGTTGAGTTTGTTGTTGTTTTTCAATGTTGAGGTTGTTGTTGAATTTGTTGGTATTTTTCAATGTTGAGGTTGTTGTTGTTTTTCAATGTTGAGGTTGTTGTTGAATTTGTTGGTGTTTTTCAATGTTGAGGTTGTTGTTGTTTTTCAATGTTGAGGTTGTTGTTGAATTTGTTGGTGTTTTTCAAACTTGAAGTTGTTGTTGAATTTGTTCGTGTTTTTCAATGCTCAGGTTGTTGTTGTTTTTCAATGTTGAGGTTGTTGTTGAATTTGTTGGTGTTTTTCAATGCTGAGGTTGTTGTGGTTTTTCAATGTTGAGGTTGTTGTTGAATGTGTTGATGTTTTTCAATGTTGAGGTTCTTGTTGTTTTTCAATGTTGAGGTTGTTGCTGAATTAGTTGGTGTTTTTCAATGTTGAGGTTGTTGTTGAATTTGTTGGTGTTTTTAAATGTTGAGGTTGTTGTTGTTTTTCAATGTTGAGGTTGTTGTTGAATTTGTTGGTGTTTTTCAACGTTGAGGTTGTTGTGGAATTTGTTCGTGTTTTTCAATGCTGAGGTTGTTGTTGTTTTTCAATGTTGGGGTTGTTGTTGAATTTGTTGGTGTTTTTCAATGTTGAGGTTGTTGTAGTTTTTCAATGTTGAGGTTGTTGTTGAATTTGTTGATGTTTTTCAATGTCGAGGTTGTTGTTGAATTTGTTGGTGTTTTTCAATGTTGAAGTTGTTGTTGAATTTGTTGGTGTTTTTCATTGTTGAGGTTGTTGTTGAATTTGTTGGTGTTTTTCAATGTTGAGGTTGTTGTTGCTTTTCAATGTTGAGGTTGTTGTTGAATTTGTTGGTGTTTTTCAATGTTGAAGTTGTTGAATTTGTCGGTGTTTTTCAATGTTGAGGTTGTTGTTGTTTTACAATGTTGAGGTTGTTGTTGAATTTGTTGGTGTTTTTCAATGTTGAGGTTGTTGTTGTTTTTCAATGTTGATGTTGTTGTTGAATTTGTTGGTGTTTTTCAACGTTGAGGTTGTTGTTGAATTTGTTGGTGTTTTTCAATGCTCAGGTTGTTGTTGTTTTTCAATGTTGAGGTTGTTGTTGAATTTGTTGGTGTTTTTCAATGTTGAGGTTGTTGTAGTTTTTCAATGTTGAGGTTGTTGTTCTTTTTCAATGTTGAGGTTGTTGTTGAATTTGTTGGTGTTTTTCAATGTTGAGGTTGTTGTTGTTTTTCAATGTTGAGGTTGTTGTTGAATTTGTTGGTGTTTTTCAATGTTGAGGTTGTTGTTGTTTTTCAATGTTGAGGTTGTTGTTGTTTTTCAATGTTGAGGTTGTTGTTGAATTTGTTGGTGTTTTTCAATGTTGAGGTTGTTGTTGAATTTGTTGGTGTTTTTCAATGTTGAGGTTGTTGTTGTTTTTCAATGTTGAGGTTGTTGTTGAATTTGTTGGTGTTTTTCAATGTTGAGGTTGTTGTTGTTTTTCAATGTTGAGGTTGTTATTGAATTTGTTGGTGTTTTTCAATGTCGAGGTTGTTGTTGAATTTGTTGGTGTTTTTCAATGTTAAGGTTGTTGTTGAATTTGTTGGTGTTTTACAATGTTGAGGTCGTTGTTGAATTTGTTGGCGTTTTTAAATGTTGAGGTTGTTGTTGAATTTGTTGGTGTTTTTCAATGTTGAGGTTGCTGTTGAATTTGTTGGTTTTTTCAATGTTGAAGTTGTTGTTGAATTTGTTGGTGTTTTTCAATGTTGTGGTTGTTGCTGTTTTTCAATGTTGAGGTTGTTGTTGAATTTGTTGGTGTTTTTCAATGTTGACGTTGTTGTTGTTATTCAATGTTGAGGTTGTTGTTGAATTTGTTGGTGTTTTTCAATGTCGAGGTTGTTGTTGAATTTGTTGGTTTTTTCAATGTTGAAGTTGTTGTTTAATTTGTTGGTGTTTTTCAATGTTGTGGTTGTTGTTGTTTTTCAATGTTGAGGTTGTTGTTGAATTTGTTGGTGTTTTTCAATTTTGAGGTTGTTGTTGTTTTTCAATGTTGAGGTTGTTGTTGAATTTGGTAGTGTTTTGCCATGTTGAGGTTGTTTTTTTTCAAAGTTGAGGTTGATGTTTTTGTTGAATTTGTTGGTGTTTTTCAATGTTGAGGTTGTTGTTGAATTTGTTTGTGTTTTTCAATGTTGAGGTTAGTGTTGAATTTGTTGGTATTTTTCAATGTTGAGGTTGTTGTTGTTTTTCAATGTTGAGGTTGTTTTTGAATTTGTTGGTGTTTTTCAATGTTGAGGTTGTTGTTGTTTTTCAATATTGAGGTTGTTGTTGAATTTGTTGGTGTTTTTAAATTTCGAGGTTGTTGTTGAATTTGTTGGTGTTTTTCAATGTTCAAGTTGTTGTTGAATTTGTTGGTGTTTTTCAATGTTGAGGTTTTTGTTGTTTTTCAATGTTGAGGTTGTTGTTGAATTTGTTGGTGTTTTTCAATGTTGAGGTTGTTGTTGTTTTTCAATGTTGAGGTTGTTGTTGAATTTGTTGGTGTTTTTCAATTTCGAGGTTGCTGTTGAATTTGTTGGTGTTTTTCAATGTTGAGGTTGTTGTTGTTTTTCAATGTTGAGGTTGTTGTTGAATTTGTTGGTGTTTTTCAATGTTGAGGTTGTTGTTGTTTTTCAATGTTGAGGTTGTTGTTGTTTTTCAATGTTGAGGTTGTTGTTGAAGTTGTTGGTGTTTTTCAATGTTGAGGTTGTTGTTGTTTTTCAATGTTGAGGTTGTTGTTGAATTTGTTGTTGTTTTTCAATGTTGAGGTTGTTGTTGTTTTTCAATGTTGAGGTTGTTGTTGTTTTTCAATGTTGAGGTTGTTGTTGAATTTGTTGGTGTTTTTCAATGTTGAGGTTGTTGTTGTTTTTCAATGTTGTGGTTGTTGTTGTATTTGTTGGTGGTTTTCAATGCTGAGGTTTTTGTAGTTTTTCAATGTTGAGGTTGTTGTTGAATTTGTTGGTGTTTTTCAATGTCGACGTTGTTGTTGAATTTGTTGGTGTTTTTCAATGTTGAAGTTGTTGTTGAATTTGTTGGTGTTTTTCAATGTTGAGGTTGTTGTTGAATTTGTTGGTGATTTTCAATTTTGAGGTTGTTGTTGTTTTTCAATGTTGAGGTTGTTGTTGAATTTGTTGGTGTTTTTCCATGTTGAGGTTGTTGTTGTTTTTCAAAGTTGAGGTTGTTGTTAAATTTGTTGGTGTTTTTCAATGTTGAGGTTGTTGTTGATTTTGTTGGTGTTTTTCATTGTTGAGGTTGTTGTTGAATTTGTTGGTGTTTTTCAATGTTGAGGTTGTTGTTGCTTTTCAATGTTGAGGTTGTTGTTGAATTTGTTGGTGTTTTTCAATGTTGAGGTTGTTGTTGTTTTTCAATGTTGAGGTTGTTGTTGAATTTGATGGTTATTTTCAATTTCGAGGTTGTTGTTGAATTTGTTGGTGTTTTTCAATGTTGAAATTGTTGAATTTGTTGGTGTTTTTCAATGTTGAGGTTGTTGTTGTTTTTCAAAGTTGAGGTTGTTGTTGAATTTGTTGGTGTTTTTCAATGTTGAGGTTGTTGTTGTTTTTCAATGTTGAGGTTGTTGTTGAATTTGTTGGTGTTTTTCAACGTTGAGATTGTTGTTGAATTTGTTCGTGTTTTTCAATGCTCAGGTTGTTTTTGTTTTTCAATGTTGAGGTTGCTGTTGAATTTGTTGGTGTTTTTCAATGCTGAGGTTGTTGTAGTTTTTCAATGTTGAGGTTGTTGTTGAATGTGTTGATGTTTTTCAATGTTGAGGTTGTTGTTGTTTTTCAATTTTGAGGTTGTTGCTGAATTTGTTGGTGTTTTTCAATGTTGAGGTTGTTGTTGAATTTGTTGGTGTTTTTAAATGTTGAGGTTGTTGTTGTTTTTCAATGTTGAGGTTGTTGTTGAATTTGTTGGTGTTTTTCAACGTTGAGGTTGTTGTTGAATTTGTTCGTGTTTTTCAATGCTGAGGTTGTTGTTGTTTTTCAATGTTGAGGTTGTTGTTGTTTTTCAATGTTGAGGTTGTTGTTGAAGTTGTTGGTGTTTTTCAATGTTGAGGTTGTTGTTGTTTTTCAATGTTGAGGTTGTTGTTGAATTTGTTGTTGTTTTTCAATGTTGAGGTTGTTGTTGTTATTCAATGTTGAGGTTGTTGTTGTTTTTCAATGTTGAGGTTGTTGTTGAATTTGTTGGTGTTTTTCAATGTTGAGTTTGTTGTTGTTTTTCAATGTTGAGGTTGTTGTTGAATTTGTTGGTATTTTTCAATGTTGAGGTTGTTGTTGTTTTTCAATGTTGATGTTGTTGTTGAATTTGTTGGTGTTTTTCAACGTTGTGGTTGTTGTTGAATTTGTTGGTGTTTTTCAATGCTCAGGTTGTTTTTGTTTTTCAATGTTGAGGTTGTTGTTGAATTTGTTGGTGTTTTTCAATGTTGAGGTTGTTGTTGTTTTTCAATGTTGAGGTTGTTGTTGAATTTGTTGGTGTTTTTCAATGTTGAGGTTGTTGTAGTTTTTCAATGTTGAGGTTGTTGTTCTTTTTCAATGTTGAGGTTGTTGTTGAATTTGTTGGTGTTTTTCAATGTTGAGGTTGTTGTTGTTTTTCAATGTTGAGGTTGTTGTTGAATTTGTTGGTGTTTTTCAATGTTGAGGTTGTTGTTGTTTTTCAATGTTGAGGTTGTTGTTGTTTTTCAATGTTGAGGTTGTTGTTGAATTTGTTGGTGTTTTTCAATGTTGAGGTTGTTGTTGAATTTGTTGGTGTTTTTCAATGTTGAGGTTGTTGTTGTTTTTCAATGTTGAGGTTGTTGTTGAATTTGTTGGTGTTTTTCAATGTTGAGGTTGTTGTTGTTTTTCAATGTTGAGGTTGTTATTGAATTTGTTGGTGTTTTTCAATGTCGAGGTTGTTGTTGAATTTGTTGGTGTTTTTCAATGTTAAGGTTGTTGTTGAATTTGTTGGTGTTTTACAATGTTGAGGTCGTTGTTGAATTTGTTGGCGTTTTTAAATGTTGAGGTTGTTGTTGAATTTGTTGGTGTTTTTCAATGTTGAGGTTGCTGTTGAATTTGTTGGTTTTTTCAATGTTGAAGTTGTTGTTGAATTTGTTGGTGTTTTTCAATGTTGTGGTTGTTGCTGTTTTTCAATGTTGAGGTTGTTGTTGAATTTGTTGGTGTTTTTCAATGTTGACGTTGTTGTTGTTATTCAATGTTGAGGTTGTTGTTGAATTTGTTGGTGTTTTTCAATGTCGAGGTTGTTGTTGAATTTGTTGGTTTTTTCAATGTTGAAGTTGTTGTTTAATTTGTTGGTGTTTTTCAATGTTGTGGTTGTTGTTGTTTTTCAATGTTGAGGTTGTTGTTGAATTTGTTGGTGTTTTTCAATTTTGAGGTTGTTGTTGTTTTTCAATGTTGAGGTTGTTGTTGAATTTGGTAGTGTTTTGCCATGTTGAGGTTGTTTTTTTTCAAAGTTGAGGTTGATGTTTTTGTTGAATTTGTTGGTGTTTTTCAATGTTGAGGTTGTTGTTGAATTTGTTTGTGTTTTTCAATGTTGAGGTTAGTGTTGAATTTGTTGGTATTTTTCAATGTTGAGGTTGTTGTTGTTTTTCAATGTTGAGGTTGTTTTTGAATTTGTTGGTGTTTTTCAATGTTGAGGTTGTTGTTGTTTTTCAATATTGAGGTTGTTGTTGAATTTGTTGGTGTTTTTAAATTTCGAGGTTGTTGTTGAATTTGTTGGTGTTTTTCAATGTTGAAGTTGTTGTTGAATTTGTTGGTGTTTTTCAATGTTGAGGTTTTTGTTGTTTTTCAATGTTGAGGTTGTTGTTGAATTTGTTGGTGTTTTTCAATGTTGAGGTTGTTGTTGTTTTTCAATGTTGAGGTTGTTGTTGAATTTGTTGGTGTTTTTCAATTTCGAGGTTGCTGTTGAATTTGTTGGTGTTTTTCAATGTTGAGGTTGTTGTTGTTTTTCAATGTTGAGGTTGTTGTTGAATTTGTTGGTGTTTTTCAATGTTGAGGTTGTTGTTGTTTTTCAATGTTGAGGTTGTTGTTGTTTTTCAATGTTGAGGTTGTTGTTGAAGTTGTTGGTGTTTTTCAATGTTGAGGTTGTTGTTGTTTTTCAATGTTGAGGTTGTTGTTGAATTTGTTGTTGTTTTTCAATGTTGAGGTTGTTGTTGTTTTTCAATGTTGAGGTTGTTGTTGTTTTTCAATGTTGAGGTTGTTGTTGAATTTGTTGGTGTTTTTCAATGTTGAGTTTGTTGTTGTTTTTCAATGTTGAGGTTGTTGTTGAATTTGTTGGTATTTTTCAATGTTGAGGTTGTTGTTGTTTTTCAATGTTGAGGTTGTTGTTGAATTTGTTGGTGTTTTTCAATGTTGAGGTTGTTGTTGTTTTTCAATGTTGAGGTTGTTGTTGAATTTGTTGGTGTTTTTCAAACTTGAAGTTGTTGTTGAATTTGTTCGTGTTTTTCAATGCTCAGGTTGTTGTTGTTTTTCAATGTTGAGGTTGTTGTTGAATTTGTTGGTGTTTTTCAATGCTGAGGTTGTTGTGGTTTTTCAATGTTGAGGTTGTTGTTGAATGTGTTGATGTTTTTCAATGTTGAGGTTCTTGTTGTTTTTCAATGTTGAGGTTGTTGCTGAATTAGTTGGTGTTTTTCAATGTTGAGGTTGTTGTTGAATTTGTTGGTGTTTTTAAATGTTGAGGTTGTTGTTGTTTTTCAATGTTGAGGTTGTTGTTGAATTTGTTGGTGTTTTTCAACGTTGAGGTTGTTGTGGAATTTGTTCGTGTTTTTCAATGCTGAGGTTGTTGTTGTTTTTCAATGTTGGGGTTGTTGTTGAATTTGTTGGTGTTTTTCAATGTTGAGGTTGTTGTAGTTTTTCAATGTTGAGGTTGTAGTTGAATTTGTTGATGTTTTTCAATGTCGAGGTTGTTGTTGAATTTGTTGGTGTTTTTCAATGTTGAAGTTGTTGTTGAATTTGTTGGTGTTTTTCATTGTTGAGGTTGTTGTTGAATTTGTTGGTGTTTTTCAATGTTGAGGTTGTTGTTGCTTTTCAATGTTGAGGTTGTTGTTGAATTTGTTGGTGTTTTTCAATGTTGACGTTGTTGTTGTTCTTCAATGTTGAGGTTGTTGTTGAATTTGTTGGTGTTTTTCAATGTCGAGGTTCTTGTTGAATTTGTTGGTTTTTTCAATGTTGAAGTTGTTGTTGAATTTGTTGGTGTTTTTCAATGTTCTGGTTGTTGTTGTTTTTCAATGTTGAGGTTGTTGTTGAATTTGTTGGTGTTTTTCAATTTTGAGGTTGTTGTTGTTTTTCAATGTTGAGGTTGTTGATGAATTTGGTGGTGTTTTTCCATGTTGAGGTTGTTGTTTTTTTTCAAAGTTGAGGTTGATGTTTATTTTGTTGGTGTTTCTCAATGTTGAGGTTGTTGTTGAATTTGTTGGTGTTTTTCATTGTTGAGGTTGTTGTTGAATTTGTTGGTGTTTTTCAATGTTGAGGTTGTTGTTGTTTTTCAATGTTGAGGTTGTTGTTGAATTTGTTGCTGTTTTTCAATGTTGAGGTTGTTGTTGAATTTGTTGGTGTTTTTCAATGTTGAGGTTGTTGTTTTTCAATATTGAGGTTGTTCTTGAATTTGTTGGTGTTTTTCAATGTTGAGGTTGTTGTTGTTTTTCAATGTTGAGGTTGTTGTTGTTTTTCAATGTTGAGGTTGTTGTTGAATTTGTTGGTGTTTTTCAATGTTGAGGTTGTTGTTGTTTTTCAATGTTGAGGTTGTTGTTGAATTTGTTGGTGTTTTTCAATGTTGAGGTTGTTGTTGTTTTTCAATGTTGAGGTTGTTGTTGTTCTTCAATGTTGAGGTTGTTGTTGAATTTGTTGGTGTTTTTCAATGTTGAGGTTGTTGTTGTTTTTCAATGTTGAGGTTGTTGTTGAATTTGTTGGTGTTTTTCCATGTTGAGGTTGTTGTTGTTTTTCAAAGTTGAGGTTGTTGTTAAATTTGTTGGTGTTTTTCAATGATGAGGTTGTTGTTGTTTTTGTTGGTGTTTTTCATTGTTGAGGTTGTTGTTGAATTTGTTGGTGTTTTTCAATGTTGAGGTTGTTGTTGCTTTTCAATGTTGAGGTTGTTGTTGAATTTGTTGGTGTTTTTCAATGTTGAGGTTGTTGTAGTTTTTCAATGTTGAGGTTGTTGTTGAATTTGTTGATGTTTTTCAATGTCGAGGTTGTTGTTGAATTTGTTGGTGTTTTTCAATGTTGAAGTAGTTGTTGAATTTGTTGGTGTTTTTCATTGTTGAGGTTGTTGTTGAATTTGTTGGTGTTTTTCAATGTTGAGGTTGTTGTTGCATTTCAATGTTGAGGTTGTTGTTGAATTTGTTGGTGTTTTTCAATGTTGAAGTTGTTGAATTTGTTGGTGTTTTTCAATGTTGAGGTTGTTGTTGTTTTTCAATGTTGAGGTTGTTGTTGAATTTGTTGGTGTTTTTCAATGTTGAGGTTGTTGTTGTTTTTCAATGTTGAGGTTGTTGTTGAATTTGTTGGTGTTTTTCAACGTTGAGGTTGTTGTTGAATTTGTTCGAGTTTTTCAATGCTCAGGTTGTTGTTGTTTTTCAATGTTGAGGTTGTTGTTGAATTTGTTGGTGTTTTTCAATGTTGAGGTTGTTGTAGTTTATCAATGTTGAGGTTGTTGTTCTTTTTCAATGTTGAGGTTGTTGTTGAATTTGTTGGTGTTTTTCAATGTTGAGGTTGTTGTTGTTTTTCAATGTTGAGGTTGTTGTTGAATTTGTTGGTGTTTTTCAATGTTGAGGTTGTTGTTGTTTTTCAATGTTGAGGTTGTTGTTGTTTTTCAATGTTGAGGTTGTTGTTGAATTTGTTGTTGTTTTTCAATGTTGAGGTTGTTGTTGAATTTGTTGGTGTTTTTCAATGTTGAGTTTGTTGTTGTTTTTCAATGTTGAGGTTGTTGTTGAATTTGTTGGTGTTTTTCAATGTTGAGGTTGTTGTTGTTTTTCAATGTTGAGGTTGTTATTGAATTTGTTGGTGTTTTTCAATGCTTAGGTTGTTGTTGAATTTGTTGTTGTTTTTCAATGTTGAGGTTGTTGTTGAATTTGTTGGTGTTTTACAATGTTGAGGTCGTTGTTGAATTTGTTGGCGTTTTTAAATGTTGAGGTTGTTGTTGAATTTGTTGGTGTTTTTCAATGTTGAGGTTGCTGTTGAATTTGTTGGTTTTTTCAATGTTGATTTTGTTGTTGAATTTGTTGGTGTTTTTCAATGTTGTGGTTGTTGTTGTTTTTCAATGTTGAGGTTGTTGTTGAATTTGTTGGTGTTTTTCAATGTTGACGTTGTTGTTGTTATTCAATGTTGAGGTTGTTGTTGAATTTGTTGGTGTTTTTCAATGTCGAGGTTGTTGTTGAATTTGTTGGTTTTTTCAATGTTGAAGTTGTTGTTTAATTTGTTGGTGTTTTTCAATGTTGTGGTTGTTGTTGTTTTTCAATGTTGAGGTTGTTGTTGAATTTGTTGGTGTTTTTCAATTTTGAGGTTGTTGTTGTTTTTCAATGTTGAGGTTGTTGTTGAATTTGGTCGTGTTTTTCCATGTTGAGGTTGTTTTTTTTCAAAGTTGAGGTTGATGTTTTTGTTGAATTTGTTGGTGTTTTTCAATGTTGAGGTTTTTGTTGAATTTGTTGGTGTTTTTCAATGTTGAGGTTGTTGTTGTTTTTCAATATTGAGGTTGTTGTTGAATTTGTTTGTGTTTTTCAATGTTGAGGTTAGTGTTGAATTTGTTGGTATTTTTCAATGTTGAGGTTGTTGTTGTTTTTCAATGTTGAGGTTGTTTTTGAATTTGTTGGTGTTTTTCAATGTTGAGGTTGTTGTTGTTTTTCAATGTTTAGGTTGTTGTTGAATTTGTTGGTGTTTTTCAATTTCGAGGTTGTTGTTGAATTTGTTGGTGTTTTTCAATGTTGAAGTTGTTGTTGAATTTGTTGCTGTTTTTCAATGTTGAGGTTGTTGTTGTTATTCAATGTTGAGGTTGTTGTTGAATTTGTTGGTGTTTTTCAATGTTGAGGTTGTTGTTGTTTTTCAATGTTGAGGTTGTTGTTGAATTTGTTGGTGTTTTTCAATTTCGAGGTTGCTGTTGAATTTGTTGGTGTTTTTCAATGTTGAGGTTGTTGTTGTTTTTCAATGTTGAGGTTGTTTTTGAATTTGTTGGTGTTTTTCAATGTTGAGGTTGTTGTAGTTTTTCAATGTTGAGGTTGTTGTTGTTTTTCAATGTTGAGGTTGTTGTTGAATTTGTTGGTGTTTTTCAATGTTGCGGTTGTTGTTGTTTTTCAATGTTGAGGTTGTTGTTGAATTTGTTGTTGTTTTTCAATGTTGAGGTTGTTGTTGTTTTTCAATGTTGAGGTTGTTGTTGTTTTTCAATGTTGAGGTTGTTGTTGAATTTGTTGGTGTTTTTCAATGTTGAGTTTGTTGTTGTTTTTCAATGTTGAGGTTGTTGTTGTATTTGTTGGTGGTTTTCAATGCTGAGGTTTTTGTAGTTTTTCAATGTTGAGGTTGTTGTTGAATTTGTTGGTGTTTTTCAATGTCGACCTTGTTGTTGAATTTGTTTGTGTTTTTCAATGTTGAAGTTGTTGTTGAATTTGTTGGTGTTTTTCAATGTTGAGGTTGTTGTTGAATTTGTTGGTGATTTTCAATTTTGAGGTTGTTGTTGTTTTTCAATGTTGAGGTTGTTGTTGAATTTGTTGGTGTTTTTCCATGTTGAGGTTGTTGTTGTTTTTCAAAGTTGAGGTTGTTGTTAAATTTGTTGGTGTTTTTCAATGTTGAGGTTGTTGTTGAATTTGTTGGTGTTTTTCATTGTTGAGGTTGTTGTTGAATTTGTTGGTGTTTTTCAATGTTGAGGTTGTTGTTGCTTTTCAATGTTGAGGTTGTTATTGAATTTGTTGGTGTTTTTCAGTGTTGAGGTTGTTGTTGTTTTTCAATGTTGAGGTTGTTGTTGAATTTGTTGGTTATTTTCAATTTCGAGGTTGTTGTTGAATTTGTTGGTGTTTTTCAATGTTGAAATTGTTGAATTTGTTGGTGTTTTTCAATGTTGAGGTTGTTGTTGTTTTTCAATGTTGAGGTTGTTGTTGTTTTTCAATGTTGAGGCTGTTGTTGAATTTGTTGTTGTTTTTCAATGTTGAGGTTGTTGTTGTTTTTCAATGTTGAGGTTGTTGTTGAATTTGTTGGCGTTTTTCAATGTTGAGGTTGTTGTTGACTTTGTTGGTGTTTTTCAATGTTGAGGTTGTTGTTGTTTTTCAATATTGAGGTTGTTGTTCAATTTGTTTGTGTTTTTCAATGTTGAGGTTGGTGTTGAATTTGTTGGTATTTTTCAATGTTGAGGTTGTTGTTGTTTTTCAATGTTGAGGTTGTTTTTGAATTTGTTGGTGTTTATCAATGTTGAGGTTGTTGTTGAATTTTTTGGTGTTTTTCAATGTTGAGGTTGTTGTTGAATTTGTTGGTCTTTTTCAATTTTGAGGTTGTTGTTGTTTTTCAATGTTGAGGTTGTTGCTGTATGTGTTGGTGTTTTTCAATGTTGAGGTTGTTGTAGTTTTTCAATGTTGAGGTTGTTGTTGAATTTGTTGGTGCATTTCAATGTCGAGGTTGTTGTTGAATTTGTTGGTGCTTTTCAATGTTGAAGTTGTTGTTGAATTTGTTGGTGTTTTTCAATGTTGAGCTTGTTGTTGAATTTTTTGGTGTTTTTCAATGTCGAGGTTGTTGTTGAATTTGTTGGTGTTTTTCAATGTTGAAGTTGTTGTTGAATTTGTTGGTGTTTTTCAATGTTGAGGTTGTTGTTGAATTTGTTGGTGTTTTTCAATGCTGAGGTTGTTGTAGTTTTTCAATGTTGAGGTTGTTGTTGAATGTGTTGATGTTTTTCAATGTTGAGGTTGTTGTTGTTTTTCAATGTTGAGGTTGTTGCTGAATTTGTTGGTGTTTTTCAATGTTGAGGTTGTTGTTGAATTTGTTGGTGTTTTTAAATGTTGAGGTTGTTGTTGTTTTTCAATGTTGAGGTTGTTTTTGAATTTGTTGGTGTTTTTCAACGTTGAGGTTGTTGTTGAATTTGTTCGGGTTTTTCAATGCTGAGGTTGTTGTTGAATTTGTTGGTGTTTTACAATGTTGAGGTCGTTGTTGAATTTGTTGGCGTTTTTAAATGTTGAGGTTGTTGTTGAATTTGTTGGTGTTTTTCAATGTTGAGGTTGTTGTTGAATTTGTTGGTTTTTTCAATGTTGAAGTTGTTGTTGAATTTGTTGGTGTTTTTCAATGTTGTGGTTGTTGTTGTTTTTCAATGTTGAGGTTGTTGTTGAATTTGTTGGTGTTTTTCAATGTTGACGTTGTTGTTGTTCTTCAATGTTGAGGTTGTTGTTGAATTTGTTGGTGTTTTTCAATGTCGAGGTTCTTGTTGAATTTGTTGGTTTTTTCAATGTTGAAGTTGTTGTTGAATTTGTTCGTGTTTTTCAATGTTGTGGTTGTTGTTGTTTTTCAATGTTGAGGTTGTTGTTGAATTTGTTGGTGTTTTTCAATTTTGAGGTTGTTGTTGTTTTTCAATGTTGAGGTTGTTGATGAATTTGGTGGTGTGTTTCCATGTTGAGGTTGTTGTTTTTTTTCAAAGTTGAGGTTGATGTTTAATTTGCTGGTGTTTCTCAATGTTGAGGTTGTTTTTGAATTTGTTGTTGTTTTTCATTGTTGAGGTTGTTGTTGAATTTGTTGGTGTTTTTCAATGTTGAGGTTGTTGTTGTTTTTCAATGTTGAGGTTGTTGTTGAATTTGTTGCTGTTTTTCAATGTTGAGGTTGTTGTTGAATTTGTTGGTGTTTTTCAATGTTGAGGTTGTTGTTTTTCAATATTGAGGTTGTAGTTGAATTTGTTGGTGTTTTTCAATGTTGAGGTTGTTGTTGTTTTTAAATGTTGAGGTTGTTGTTGAATTTGTTGGTGTTTTTCAATGTTGAGGTTGTTGTTGAATTTGTTGGTGTTTTTCAATGTTGAGGTTGTTGTTGTTTTTCAATATTGAGGTTGTTGTTGAATTTGTTTGTGTTTTTCAATGTTGAGGTTAGTGTTGAATTTGTTGGTATTTTTCAATGTTGAGGTTGTTGTTGTTTTTCAATGTTGAGGTTGTTTTTGAATTTGTTGGTGTTTTTCAATGTTGAGTTTGTTGTTGTTTTTCAATGTTGAGGTTGTTGTTGAATTTGTTGGTGTTTTTCAATTTCGAGGTTGTTGTTGAATTTGTTGGTGTTTATCAATGTTGAAGTTGTTGTTGAATTTGTTGGTGTTTTCCAATGTTGAGGTTGTTGTTGTTTTTCAATGTTGAGGTTGTTGTTGAATTTGTTGGTGTTTTTCAATGTTGAGGTTGTTGTTGTTTTTCAATGTTTAGGTTGTTCTAGAATTTGTTGGTGTTTTTCAATTTCGAGGTTTTTGTTGAATTTGTTGGTGTTTTTCAATGTTGAAGTTGCTGTTGAATTTGTTGGTGTTTTTCAATGTTGAGGTTGTTGTTGTTTTTCAATGTTGAGGTTGTTGTTGAATTTGTTGGTGTTTTTCAATGTTGAGGTTGTTGTTGTTTTTCAATGTTGAGGTTGTTGTTGTTTTTCAATGTTGAGGTTGTTGTTGAATTTGTTGGTGTTTTTCAATGTTGAGGTTGTTGTTGTTTTTCAATGTTGAGGTTGTTTTTGAATTTGTTGGTGTTTTTCAATGTTGAGGTTGTTGTTGTTTTTCAATGTTGAGGTTGTTGTTGTTTTTCAATGTTGAGGTTGTTGTTGAATTTGTTGGTGTTTTTCAATGTTGAGGTTGTTGTTGTTTTTCAATGTTGAGGTTGTTGTTGAATTTGTTGGTGTTTTTCAATGTTGAGGTTGTTGTTGTTTTTCAATGTTGAGGTTGTTGTTGTTTTTCAATGTTGAGGTTGTTGTTGAATTTGTTGGTGTTTTTCAATGTTGAGGTTGTTGTTGTTTTTCAATGTTGAGGTTGTTGTTGAATTTGTTGGTGTTTTTCAATGTTGAGTTTGTTGTTGTTTTTCAATGTTGAGGTTGTTGTTGAATTTGTTGGTATTTTTCAATGTTGAGGTTGTTGTTGTTTTTCAATGTTGAGGTTGTTGTTGTTTTTCAATGTTGAGGTTGTTGTTGAATTTGTTGGTGTTTTTCAAACTTGAAGTTGTTGTTGAATTTGTTCGTGTTTTTCAATGCTCAGGTTGTTGTTGTTTTTCAATGTTGAGGTTGTTGTTGAATTTGTTGGTGTTTTTCAATGTTGAGTTTGTTGTTGTTTTTCAATGTTGAGGTTGTTGTTGAATTTGTTGGTATTTTTCAATGTTGAGGTTGTTGGTGTTTTTCAATGTTGAGGTTGTTGTTGTTTTTCAATGTTGAGGTTGTTGTTGAATTTGTTGGTGTTTTTCAAACTTGAAGTTGTTGTTGAATTTGTTCGTGTTTTTCAATGCTCAGGTTGTTGTTGTTTTTCAATGTTGAGGTTGTTGTTGAATTTGTTGGTGTTTTTCAATGCTGAGGTTGTTGTGGTTTTTCAATGTTGAGGTTGTTGTTGAATGTGTTGATGTTTTTCAATGTTGAGGTTCTTGTTGTTTTTCAATGTTGAGGTTGTTGCTGAATTAGTTGGTGTTTTTCAATGTTGAGGTTGTTGTTGAATTTGTTGGTGTTTTTAAATGTTGAGGTTGTTGTTGTTTTTCAATGTTGAGGTTGTTGTTGAATTTGTTGGTGTTTTTCAACGTTGAGGTTGTTGTGGAATTTGTTCGTGTTTTTCAATGCTGAGGTTGTTGTTGTTTTTCAATGTTGGGGTTGTTGTTGAATTTGTTGGTGTTTTTCAATGTTGAGGTTGTTGTAGTTTTTCAATGTTGAGGTTGTTGTTGAATTTGTTGATGTTTTTCAATGTCGAGGTTGTTGTTGAATTTGTTGGTGTTTTTCAATGTTGAAGTTGTTGTTGAATTTGTTGGTGTTTTTCATTGTTGAGGTTGTTGTTGAATTTGTTGGTGTTTTTCAATGTTGAGGTTGTTGTTGCTTTTCAATGTTGAGGTTGTTGTTGAATTTGTTGGTGTTTTTCAATGTTGAAGTTGTTGAATTTGTCGGTGTTTTTCAATGTTGAGGTTGTTGTTGTTTTACAATGTTGAGGTTGTTGTTGAATTTGTTGGTGTTTTTCAATGTTGAGGTTGTTGTTGTTTTTCAATGTTGATGTTGTTGTTGAATTTGTTGGTGTTTTTCAACGTTGAGGTTGTTGTTGAATTTGTTGGTGTTTTTCAATGCTCAGGTTGTTGTTGTTTTTCAATGTTGAGGTTGTTGTTGAATTTGTTGGTGTTTTTCAATGTTGAGGTTGTTGTAGTTTTTCAATGTTGAGGTTGTTGTTCTTTTTCAATGTTGAGGTTGTTGTTGAATTTGTTGGTGTTTTTCAATGTTGAGGTTGTTGTTGTTTTTCAATGTTGAGGTTGTTGTTGAATTTGTTGGTGTTTTTCAATGTTGAGGTTGTTGTTGTTTTTCAATGTTGAGGTTGTTGTTGTTTTTCAATGTTGAGGTTGTTGTTGAATTTGTTGGTGTTTTTCAATGTTGAGGTTGTTGTTGAATTTGTTGGTGTTTTTTAATGTTGAGGTTGTTGTTGTTTTTCAATGTTGAGGTTGTTGTTGAATTTGTTGGTGTTTTTCAATGTTGAGGTTGTTGTTGTTTTTCAATGTTGAGGTTGTTATTGAATTTGTTGGTGTTTTTCAATGTCGAGGTTGTTGTTGAATTTGTTGGTGTTTTTCAATGTTAAGGTTGTTGTTGAATTTGTTGGTGTTTTACAATGTTGAGGTCGTTGTTGAATTTGTTGGCGTTTTTAAATGTTGAGGTTGTTGTTGAATTTGTTGGTGTTTTTCAATGTTGAGGTTGCTGTTGAATTTGTTGGTTTTTTCAATGTTGAAGTTGTTGTTGAATTTGTTGGTGTTTTTCAATGTTGTGGTTGTTGCTGTTTTTCAATGTTGAGGTTGTTGTTGAATTTGTTGGTGTTTTTCAATGTTGACGTTGTTGTTGTTATTCAATGTTGAGGTTGTTGTTGAATTTGTTGGTGTTTTTCAATGTCGAGGTTGTTGTTGAATTTGTTGGTTTTTTCAATGTTGAAGTTGTTGTTTAATTTGTTGGTGTTTTTCAATGTTGTGGTTGTTGTTGTTTTTCAATGTTGAGGTTGTTGTTGAATTTGTTGGTGTTTTTCAATTTTGAGGTTGTTGTTGTTTTTCAATGTTGAGGTTGTTGTTGAATTTGGTAGTGTTTTGCCATGTTGAGGTTGTTTTTTTTCAAAGTTGAGGTTGATGTTTTTGTTGAATTTGTTGGTGTTTTTCAATGTTGAGGTTGTTGTTGAATTTGTTTGTGTTTTTCAATGTTGAGGTTAGTGTTGAATTTGTTGGTATTTTTCAATGTTGAGGTTGTTGTTGTTTTTCAATGTTGAGGTTGTTTTTGAATTTGTTGGTGTTTTTCAATGTTGAGGTTGTTGTTGTTTTTCAATATTGAGGTTGTTGTTGAATTTGTTGGTGTTTTTAAATTTCGAGGTTGTTGTTGAATTTGTTGGTGTTTTTCAATGTTGAAGTTGTTGTTGAATTTGTTGGTGTTTTTCAATGTTGAGGTTTTTGTTGTTTTTCAATGTTGAGGTTGTTGTTGAATTTGTTGGTGTTTTTCAATGTTGAGGTTGTTGTTGTTTTTCAATGTTGAGGTTGTTGTTGAATTTGTTGGTGTTTTTCAATTTCGAGGTTGCTGTTGAATTTGTTGGTGTTTTTCAATGTTGAGGTTGTTGTTGTTTTTCAATGTTGAGGTTGTTGTTGAATTTGTTGGTGTTTTTCAATGTTGAGGTTGTTGTTGTTTTTCAATGTTGAGGTTGTTGTTGTTTTTCAATGTTGAGGTTGTTGTTGAAGTTGTTGGTGTTTTTCAATGTTGAGGTTGTTGTTGTTTTTCAATGTTGAGGTTGTTGTTGAATTTGTTGTTGTTTTTCAATGTTGAGGTTGTTGTTGTTTTTCAATGTTGAGGTTGTTGTTGTTTTTCAATGTTGAGGTTGTTGTTGAATTTGTTGGTGTTTTTCAATGTTGAGGTTGTTGTTGTTTTTCAATGTTGTGGTTGTTGTTGTATTTGTTGGTGGTTTTCAATGCTGAGGTTTTTGTAGTTTTTCAATGTTGAGGTTGTTGTTGAATTTGTTGGTGTTTTTCAATGTCGACGTTGTTGTTGAATTTGTTGGTGTTTTTCAATGTTGAAGTTGTTGTTGAATTTGTTGGTGTTTTTCAATGTTGAGGTTGTTGTTGAATTTGTTGGTGATTTTCAATTTTGAGGTTGTTGTTGTTTTTCAATGTTGAGGTTGTTGTTGAATTTGTTGGTGTTTTTCCATGTTGAGGTTGTTGTTGTTTTTCAAAGTTGAGGTTGTTGTTAAATTTGTTGGTGTTTTTCAATGTTGAGGTTGTTGTTGATTTTGTTGGTGTTTTTCATTGTTGAAGTTGTTGTTGAATTTGTTGGTGTTTTTCAATGTTGAGGTTGTTGTTGCTTTTCAATGTTGAGGTTGTTGTTGAATTTGTTGGTGTTTTTCAATGTTGAGGTTGTTGTTGTTTTTCAATGTTGAGGTTGTTGTTGAATTTGATGGTTATTTTCAATTTCGAGGTTGTTGTTGAATTTGTTGGTGTTTTTCAATGTTGAAATTGTTGAATTTGTTGGTGTTTTTCAATGTTGAGGTTGTTGTTGTTTTTCAAAGTTGAGGTTGTTGTTGAATTTGTTGGTGTTTTTCAATGTTGAGGTTGTTGTTGTTTTTCAATGTTGAGGTTGTTGTTGAATTTGTTGGTGTTTTTCAACGTTGAGATTGTTGTTGAATTTGTTCGTGTTTTTCAATGCTCAGGTTGTTTTTGTTTTTCAATGTTGAGGTTGCTGTTGAATTTGTTGGTGTTTTTCAATGCTGAGGTTGTTGTAGTTTTTCAATGTTGAGGTTGTTGTTGAATGTGTTGATGTTTTTTTTCAATGTTGAGGTTGTTGTTGTTTTTCAATTTTGAGGTTGTTGCTGAATTTGTTGGTGTTTTTCAATGTTGAGGTTGTTGTTGAATTTGTTGGTGTTTTTAAATGTTGAGGTTGTTGTTGTTTTTCAATGTTGAGGTTGTTGTTGAATTTGTTGGTGTTTTTCAACGTTGAGGTTGTTGTTGAATTTGTTCGTGTTTTTCAATGCTGAGGTTGTTGTTGTTTTTCAATGTTGAGGTTGTTGTTGTTTTTCAATGTTGAGGTTGTTGTTGAAGTTGTTGGTGTTTTTCAATGTTGAGGTTGTTGTTGTTTTTCAATGTTGAGGTTGTTGTTGAATTTGTTGTTGTTTTTCAATGTTGAGGTTGTTGTTGTTTTTCAATGTTGAGGTTGTTGTTGTTTTTCAATGTTGAGGTTGTTGTTGAATTTGTTGGTGTTTTTCAATGTTGAGTTTGTTGTTGTTTTTCAATGTTGAGGTTGTTGTTGAATTTGTTGGTATTTTTCAATGTTGAGGTTGTTGTTGTTTTTCAATGTTGATGTTGTTGTTGAATTTGTTGGTGTTTTTCAACGTTGTGGTTGTTGTTGAATTTGTTGGTGTTTTTCAATGCTCAGGTTGTTTTTGTTTTTCAATGTTGAGGTTGTTGTTGAATTTGTTGGTGTTTTTCAATGTTGAGGTTGTTGTTGTTTTTCAATGTTGAGGTTGTTGTTGAATTTGTTGGTGTTTTTCAATGTTGAGGTTGTTGTAGTTTTTCAATGTTGAGGTTGTTGTTCTTTTTCAATGTTGAGGTTGTTGTTGAATTTGTTGGTGTTTTTCAATGTTGAGGTTGTTGTTGTTTTTCAATGTTGAGGTTGTTGTTGAATTTGTTGGTGTTTTTCAATGTTGAGGTTGTTGTTGTTTTTCAATGTTGAGGTTGTTGTTGTTTTTCAATGTTGAGGTTGTTGTTGAATTTGTTGGTGTTTTTCAATGTTGAGGTTGTTGTTGAATTTGTTGGTGTTTTTCAATGTTGAGGTTGTTGTTGTTTTTCAATGTTGAGGTTGTTGTTGAATTTGTTGGTGTTTTTCAATGTTGAGGTTGTTGTTGTTTTTCAATGTTGAGGTTGTTATTGAATTTGTTGGTGTTTTTCAATGTCGAGGTTGTTGTTGAATTTGTTGGTGTTTTTCAATGTTAAGGTTGTTGTTGAATTTGTTGGTGTTTTACAATGTTGAGGTCGTTGTTGAATTTGTTGGCGTTTTTAAATGTTGAGGTTGTTGTTGAATTTGTTGGTGTTTTTCAATGTTGAGGTTGCTGTTGAATTTGTTGGTTTTTTCAATGTTGAAGTTGTTGTTGAATTTGTTGGTGTTTTTCAATGTTGTGGTTGTTGCTGTTTTTCAATGTTGAGGTTGTTGTTGAATTTGTTGGTGTTTTTCAATGTTGACGTTGTTGTTGTTATTCAATGTTGAGGTTGTTGTTGAATTTGTTGGTGTTTTTCAATGTCGAGGTTGTTGTTGAATTTGTTGGTTTTTTCAATGTTGAAGTTGTTGTTTAATTTGTTGGTGTTTTTCAATGTTGTGGTTGTTGTTGTTTTTCAATGTTGAGGTTGTTGTTGAATTTGTTGGTGTTTTTCAATTTTGAGGTTGTTGTTGTTTTTCAATGTTGAGGTTGTTGTTGAATTTGGTAGTGTTTTGCCATGTTGAGGTTGTTTTTTTTCAAAGTTGAGGTTGATGTTTTTGTTGAATTTGTTGGTGTTTTTCAATGTTGAGGTTGTTGTTGAATTTGTTTGTGTTTTTCAATGTTGAGGTTAGTGTTGAATTTGTTGGTATTTTTCAATGTTGAGGTTGTTGTTGTTTTTCAATGTTGAGGTTGTTTTTGAATTTGTTGGTGTTTTTCAATGTTGAGGTTGTTGTTGTTTTTCAATATTGAGGTTGTTGTTGAATTTGTTGGTGTTTTTAAATTTCGAGGTTGTTGTTGAATTTGTTGGTGTTTTTCAATGTTGAAGTTGTTGTTGAATTTGTTGGTGTTTTTCAATGTTGAGGTTTTTGTTGTTTTTCAATGTTGAGGTTGTTGTTGAATTTGTTGGTGTTTTTCAATGTTGAGGTTGTTGTTGTTTTTCAATGTTGAGGTTGTTGTTGAATTTGTTGGTGTTTTTCAATTTCGAGGTTGCTGTTGAATTTGTTGGTGTTTTTCAATGTTGAGGTTGTTGTTGTTTTTCAATGTTGAGGTTGTTGTTGAATTTGTTGGTGTTTTTCAATGTTGAGGTTGTTGTTGTTTTTCAATGTTGAGGTTGTTGTTGTTTTTCAATGTTGAGGTTGTTGTTGAAGTTGTTGGTGTTTTTCAATGTTGAGGTTGTTGTTGTTTTTCAATGTTGAGGTTGTTGTTGAATTTGTTGTTGTTTTTCAATGTTGAGGTTGTTGTTGTTTTTCAATGTTGAGGTTGTTGTTGTTTTTCAATGTTGAGGTTGTTGTTGAATTTGTTGGTGTTTTTCAATGTTGAGTTTGTTGTTGTTTTTCAATGTTGAGGTTGTTGTTGAATTTGTTGGTATTTTTCAATGTTGAGGTTGTTGTTGTTTTTCAATGTTGAGGTTGTTGTTGAATTTGTTGGTGTTTTTCAATGTTGAGGTTGTTGTTGTTTTTCAATGTTGAGGTTGTTGTTCAATTTGTTGGTGTTTTTCAAACTTGAAGTTGTTGTTGAATTTGTTCGTGTTTTTCAATGCTCAGGTTGTTGTTGTTTTTCAATGTTGAGGTTGTTGTTGAATTTGTTGGTGTTTTTCAATGCTGAGGTTGTTGTGGTTTTTCAATGTTGAGGTTGTTGTTGAATGTGTTGATGTTTTTCAATGTTGAGGTTCTTGTTGTTTTTCAATGTTGAGGTTGTTGCTGAATTAGTTGGTGTTTTTCAATGTTGAGGTTGTTGTTGAATTTGTTGGTGTTTTTAAATGTTGAGGTTGTTGTTGTTTTTCAATGTTGAGGTTGTTGTTGAATTTGTTGGTGTTTTTCAACGTTGAGGTTGTTGTGGAATTTGTTCGTGTTTTTTCAATGCTGAGGTTGTTGTTGTTTTTCAATGTTGGGGTTGTTGTTGAATTTGTTGGTGTTTTTCAATGTTGAGGTTGTTGTAGTTTTTCAATGTTGAGGTTGTTGTTGAATTTGTTGATGTTTTTCAATGTCGAGGTTGTTGTTGAATTTGTTGGTGTTTTTCAATGTTGAAGTTGTTGTTGAATTTGTTGGTGTTTTTCATTGTTGAGGTTGTTGTTGAATTTGTTGGTGTTTTTCAATGTTGAGGTTGTTGTTGCTTTTCAATGTTGAGGTTGTTGTTGAATTTGTTGGTGTTTTTCAATGTTGAAGTTGTTGAATTTGTCGGTGTTTTTCAATGTTGAGGTTGTTGTTGTTTTACAATGTTGAGGTTGTTGTTGAATTTGTTGGTGTTTTTCAATGTTGAGGTTGTTGTTGTTTTTCAATGTTGATGTTGTTGTTGAATTTGTTGGTGTTTTTCAACGTTGAGGTTGTTGTTGAATTTGTTGGTGTTTTTCAATGCTCAGGTTGTTGTTGTTTTTCAATGTTGAGGTTGTTGTTGAATTTGTTGGTGTTTTTCAATGTTGAGGTTGTGGTAGTTTTTCAATGTTGAGGTTGTTGTTCTTTTTCAATGTTGAGGTTGTTGTTGAATTTGTTGGTGTTTTTCAATGTTGAGGTTGTTGTTGTTTTTCAATGTTGAGGTTGTTGTTGAATTTGTTGGTGTTTTTCAATGTTGAGGTTGTTGTTGTTTTTCAATGTTGAGGTTGTTGTTGTTTTTCAATGTTGAGGTTGTTGTTGAATTTGTTGGTGTTTTTCAATGTTGAGGTTGTTGTTGAATTTGTTGGTGTTTTTCAATGTTGAGGTTGTTGTTGTTTTTCAATGTTGAGGTTGTTGTTGAATTTGTTGGTGTTTTTCAATGTTGAGGTTGTTGTTGTTTTTCAATGTTGAGGTTGTTATTGAATTTGTTGGTGTTTTTCAATGTCGAGGTTGTTGTTGAATTTGTTGGTGTTTTTCAATGTTAAGGTTGTTGTTGAATTTGTTGGTGTTTTACAATGTTGAGGTCGTTGTTGAATTTGTTGGCGTTTTTAAATGTTGAGGTTGCTGTTGAATTTGTTGGTGTTTTTCAATGTTGAGGTTGCTGTTGAATTTGTTGGTTTTTTCAATGTTGAAGTTGTTGTTGAATTTGTTGGTGTTTTTCAATGTTGTGGTTGTTGCTGTTTTTCAATGTTGAGGTTGTTGTTGAATTTGTTGGTGTTTTTCAATGTTGAGGTTGTTGTTGAATGTGTTGATGTTTTTCAATGTTGAGGTTCTTGTTGTTTTTCAATGTTGAGGTTGTTGCTGAATTAGTTGGTGTTTTTCAATGTTGAGGTTGTTGTTGAATTTGTTGGTGTTTTTAAATGTTGAGGTTGTTGTTGTTTTTCAATGTTGAGGTTGTTGTTGAATTTGTTGGTGTTTTCAACGTTGAGGTTGTTGTGGAATTTGTTCGTGTTTTTCAATGCTGAGGTTGTTGTTGTTTTTCAATGTTGGGGTTGTTGTTGAATTTGTTGGTGTTTTTCAATGTTGAGGTTGTTGTAGTTTTTCAATGTTGAGGTTGTTGTTGAATTTGTTGATGTTTTTCAATGTCGAGGTTGTTGTTGAATTTGTTGGTGTTTTTCAATGTTGAAGTTGTTGTTGAATTTGTTGGTGTTTTTCATTGTTGAGGTTGTTGTTGAATTTGTTGGTGTTTTTCAATGTTGAGGTTGTTGTTGCTTTTCAATGTTGAGGTTGTTGTTGAATTTGTTGGTGTTTTTCAATGTTGAAGTTGTTGAATTTGTCGGTGTTTTTCAATGTTGAGGTTGTTGTTGTTTTACAATGTTGAGGTTGTTGTTGAATTTGTTGGTGTTTTTCAATGTTGAGGTTGTTGTTGTTTTTCAATGTTGATGTTGTTGTTGAATTTGTTGGTGTTTTTCAACGTTGAGGTTGTTGTTGAATTTGTTGGTGTTTTTCAATGCTCAGGTTGTTGTTGTTTTTCAATGTTGAGGTTGTTGTTGAATTTGTTGGTGTTTTTCAATGTTGAGGTTGTTGTAGTTTTTCAATGTTGAGGTTGTTGTTCTTTTTCAATGTTGAGGTTGTTGTTGAATTTGTTGGTGTTTTTCAATGTTGAGGTTGTTGTTGTTTTTCAATGTTGAGGTTGTTGTTGAATTTGTTGGTGTTTTTCAATGTTGAGGTTGTTGTTGTTTTTCAATGTTTAGGTTGTTGTTCTTTTTCAATGTTGAGGTTGTTGTTGAATTTGTTGGTGTTTTTCAATGTTGAGGTTGTTGTTGTTTTTCAATGTTGAGGTTGTTGTTGAATTTGTTGGTGTTTTTCAATGTTGAGGTTGTTGTTGTTTTTCAATGTTGAGGTTGTTGTTGTTTTTCAATGTTGAGGTTGTTGTTGAATTTGTTGGTGTTTTTCAATGTTGAGGTTGTTGTTGAATTTGTTGGTGTTTTTCAATGTTGAGGTTGTTGTTGTTTTTCAATGTTGAGGTTGTTGTTGAATTTGTTGGTGTTTTTCAATGTTGAGGTTGTTGTTGTTTTTCAATGTTGAGGTTGTTATTGAATTTGTTGGTGTTTTTCAATGTCGAGGTTGTTGTTGAATTTGTTGGTGTTTTTCAATGTTAAGGTTGTTGTTGAATTTGTTGGTGTTTTACAATGTTGAGGTCGTTGTTGAATTTGTTGGCGTTTTTAAATGTTGAGGTTGTTGTTGAATTTGTTGGTGTTTTTCAATGTTGAGGTTGCTGTTGAATTTGTTGGTTTTTTCAATGTTGAAGTTGTTGTTGAATTTGTTGGTGTTTTTCAATGTTGTGGTTGTTGCTGTTTTTCAATGTTGAGGTTGTTGTTGAATTTGTTGGTGTTTTTCAATGTTGACGTTGTTGTTGTTATTCAATGTTGAGGTTGTTGTTGAATTTGTTGGTGTTTTTCAATGTCGAGGTTGTTGTTGAATTTGTTGGTTTTTTCAATGTTGAAGTTGTTGTTTAATTTGTTGGTGTTTTTCAATGTTGTGGTTGTTGTTGTTTTTCAATGTTGAGGTTGTTGTTGAATTTGTTGGTGTTTTTCAATTTTGAGGTTGTTGTTGTTTTTCAATGTTGAGGTTGTTGTTGAATTTGGTAGTGTTTTGCCATGTTGAGGTTGTTTTTTTTCAAAGTTGAGGTTGATGTTTTTGTTGAATTTGTTGGTGTTTTTCAATGTTGAGGTTGTTGTTGAATTTGTTTGTGTTTTTCAATGTTGAGGTTAGTGTTGAATTTGTTGGTATTTTTCAATGTTGAGGTTGTTGTTGTTTTTCAATGTTGAGGTTGTTTTTGAATTTGTTGGTGTTTTTCAATGTTGAGGTTGTTGTTGTTTTTCAATATTGAGGTTGTTGTTGAATTTGTTGGTGTTTTTAAATTTCGAGGTTGTTGTTGAATTTGTTGGTGTTTTTCAATGTTGAGGTTGTTGTTGTTTTTCAATGTTGAGGTTGTTGTTGAATTTGTTGGTGTTTTTCAATGTTGAGGTTGTTGTTGTTTTTCAATGTTGAGGTTGTTGTTGTTTTTCAATGTTGAGGTTGTTGTTGAAGTTGTTGGTGTTTTTCAATGTTGAGGTTGTTGTTGTTTTTCAATGTTGAGGTTGTTGTTGAATTTGTTGTTGTTTTTCAATGTTGAGGTTGTTGTTGTTTTTCAATGTTGAGGTTGTTGTTGTTTTTCAATGTTGAGGTTGTTGTTGAATTTGTTGGTGTTTTTCAATGTTGAGGTTGTTGTTGTTTTTCAATGTTGTGGTTGTTGTTGTATTTGTTGGTGGTTTTCAATGCTGAGGTTTTTGTAGTTTTTCAATGTTGAGGTTGTTGTTGAATTTGTTGGTGTTTTTCAATGTCGACGTTGTTGTTGAATTTGTTGGTGTTTTTCAATGTTGAAGTTGTTGTTGAATTTGTTGGTGTTTTTCAATGTTGAGGTTGTTGTTGAATTTGTTGGTGATTTTCAATTTTGAGGTTGTTGTTGTTTTTCAATGTTGAGGTTGTTGTTGAATTTGTTGGTGTTTTTCCATGTTGAGGTTGTTGTTGTTTTTCAAAGTTGAGGTTGTTGTTAAATTTGTTGGTGTTTTTCAATGTTGAGGTTGTTGTTGATTTTGTTGGTGTTTTTCATTGTTGAGGTTGTTGTTGAATTTGTTGGTGTTTTTCAATGTTGAGGTTGTTGTTGCTTTTCAATGTTGAGGTTGTTGTTGAATTTGTTGGTGTTTTTCAATGTTGAGGTTGTTGTTGTTTTTCAATGTTGAGGTTGTTGTTGAATTTGATGGTTATTTTCAATTTCGAGGTTGTTGTTGAATTTGTTGGTGTTTTTCAATGTTGAAATTGTTGAATTTGTTGGTGTTTTTCAATGTTGAGGTTGTTGTTGTTTTTCAAAGTTGAGGTTGTTGTTGAATTTGTTGGTGTTTTTCAATGTTGAGGTTGTTGTTGTTTTTCAATGTTGAGGTTGTTGTTGAATTTGTTGGTGTTTTTCAACGTTGAGATTGTTGTTGAATTTGTTCGTGTTTTTCAATGCTCAGGTTGTTTTTGTTTTTCAATGTTGAGGTTGCTGTTGAATTTGTTGGTGTTTTTCAATGCTGAGGTTGTTGTAGTTTTTCAATGTTGAGGTTGTTGTTGAATGTGTTGATGTTTTTCAATGTTGAGGTTGTTGTTGTTTTTCAATGTTGAGGTTGTTGCTGAATTTGTTGGTGTTTTTCAATGTTGAGGTTGTTGTTGAATTTGTTGGTGTTTTTAAATGTTGAGGTTGTTGTTGTTTTTCAATGTTGAGGTTGTTGTTGAATTTGTTGGTGTTTTTCAACGTTGAGGTTGTTGTTGAATTTGTTCGTGTTTTTCAATGCTGAGGTTGTTGTTGTTTTTCAATGTTGAGGTTGTTGTTGTTTTTCAATGTTGAGGTTGTTGTTGAAGTTGTTGGTGTTTTTCAATGTTGAGGTTGTTGTTGTTTTTCAATGTTGAGGTTGTTGTTGAATTTGTTGTTGTTTTTCAATGTTGAGGTTGTTGTTGTTTTTCAATGTTGAGGTTGTTGTTGTTTTTCAATGTTGAGGTTGTTGTTGAATTTGTTGGTGTTTTTCAATGTTGAGTTTGTTGTTGTTTTTCAATGTTGAGGTTGTTGTTGAATTTGTTGGTATTTTTCAATGTTGAGGTTGTTGTTGTTTTTCAATGTTGAGGTTGTTGTTGAATTTGTTGGTGTTTTTCAATGTTGAGGTTGTTGTTGTTTTTCAATGTTGAGGTTGTTGTTGAATTTGTTGGTGTTTTTCAAACTTGAAGTTGTTGTTGAATTTGTTCGTGTTTTTCAATGCTCAGGTTGTTGTTGTTTTTCAATGTTGAGGTTGTTGTTGAATTTGTTGGTGTTTTTCAATGCTGAGGTTGTTGTGGTTTTTCAATGTTGAGGTTGTTGTTGAATGTGTTGATGTTTTTCAATGTTGAGGTTCTTGTTGTTTTTCAATGTTGAGGTTGTTGCTGAATTAGTTGGTGTTTTTCAATGTTGAGGTTGTTGTTGAATTTGTTGGTGTTTTTAAATGTTGAGGTTGTTGTTGTTTTTCAATGTTGAGGTTGTTGTTGAATTTGTTGGTGTTTTTCAACGTTGAGGTTGTTGTGGAATTTGTTCGTGTTTTTCAATGCTGAGGTTGTTGTTGTTTTTCAATGTTGGGGTTGTTGTTGAATTTGTTGGTGTTTTTCAATGTTGAGGTTGTTGTAGTTTTTCAATGTTGAGGTTGTTGTTGAATTTGTTGATGTTTTTCAATGTCGAGGTTGTTGTTGAATTTGTTGGTGTTTTTCAATGTTGAAGTTGTTGTTGAATTTGTTGGTGTTTTTCATTGTTGAGGTTGTTGTTGAATTTGTTGGTGTTTTTCAATGTTGAGGTTGTTGTTGCTTTTCAATGTTGAGGTTGTTGTTGAATTTGTTGGTGTTTTTCAATGTTGAAGTTGTTGAATTTGTCGGTGTTTTTCAATGTTGAGGTTGTTGTTGTTTTACAATGTTGAGGTTGTTGTTGAATTTGTTGGTGTTTTTCAATGTTGAGGTTGTTGTTGTTTTTCAATGTTGATGTTGTTGTTGAATTTGTTGGTGTTTTTCAACGTTGAGGTTGTTGTTGAATTTGTTGGTGTTTTTCAAAGCTCAGGTTGTTGTTGTTTTTCAATGTTGAGGTTGTTGTTGAATTTGTTGGTGTTTTTCAATGTTGAGGTTGTTGTAGTTTTTCAATGTTGAGGTTGTTGTTCTTTTTCAATGTTGAGGTTGTTGTTGAATTTGTTGGTGTTTTTCAATGTTGAGGTTGTTGTTGTTTTTCAATGTTGAGGTTGTTGTTGAATTTGTTGGTGTTTTTCAATGTTGAGGTTGTTGTTGTTTTTCAATGTTGAGGTTGTTGTTGTTTTTCAATGTTGAGGTTGTTGTTGAATTTGTTGGTGTTTTTCAATGTTGAGGTTGTTGTTGAATTTGTTGGTGTTTTTCAATGTTGAGGTTGTTGTTGTTTTTCAATGTTGAGGTTGTTGTTGAATTTGTTGGTGTTTTTCAATGTTGAGGTTGTTGTTGTTTTTCAATGTTGAGGTTGTTATTGAATTTGTTGGTGTTTTTCAATGTCGAGGTTGTTGTTGAATTTGTTGGTGTTTTTCAATGTTAAGGTTGTTGTTGAATTTGTTGGTGTTTTACAATGTTGAGGTCGTTGTTGAATTTGTTGGCGTTTTTAAATGTTGAGGTTGTTGTTGAATTTGTTGGTGTTTTTCAATGTTGAGGTTGCTGTTGAATTTGTTGGTTTTTTCAATGTTGAAGTTGTTGTTGAATTTGTTGGTGTTTTTCAATGTTGTGGTTGTTGCTGTTTTTCAATGTTGAGGTTGTTGTTGAATTTGTTGGTGTTTTTCAATGTTGACGTTGTTGTTGTTATTCAATGTTGAGGTTGTTGTTGAATTTGTTGGTGTTTTTCAATGTCGAGGTTGTTGTTGAATTTGTTGGTTTTTTCAATGTTGAAGTTGTTGTTTAATTTGTTGGTGTTTTTCAATGTTGTGGTTGTTGTTGTTTTTCAATGTTGAGGTTGTTGTTGAATTTGTTGGTGTTTTTCAATTTTGAGGTTGTTGTTGTTTTTCAATGTTGAGGTTGTTGTTGAATTTGGTAGTGTTTTGCCATGTTGAGGTTGTTGTTGAATTTGTTGGTGTTTTTCAAAGCTCAGGTTGTTGTTGTTTTTCAATGTTGAGGTTGTTGTTGAATTTGTTGGTGTTTTTCAATGTTGAGGTTGTTGTAGTTTTTCAATGTTGAGGTTGTTGTTCTTTTTCAATGTTGAGGTTGTTGTTGAATTTGTTGGTGTTTTTCAATGTTGAGGTTGTTGTTGTTTTTCAATGTTGAGGTTGTTGTTGAATTTGTTGGTGTTTTTCAATGTTGAGGTTGTTGTTGTTTTTCAATGTTGAGGTTGTTGTTGTTTTTCAATGTTGAGGTTGTTGTTGAATTTGTTGGTGTTTTTCAATGTTGAGGTTGTTGTTGAATTTGTTGGTGTTTTTCAATGTTGAGGTTGTTGTTGTTTTTCAATGTTGAGGTTGTTGTTGAATTTGTTGGTGTTTTTCAATGTTGAGGTTGTTGTTGTTTTTCAATGTTGAGGTTGTTATTGAATTTGTTGGTGTTTTTCAATGTCGAGGTTGTTGTTGAATTTGTTGGTGTTTTTCAATGTTAAGGTTGTTGTTGAATTTGTTGGTGTTTTACAATGTTGAGGTCGTTGTTGAATTTGTTGGCGTTTTTAAATGTTGAGGTTGTTGTTGAATTTGTTGGTGTTTTTCAATGTTGAGGTTGCTGTTGAATTTGTTGGTTTTTTCAATGTTGAAGTTGTTGTTGAATTTGTTGGTGTTTTTCAATGTTGTGGTTGTTGCTGTTTTTCAATGTTGAGGTTGTTGTTGAATTTGTTGGTGTTTTTCAATGTTGACGTTGTTGTTGTTATTCAATGTTGAGGTTGTTGTTGAATTTGTTGGTGTTTTTCAATGTCGAGGTTGTTGTTGAATTTGTTGGTTTTTTCAATGTTGAAGTTGTTGTTTAATTTGTTGGTGTTTTTCAATGTTGTGGTTGTTGTTGTTTTTCAATGTTGAGGTTGTTGTTGAATTTGTTGGTGTTTTTCAATTTTGAGGTTGTTGTTGTTTTTCAATGTTGAGGTTGTTGTTGAATTTGGTAGTGTTTTGCCATGTTGAGGTTGTTTTTTTTCAAAGTTGAGGTTGATGTTTTTGTTGAATTTGTTGGTGTTTTTCAATGTTGAGGTTGTTGTTGAATTTGTTTGTGTTTTTCAATGTTGAGGTTAGTGTTGAATTTGTTGGTATTTTTCAATGTTGAGGTTGTTGTTGTTTTTCAATGTTGAGGTTGTTTTTGAATTTGTTGGTGTTTTTCAATGTTGAGGTTGTTGTTGTTTTTCAATATTGAGGTTGTTGTTGAATTTGTTGGTGTTTTTAAATTTCGAGGTTGTTGTTGAATTTGTTGGTGTTTTTCAATGTTGAAGTTGTTGTTGAATTTGTTGGTGTTTTTCAATGTTGAGGTTTTTGTTGTTTTTCAATGTTGAGGTTGTTGTTGAATTTGTTGGTGTTTTTCAATGTTGAGGTTGTTGTTGTTTTTCAATGTTGAGGTTGTTGTTGAATTTGTTGGTGTTTTTCAATTTCGAGGTTGCTGTTGAATTTGTTGGTGTTTTTCAATGTTGAGGTTGTTGTTGTTTTTCAATGTTGAGGTTGTTGTTGAATTTGTTGGTGTTTTTCAATGTTGAGGTTGTTGTTGTTTTTCAATGTTGAGGTTGTTGTTGTTTTTCAATGTTGAGGTTGTTGTTGAAGTTGTTGGTGTTTTTCAATGTTGAGGTTGTTGTTGTTTTTCAATGTTGAGGTTGTTGTTGAATTTGTTGTTGTTTTTCAATGTTGAGGTTGTTGTTGTTTTTCAATGTTGAGGTTGTTGTTTTTCAATGTTGAGGTTGTTGTTGAATTTGTTGGTGTTTTTCAATGTTGAGGTTGTTGTTGTTTTTCAATGTTGTGGTTGTTGTTGTATTTGTTGGTGGTTTTCAATGCTGAGGTTTTTGTAGTTTTTCAATGTTGAGGTTGTTGTTGAATATGTTGGTGTTTTTCAATGTCGACGTTGTTGTTGAATTTGTTGGTGTTTTTCAATGTTGAAGTTGTTGTTGAATTTGTTGGTGTTTTTCAATGTTGAGGTTGTTGTTGAATTTGTTGGTGATTTTCAATTTTGAGGTTGTTGTTGTTTTTCAATGTTGAGGTTGTTGTTGAATTTGTTGGTGTTTTTCCATGTTGAGGTTGTTGTTGTTTTTCAAAGTTGAGGTTGTTGTTAAATTTGTTGGTGTTTTTCAATGTTGAGGTTGTTGTTGATTTTGTTGGTGTTTTTCATTGTTGAGGTTGTTGTTGAATTTGTTGGTGTTTTTCAATGTTGAGGTTGTTGTTGCTTTTCAATGTTGAGGTTGTTGTTGAATTTGTTGGTGTTTTTCAATGTTGAGGTTGTTGTTGTTTTTCAATGTTGAGGTTGTTGTTGAATTTGATGGTTATTTTCAATTTCGAGGTTGTTGTTGAATTTGTTGGTGTTTTTCAATGTTGAAATTGTTGAATTTGTTGGTGTTTTTCAATGTTGAGGTTGTTGTTGTTTTTCAAAGTTGAGGTTGTTGTTGAATTTGTTGGTGTTTTTCAATGTTGAGGTTGTTGTTGTTTTTCAATGTTGAGGTTGTTGTTGAATTTGTTGGTGTTTTTCAACGTTGAGATTGTTGTTGAATTTGTTCGTGTTTTTCAATGCTCAGGCTGTTTTTGTTTTTCAATGTTGAGGTTGCTGTTGAATTTGTTGGTGTTTTTCAATGCTGAGGTTGTTGTAGTTTTTCAATGTTGAGGTTGTTGTTGAATGTGTTGATGTTTTTCAATGTTGAGGTTGTTGTTGTTTTTCAATTTTGAGGTTGTTGCTGAATTTGTTGGTGTTTTTCAATGTTGAGGTTGTTGTTGAATTTGTTGGTGTTTTTAAATGTTGAGGTTGTTGTTGTTTTTCAATGTTGAGGTTGTTGTTGAATTTGTTGGTGTTTTTCAACGTTGAGGTTGTTGTTGAATTTGTTCGTGTTTTTCAATGCTGAGGTTGTTGTTGTTTTTCAATGTTGGGGTTGTTGTTGAATTTGTTGGTGTTTTTCAATGTTGAGGTTGTTGTTGTTTTTCAATGTTGAGGTTGTTGTTGAATTTGTTGGTGTTTTTCAATGTTGAGGTTGTTGTTGTTTTTCAATGTTGAGGTTGTTGTTGAATTTGTTGGTGTTTTTCAATGTTGAGGTTGTTGTTGAATTTTTTGGTGTTTTTCAATGTTGAGGTTGTTGTTGTTTTTCAATGTTGAGGTTGTTGTTGAATTTGTTGGTGTTTTTCAATGTTGAGGTTGTTGTTGTTTTTCAATGTTGAGGTTGTTATTGAATTTGTTGGTGTTTTTCAATGTCGAGGTTGTTGTTGAATTTGTTGGTGTTTTTCAATGTTAAGGTTGTTGTTGAATTTGTTGGTGTTTTACAATGTTGAGGTCGTTGTTGAATTTGTTGGCGTTTTTAAATGTTGAGGTTGTTGTTGAATTTGTTGGTGTTTTTCAATGTTGAGGTTGCTGTTGAATTTGTTGGTTTTTTCAATGTTGAAGTTGTTGTTGAATTTGTTGGTGTTTTTCAATGTTGTGGTTGTTGCTGTTTTTCAATGTTGAGGTTGTTGTTGAATTTGTTGGTGTTTTTCAATGTTGACGTTGTTGTTGTTATTCAATGTTGAGGTTGTTGTTGAATTTGTTGGTGTTATTCAATGTCGAGGTTGTTGTTGAATTTGTTGTTTTTTTAATGTTGAAGTTGTTGTTTAATTTGTTGGTGTTTTTCAATGTTGTGGTTGTTGTTGTTTTTCAATGTTGAGGTTGTTGTTGAATTTGTTGGTGTTTTTCAATTTTGAGGTTGTTGTTGTTTTTCAATGTTGAGGTTGTTGTTGAATTTGGTAGTGTTTTTCCATGTTGAGGTTGTTTTTTTTCAAAGTTGAGGTTGATGTTTTTGTTGAATTTGTTGGTGTTTTTCAATGTTGAGGTTTTTGTTGAATTTGTTGGTGTTTTTCAATGTTGAGGTTGTTGTTGAATTTGTTTGTGTTTTTCAATGTTGAGGTTAGTGTTGAATTTGTTGGTATTTTTCAATGTTGAGGTTGTTGTTGTTTTTCAATGTTGAGGTTGTTTTTGAATTTGTTGGTGTTTTTCAATGTTGAGGTTGTTGTTGTTTTTCAATATTGAGGTTGTTGTTGAATTTGTTGGTGTTTTTAAATTTCGAGGTTGTTGTTGAATTTGTTGGTGTTTTTCAATGTTGAAGTTGTTGTTGAATTTGTTGGTGTTTTTCAATGTTGAGGTTGTTGTTGTTTTTCAATGTTGAGGTTGTTGTTGAATTTGTTGGTGTTTTTCAATGTTGAGGTTGTTGTTGTTTTTCAATGTTGAGGTTGTTGTTGAATTTGTTGGTGTTTTTCAATTTCGAGGTTGCTGTTGAATTTGTTGGTGTTTTTCAATGTTGAGGTTGTTGTTGTTTTTCAATGTTGAGGTTGTTGTTGAATTTGTTGGTGTTTTTCAATGTTGAGGTTGTTGTTGTTTTTCAATGTTGAGCTTGTTGTTGTTTTTCAATGTTGAGGTTGTTGTTGAATTTGTTGGTGTTTTTCAATGTTGAGGTTGTTGTTGTTTTTCAATGTTGAGGTTGTTGTTGAATTTGTTGTTGTTTTTCAATGTTGAGGTTGTTGTTGTTTTTCAATGTTGAGGTTGTTGTTGTTTTTCAATGTTAAGGTTGCTGTTGAATTTGTTGGTGTTTTTCAATGTTGAGGTTGTTGTTGTTTTTCAATGTTGAGGTTGTTGTTGTATTTGTTGGTGGTTTTCAATGCTGAGGTTTTTGTAGTTTTTCAATGTTGAGGTTGTTGTTGAATTTGTTGGTGTTTTTCAATGTCGACGTTTTTGTTGAGTTTGTTGGTGTTTTTCAATGTTGAAGTTGTTGTTGAATTTGTTGGTGTTTTTCAATGTTGAGGTTGTTGTTGAATTTGTTGGTGATTTTCAATTTTGAGGTTGTTGTTGTTTTTCAATGTTGAGGTTGTTGTTGAATTTGTTGGTGTTTTTCCATGTTGAGGTTGTTGTTGTTTTTCAAAGTTGAGGTTGTTGTTAAATTTGTTGGTGTTTTTCAATGTTGAGGTTGTTGTTGATTTTGTTGGTGTTTTTCATTGCTGAGGATGTTGTTGAATTTGTTGGTGTTTTTCAATGTTGAGGTTGTTGTTGCTTTTCAATGTTGAGGTTGTTGTTGAATTTGTTGGTGTTTTTCAATGTTGAGGTTGTTGTTGTTTTTCAATGTTGAGGTTGTTGTTGAATTTGATGATTATTTTCAATTTCGAGGTTGTTGTTGAATTTGTTGGTGTTTTTCAATGTTGAAATTGTTGAATTTGTTGGTGTTTTTCAATGTTGAGGTTGTTGTTGTTTTTCAATGTTGAGGTTGTTGTTGAATTTGTTGGTGTTTTTCAATGTTGAGGTTGTTGTTGTTTTTCAATGTTGAGGTTGTTGTTGAATTTGTTGGTGTTTTTCAACGTTGAGATTGTTGTTGAATTTGTTCGTGTTTTTCAATGCTCCGGTTGATTTTGTTTTTCAATGTTGAGGTTGTTGTTGAATTTGTTGGTGTTTTTCAATGCTGAGGTTGTTGTAGTTTTTCAATGTTGAGGTTGTTGTTGAATGTGTTGATGTTTTTCAATGTTGAGGTTGTTGTTGTTTTTCAATGTTGAGGTTGTTGCTGAATTTGTTGGTGTTTTTCAATGTTGAGGTTGTTGTTGAATTTGTTGGTGTTTTTAAATGTTGAGGTTGTTGGTGTTTTTCAATGTTGAGGTTGTTGTTGAATTTGTTGGTGTTTTTCAACGTTGAGGTTGTTGTTGAATTTGTTCGTGTTTTTCAATGCTGAGGTTGTTGTTGTTTTTCAATGTTGGGGTTGTTGTTGAATTTGTTGGTGTTTTTCAATGTTGAGGTTTTTGTTGTTTTTCAATGTTGAGGTTGTTGTTGAATTTGTTGATGTTTTTCAATGTCGAGGTTGCTGTTGAATTTGTTGGTGTTTTTCAATGTTGAAGTTGTTGTTGAATTTGTTGGTGTTTTTCATTGTTGAGGTTGCTGTTGAATTTGTTGGTGTTTTTCAATGTTGAGGTTGTTGTTGCTTTTCAATGTTGAGTTTGTTGTTGAATTTGTTGGTGTTTTTCAATGTTGAAGTTGTTGAATTTGTTGGTGTTTTTCAATGTTGAGGTTGTTGTTGTTTTTCAATGTTGAGGTTGTTGTTGAATTTGTTGGTGTTTTTCAATGTCGAGGTTGTTGTTGTTTTTCAATGTTGAGGTTGTTGTTGAATTTGTTGGTGTTTTTCAATGTTGAGGTTGTTGTTGTTTTTCAATGTTGAGGTTGTTGTTGAATTTGTTGGTGTTTTTCAACGTTGAGGTTGTTGTTGAATTTGTTCGTGTTTTTCAATGGTCAGGTTGTTGTTGTTTTTCAATGTTGAGGTTGTTGTTGAATTTGTTGGTGTTTTTCAATGCTGATGTTGTTGTAGTTTTTCAATGTTGAGGTTGTTGTTGAATGTGTTGATGTTTGTCAATGTTGAGGTTGTTGTTGTTTTTCAATGTTGAGGTTGTTGCTGAATTTGTTGGTGTTTTTCAATGTTGAGGTTGGTGTTGAATTTGTTGGTGTTTTTAAATGTTGAGGTTGTTGTTGTTTTTCAATGTTGAGGTTGTTGTTGAATTTGTTGGTGTTTTTCAACGTTGAGGTTGTTGTTGAATTTGTTCGTGTTTTTCAATGCTGAGGTTGTTGTTGTTTTTCAATGTTGGGGTTGTTGTTGAATTTGTTGGTGTTTTTCAATGTTGAGGTTGTATTAGTTTTTCAATGTTGAGGTTGTTGTTGAATTTGTTGATGTTTTTCAATGTCGAGGTTGTTGTTGAATTTGTTGGTGTTTTTCAATGTTGAAGTTGTTGTTGAATTTGTTGGTGTTTTTCATTGTTGAGGTTGTTGTTGAATTTGTTGGTGTTTTTCAATGTTGAGGTTGTTGTTGCTTTTCAATGTTGAGGTTGTTGTTGAATTTGTTGGTGTTTTTCAATGTTGAAGTTGTTGAATTTGTTGGTGTTTTTCAATGTTGAGGCTGTTGTTGTTTTTCAATGTTGAGGTTGTTGTTGAATTTGTTGGTGTTTTTCAATGTTGAGGTTGTTGTTGTTTTTCAATGTTGTGGTTGTTGTTGAATTTGTTGGTGTTTTTCGACGTTGAGGTTGTTGTTGAATTTGTTCGTGTTTTTCAATGCTCAGGTTGTTGTTGTTTTTCAATGTTGAGGTTGTTGTTGAATTTGTTGGTGTTTTTCAATGTTGAGGTTGTTGTAGTTTTTCAATGTTGAGGTTGTTGTTCTTTTTCAATGTTGAGGTTGTTGTTGAATTTGTTGGTGTTTTTCAATGTTGAAGTTGTTGTTGAATTTGTTGGTGTTTTTCAATGTTGAAGTTGTTGTTGAATTTGTTGGTGTTTTTCAATGTTGAGGTTGTTGTTGTTTTTCAATGTTGAGGTTGTTGTTGAATTTGTTGGTGTTTTTCAATGTTGAGGTTGTTGTTATTTTTCAATGTTGAGGTTGTTGTTGTTTTTCAATGTTGAGGTTGTTGTTGAATTTGTTGGTGTTTTTCAATGTTGAGGTTGTTGTTGAATTTGTTGGTCTTTTTCAATGTTGAGGTTGTTGTTGTTTTTCAATGTTGAGGTTGTTGTTGTTTTTCAATGTTGAGGTTGTTGTTGTATGTGTTGGTGTTTTTCACTGTTGAGGTTGTTGTAGTTTTTCAATGTTGAGGTTGTTGTTGAATTTGTTGGTGCTTTTCAATGTCGAGGTTGTTGTTGAATTTGTTGGTGTTTTTCAATATTGAAGTTGTTGTTGAATTAGTTGTTGTTTTTCAATGTTGAGCTTGTTGTTGAATTTGTTGGTGTTTTTCAATGTCGAGGTTGTTGTTGAATTTGTTGCTCTTTTGCAATGTTGAAGTTGTTGTTGAATTTGTTGGTGTTTTTCAATGTTGAGGTTGTTCTTGAATTTGTTGGTGTTTTTCAATGTTGAGGTTGTTGTTGTCTTTAAATGTTGAGGTTGTTGTTGAAAATGTTGGTGTTTTTCAATTTTGAGGTTGTTGTTGTTTTTCAATGTTGAGGTTGTTGTTAAATTTGTTGGTGTTTTTCCATGTTGAGGTTGTTGTTGTTTTTCAAAGATGAGGTTGTTGTTAAATTTGTTGGTGTTTTTCAATGTTATGGTTGTTGTTGAATTTGTTGGTGTTTTTCAATGTTGAAGCTGTTGTTGAATTTGTTGGTGTTTTTCAATGTTGAGGTTGTTGTTGTTTTTCAATGTTGAGGTTGTTGTTGAATTTGTTGGTGTTTTTCAATGTTGAGGTTGTAGTTGTTTTTCAATGTTGAGGTTGTTGTTGAATTTGTTGGTGTTTTTCAATTTCGAGGTTGTTGTTGAATTTGTTGGTGTTTTTCAATGTTGAGGTTGTTGTTGTTTTTCAATGTTCAGGTTGTTGTTGAATTTGTAGGTGTTTTTCAATGTTGAGGTTGTTGTTGTTTTTCAATGTTGAGGTTGTTGTTGAATTTGTTCGTGTTTTTCAATGCTGAGGTTGTTGTTGTTTTTCAATGTTGGGGTTGTTGTTGAATTTGTTGGTGTTTTTCAATGTTGAGGTTGTTGTAGTTTTTCAATGTTGAGGTTGTTGTTGAATTTGTTGATGTTTTTCAATGTCGAGGTTGTTGTTGAATTTGTTGGTGTTTTTCAATGTTGAAGTTGTTGTTGAATTTGTTGGTGTTTTTCATTTTTGAGGTTGTTGTTGAATTTGCTGGTGTTTTTCAATGTTGAGGTTGTTGTTGCTTTTCAATGTTGAGGTTCTTGTTGAATTTGTTGGTGTTTTTCAATGTTGAAGTTGTTGAATTTGTTGGTGTTTTTCAATGTTGAGGTTGTTGTTGTTTTTCAATGTTGAGGTTGTTGTTGAATTTGTTGGTGTTTTTCAATGTTGAGGTTGTTGTTGTTTTTCAATGTTGAGGTTGTTGTTGAATTTGTTGGTGTTTTTCAATGTTGAGGTTGTTGTAGTTTTTCAATGTTGAGGTTGTTGTTCTTTTTCAATGTTGAGGTTGTTGTTGAATTTGTTGGTGTTTTTCAATGTTGAGGTTGTTGTTGTTTTTCAATGTTGAGGTTGTTGTTGTATGTGTTGGTGTTTTTCACTGTTGAGGTTGTTGGTGTTTTTCAAAGTTGAGGTTGTTGTTGAATTTGTTGGTGTTTTTCAATGTTGAGGTTGTTGTTGAATTTGTTGGTCTTTTTCAATGTTGAGGTTGTTGTTGTTTTTCAATGTTGAGGTTGTTGTTGTATGTGTTGGTGTTTTTCACTGTTGAGGTTGTTGTAGTTTTTCAATGTTGAGGTTGTTGTTGAATTTGTTGGTGTTTTTCAATTTCGAGGTTGTTGTTGAATTTGTTGGTGTTCTTCAATGTTGAAGTTGTTGTTGAATTTGTTGGTGTTTTTCAATGTTGAGGTTGTTGTTGTTTTTCAATGTTCAGGTTGTTGTTGAATTTGTAGGTGTTTTTCAATGTTGAGGTTGTTGTTGTTTTTCAATGTTGAGGTTGTTGTTGAATTTGTTGGTGTTTTTCAATGTCGAGGTTGTTGTTGAATTTGTTGGTGTTTTTCAATGTTGAGGTTGTTGTTGAATATGTTGGTGTTTACAATGTTGAGGTCGTTGTTGAATTTGTTGGCGTTTTTAAATGTTGAGGTTGTTGTTGAATTTGTTGGTGTTTTTCAATGTTGAGGTTGTTGTTGAATTTGTTGGTGTTTTTCAATGTCGAGGTTGTTGTTGAATTTGTTGGTTTTTTCAATGTTGAAGTTGTTGTTGAATTTGTTGGTGTTTTTCAATGTTGTGGTTGTTGTTGTTTTTCAATGTTGAGGTTGTTGTTGAATTTGTTTGTGTTTTTCAATTTTGAGGTTGTTGTTTTTCAATGTTGAGGTTGAGGTTTAATTTGTTGGTGTTTTTCAATGTTGAGGTTGTTGTTGAATTTGTTGGTGTTTTTCATTGTTGAGGTTGTTGTTGAATTTGTTGTTGTTTTTCAATGTTGAGGTTGTTGTTGTTTTTCAATGTTGAGGTTGTTGTTGAATTTGTTGGCGTTTTTCAATGTTGAGGTTGTTGTTGACTTTGTTGGTGTTTTTCAATGTTGAGGTTGTTGTTGTTTTTCAATATTGAGGTTGTTGTTGAATTTGTTTGTGTTTTTCAATGTTGAGGTTGGTGTTGAATTTGTTGGTATTTTTCAATGTTGAGGTTGTTGTTGTTTTTCAATGTTGAGGATGTTTTTGAATTTGTTGGTGTTTTTCAATGTTGAGGTTGTTGTTGAATTTGTTGGTGTTTTTCAATGTTGAGGTTGTTGTTGAATTTGTTGGTCTTTTTCAATGTTGAGCTTGTTGTTGTTTTTCAATGTTGAGGTTGTTGCTGTATGTGTTGGTGTTTTTCAATGTTGAGGTTGTTGTAGTTTTTTCAATGTTGAGGTTGTTGTTGAATTTGTTGGTGCTTTTCAATGTCGAGGTTGTTGTTGAATTTGTTGGTGTTTTTCAATGTTGAAGTTGTTGTTGAATTTGTTGGTGTTTTCCAATGTTGAGATTGTTGTTGAATTTGTTGGTGTTTTTCAATTTCGAGGTTGTTGTTGAATTTGTTGGTGTTTTTCAATGTTGAAGTTGTTGTTGAATTTGTTGGTGTTTTTCAATGTTGAGGTTGTTGTTGAATTTGTTGGTGTTTTTCAATGCTGAGGTTGTTGTAGTTTTTCAATGTTGAGGTTGTTGTTGAATGTGTTGATGTTTTTCAATGTTGAGGTTTTTGTTGTTTTTCAATGTTGAGGTTGTTGCTGAATTTGTTGGTGTTTTTCAATGTTGAGGTTGTTGTTGAATTTGTTGGTGTTTTTAAATGTTGAGGTTGTTGTTGTTTTTCAATGTTGAGGTTGTTGTTGAATTTGTTGGTGTTTTTCAACGTTGAGGTTGTTGTTGAATTTGTTCGTGTTTTTCAATGCTGAGGTTGTTGTTGTTTTTCAATATTGGGGTTGTTGTTGAATTTGTTGGTGTTTTTCAATCTTGGGGTTGTTGTAGTTTTTCAATGTTGAGGTTGTTGTTGAATTTGTTGATGTTTTTCAATGTCGAGGTTGTTGTTGAATTTGTTGGTGTTTTTCAATGTTGAAGTTGTTGTTGAATTTGTTGGTGTTTTTCATTGTTGAGGTTGTTGTTGAATTTGTTGGTGTTTTTCAATGTTGAGGTTGTTGTTGCTTTTCAATGTTGAGGTTGTTGTTGAATTTGTTGGTGTTTTTCAATGTTGAGGTTGTTGTTGTTTTTCAATGTTGAGGTTGTTGTTGAATTTGTTGGTGTTTTTCAATGTTGAGGTTGTTGTTGTTTTTCAATGTCGATGTTGTTGTTGAATTTGTTGGTGTTTTTCAATGTTGAGGTTGTTGTTGTTTTTCAATGTTGAGGTTGTTGTTGAATTTGTTGGTGTTTTTCAACGTTGAGGTTGTTGTTGAATTTGTTGGTGTTTTTCAATGTTGAAGTTGTTGTTGAATTTGTTGGTGTTTTTCAATGTTGAGGTTGTTGTTGTTTTTCAATGTTGAGGTTGTTGTTGAATTTGTTGGTGTTTTTCAATGTTGAGGTTGTAGTTGTTTTTCAATGTTGAGGTTGTTGTTGAATTTGTTGGTGTTTTTCAATTTCGAGGTTGTTGTTGAATTTGTTGGTGTTCTTCAATGTTGAAGTTCTTGTTGAATTTGTTGGTGTTTTTCAATGCTGAGGTTGTTGTAGTTTTTCAATGTTGAGGTTGTTGTTGAATGTGTTGATGTTTTTCAATGTTGAGGTTGTTGTTGTTTTTCAATGTTGAGGTTGTTGCTGAATTTGTTGGTGTTTTTCAATGTTGAGGTTGTTGTTGAATTTGTTGGTGTTTTTAAATGTTGAGGTTGTTGTTGTTTTTCAATGTTGAGGTTGTTGTTGAATTGTTGGTGTTTTTCAACGTTGAGGTTGTTGTTGAGTTTGTTCGTGTTTTTCAATGCTGAGGTTGTTGTTGTTTATCAATGTTGGGGTTGTTGTTGAATTTGTTGGTGTTTTTCAATGTTGAGGTTGTTGTAGTTTTTCAATGTTGAGGTTGTTGTTGAATTTGTTGATGTTTTTCAATGTCGAGGTTGTTGTTGAATTTGTTGGTGTTTTTCAATGTTGAAGTTGTTGTTGAATTTGTTGGTGTTTTTCATTGTTGAGGTTGTTGTTGAATTTGTTGGTGTTTTTCAATGTTGAGGTTGTTGTTGCTTTTCAATGTTGAGGTTGTTGTTGAATTTGTTGGTGTTTTTCAATGTTGAAGTTGTTGAATTTGTTGGTGTTTTTCAATGTTGAGGCTGTTGTTGTTTTTCAATGTTGAGGTTGTTGTTGAATTTGTTGGTGTTTTTCAATGTTGAGGTTGTTGTTGTTCTTCAATGTTGTTGTTGTTGTTGAATTTGTTGGTGTTTTTCGACGTTGAGGTTGTTGTTGTTTTTCAATGTTGAGGTTGTTGTTGTATGTGTTGGTGTTTTTCACTGTTGAGGTTGTTGGTGTTTTTCAATGTTGAGGTTGTTGTTGAATTTGTTGGTGTTTTTCAATGTTGAGGTTGTTGTTGAATTTGTTGGTCTTTTTCAATGTTGAGGTTGTTGTTGTTTTTCAATGTTGAGGTTGTTGTTGTATGTGTTGGTGTTTTTCACTGTTGAGGTTGTTGTAGTTTTTCAATGTTGAGGTTGCTGTTGAATTTGTTGGTGTTTTTCAATTTCGAGGTTGTTGTTGAATTTGTTGGTGTTCTTCAATGTTGAAGTTGTTGTTGAATTTGTTGGTGTTTTTCAATGTTGAGGTTGTTGTTGTTTTTCAATGTTCAGGTTGTTGTTGAATTTGTAGGTGTTTTTCAATGTTGAGGTTGTTGTTGTTTTTCAATGTTGAGGTTGTTGTTGAATTTGTTGGTGTTTTTCAATGTCGAGGTTGTTGTTGAATATGTTGGTGTTTTACAATGTTGAGGTCGTTGTTGAATTTGTTGGCGTTTTTAAATGTTGAGGTTGTTGTTGAATTTGTTGGTGTTTTTCAATGTTGAGGTTGTTGTTGAATTTGTTGGTGTTTTTCAATGTCGAGGTTGTTGTTGAATTTGTTGGTTTTTTCAATGTTGAAGTTGTTGTTGAATTTGTTGGTGTTTTTCAATGTTGTGGTTGTTGTTGTTTTTCAATGTTGAGGTTGTTGTTGAATTTGTTTGTGTTTTTCAATTTTGAGGTTGTTGTTTTTCAATGTTGAGGTTGAGGTTTAATTTGTTGGTGTTTTTCAATGTTGAGGTTGTTGTTGAATTTGTTGGTGTTTTTCATTGTTGAGGTTGTTGTTGAATTTGTTGTTGTTTTTCAATGTTGAGGTTGTTGTTGTTTTTCAATGTTGAGGTTGTTGTTGAATTTGTTGGCGTTTTTCAATGTTGAGGTTGTTGTTGACTTTGTTGGTGTTTTTCAATGTTGAGGTTGTTGTTGTTTTTCAATATTGAGGTTGTTGTTGAATTTGTTTGTGTTTTTCAATGTTGAGGTTGGTGTTGAATTTGTTGGTATTTTTCAATGTTGAGGTTGTTGTTGTTTTTCAATGTTGAGGATGTTTTTGAATTTGTTGGTGTTTTTCAATGTTGAGGTTGTTGTTGAATTTGTTGGTGTTTTTCAATGTTGAGGTTGTTGTTGAATTTGTTGGTCTTTTTCAATGTTGAGCTTGTTGTTGTTTTTCAATGTTCAGGTTGTTGCTGTATGTGTTGGTGTTTTTCAATGTTGAGGTTGTTGTAGTTTTTTCAATGTTGAGGTTGTTGTTGAATTTGTTGGTGCTTTTCAATGTCGAGGTTGTTGTTGAATTTGTTGGTGTTTTTCAATGTTGAAGTTGTTGTTGAATTTGTTGGTGTTTTCCAATGTTGAGATTGTTGTTGAATTTGTTGGTGTTTTTCAATTTCGAGGTTGTTGTTGAATTTGTTGGTGTTTTTCAATGTTGAAGTTGTTGTTGAATTTGTTGGTGTTTTTCAATGTTGAGGTTGTTGTTGAAATTGTTGGTGTTTTTCAATGCTGAGGTTGTTGTAGTTTTTCAATGTTGAGGTTGTTGTTGAATGTGTTGATGTTTTTCAATGTTGAGGTTTTTGTTGTTTTTCAATGCTGAGGTTGTTGCTGAATTTGTTGGTGTTTTTCAATGTTGAGGTTGTTGTTGAATTTGTTGGTGTTTTTAAATGTTGAGGTTGTTGTTGTTTTTCAATGTTGAGGTTGTTGTTGAATTTGTTGGTGTTTTTCAACGTTGAGGTTGTTGTTGAATTTGTTCGTGTTTTTCAATGCTGAGGTTGTTGTTGTTTTTCAATGTTGGGGTTGTTGTTGAATTTGTTGGTGTTTTTCAATCTTGAGGTTGTTGTAGTTTTTCAATGTTGAGGTTGTTGTTCAATTTGTTGATGTTTTTCAATGTCGAGGTTGTTGTTGAATTTGTTGGTGTTTTTCAATGTTGAAGTTGTTGTTGAATTTGTTGGTGTTTTTCATTGTTGAGGTTGTTGTTGAATTTGTTGGTGTTTTTAAATGTTGAGGTTGTTGTTGTTTTTCAATGTTGAGGTTGTTGTTGAATTTGTTGGTGTTTTTCAATGTTGAGGTTGTTGTTGAATTTGTTGGTGTTTTTCAATGTTGAGGTTGTTGTTGCTTTTCAATGTTGAGGTTGTTGTTGAATTTGTTGGTGTTTTTCAATGTTGAGGTTGTTGTTGTTTTTCAATGTTGAGGTTGTTGTTGAATTTGTTGGTGTTTTTCAATGTTGAGGTTGTTGTTGTTTTTCAATGTCGATGTTGTTGTTGAATTTGTTGGTGTTTTTCAATGTTGAGGTTGTTGTTGTTTTTCAATGTTGAGGTTGTTGTTGAATTTGTTGGTGTTTTTCAACGTTGAGGTTGTTGTTGAATTTGTTGGTGTTTTTCAATGTTGAAGTTGTTGTTGAATTTGTTGGTGTTTTTCAATGTTGAGGTTGTTGTTGTTTTTCAATGTTGAGGTTGTTGTTGAATTTGTTGGTGTTTTTCAATGTTGAGGTTGTAGTTGTTTTTCAATGTTGAGGTTGTTGTTGAATTTGTTGGTGTTTTTCAATTTCGAGGTTGTTGTTGAATTTGTTGGTGTTCTTCAATGTTGAAGTTCTTGTTGAATTTGTTGGTGTTTTTCAATGCTGAGGTTGTTGTAGTTTTTCAATGTTGAGGTTGTTGTTGAATGTGTTGATGTTTTTCAATGTTGAGGTTGTTGTTGTTTTTCAATGTTGAGGTTGTTGCTGAATTTGTTGGTGTTTTTCAATGTTGAGGTTGTTGTTGAATTTGTTGGTGTTTTTAAATGTTGAGGTTGTTGTTGTTTTTCAATGTTGAGGTTGTTGTTGAATTGTTGGTGTTTTTCAACGTTGAGGTTGTTGTTGAGTTTGTTCGTGTTTTTCAATGCTGAGGTTGTTGTTGTTTATCAATGTTGGGGTTGTTGTTGAATTTGTTGGTGTTTTTCAATGTTGAGGTTGTTGTAGTTTTTCAATGTTGAGGTTGTTGTTGAATTTGTTGATGTTTTTCAATGTCGAGGTTGTTGTTGAATTTGTTGGTGTTTTTCAATGTTGAAGTTGTTGTTGAATTTGTTGGTGTTTTTCATTGTTGAGGTTGTTGTTGAATTTGTTGGTGTTTTTCAATGTTGAGGTTGTTGTTGCTTTTCAATGTTGAGGTTGTTGTTGAATTTGTTGGTGTTTTTCAATGTTGAAGTTGTTGAATTTGTTGGTGTTTTTCAATGTTGAGGCTGTTGTTGTTTTTCAATGTTGAGGTTGTTGTTGAATTTGTTGGTGTTTTTCAATGTTGAGGTTGTTGTTGTTCTTCAATGTTGTTGTTGTTGTTGAATTTGTTGGTGTTTTTCGACGTTGAGGTTGTTGTTGAATTTGTTCGTGTTTTTCAATGCTCAGGTTGTTGTTGTTTTTCAATGTTGAGGTTGTTGTTGAATTTGTTGGTGTTTTTCAATGTTGAGGTTGTTGTAGTTTTTCAATGTTGAGGTTGTTGTTCTTTTTCAATGTTGAGGTTGTTGTTGAATTTGTTGGTGTTTTTCAATGTTGAAGTTGTTGTTGAATTTGTTGGTGTTTTTCAATGTTGAAGTTGTTGTTGAATTTGTTGGTGTTTTTCAATGTTGAGGTTGTTGTTGTTTTTCAATGTTGAGGTTGTTGTTGAATTTGTTGGTGTTTTTCAATGTTGAGGTTGTTGTTGTTTTTCAATGTTGAGGTTGTTGTTGTTTTTCAATGTTGAGGTTGTTGTTGAATTTGTTGGTGTTTTTCAATGTTGAGGTTATTGTTGAATTTGTTGGTCTTTTTCAATGTTGAGGTTGTTGTTGTTTTTCAATGTTGAGGTTGTTGTTGTATGTGTTGGTGTTTTTCACTGTTGAGGTTGTTGTAGTTTGTCAATGTTGAGGTTGTTGTTGAATTTGTTGGTGCTTTTCAATGTCGAGGTTGTTGTTGAATTTGTTGGTGTTTTTCAATATTGAAGTTGTTGTTGAATTAGTTGTTGTTTTTCAATGTTGAGCTTGTTGTTGAATTTGTTGGTGTTTTTCAATGTCGAGGTTTTAGTTGAATTTGTTGGTGTTTTGCAATGTTGAAGTTGTTGTTGAATTTGTTCGTGTTTTTCAATGTTGAGGTTGTTCTTGAATTTGTTGGTGTTTTTCAATGTTGAGGTTGTTGTTGTCTTTAAATGTTGAGGTTGTTGTTGAAAATGTTGGTGTTTTTCAATTTTGAGGTTGTTGTTGTTTTTCAATGTTGAGGTTGTTGTTAAATTTGTTGGTGTTTTTCCATGTTGAGGTTGTTGTTGTTTTTCAAAGATGAGGTTGTTGTTAAATTTGTTGGTGTTTTTCAATGTTATGGTTGTTGTTGAATTTGTTGGTGTTTTTCAATGTTGAAGTTGTTGTTGAATTTGTTGGTGTTTTTCAATGTTGAGGTTGTTGTTGTTTTTCAATGTTGAGGTTGTTGTTGAATTTGTTGGTGTTTTTCAATGTTGAGGTGGTAGTTGTTTTTTAATGTTGAGGTTGTTGTTGAATTTGTTGGTGTTTTTCAATTTCGAGGTTGTTGTTGAATTTGTTGGTGTTTTTCAATGTTGAGGTTGTTGAAGTTTTTCAATGTTCAGGTTGTTGTTGAATTTGTAGTTGTTTTTCAATGTTGAGGTTGTTGTTGTTTTTCAATGTTGAGGTTGTTGTTGAATTTGTTCGTGTTTTTCAATGCTGAGGTTGTTGTTGTTTTTCAATGTTGGGGTTGTTGTTGGTGAATTTGTTGGTGTTTTTCAATGTTGAGGTTGTTGTAGTTTTTCAATGTTGAGGTTGTTGTTGAATTTGTTGATGTTTTTCAATGTCGAGGTTGTTGTTGAATTTGTTGGTGTTTTTCAATGTTGAAGTTGTTGTTGAATTTGTTGGTGTTTTTCATTATTGAGGTTGTTGTTGAATTTGTTGGTCTTTTTCAATGTTGAGGTTGTTGTTGTTTTTCAATGTTGAGGTTGTTGCTGTATGTGTTGGTGTTTTTCAATGTTGAGGTTGTTGTAGTTTTTTCAATGTTGAGGTTGTTGTTGAATTTGTTGGTGCTTTTCAATGTCGAGGTTGTTGTTGAATTTGTTGGTGTTTTTCAATGTTGAAGTTGTTGTTGAATTTGTTGGTGTTTTCCAATGTTGAGATTGTTGTTGAATTTGTTGGTGTTTTTCAATTTCGAGGTTGTTGTTGAATTTGTTGGTGTTTTTCAATGTTTAAGTTGTTGTTGAATTTGTTGGTGTTTTTCAATGTTGAGGTTGTTGTTGAATTTGTTGGTGTTTTTCAATGCTGAGGTTGTTGTAGTTTTTCAATGTTGAGGTTGTTGTTGAATGTGTTGATGTTTTTCAATGTTGAGGTTTTTGTTGTTTTTCAATGTTGAGGTTGTTGCTGAATTTGTTGGTGTTTTTCAATGTTGAGGTTGTTGTTGAATTTGTTGGTGTTTTTAAATGTTGAGGTTGTTGTTGTTTTTCAATGTTGAGGTTGTTGTTGAATTTGTTGGTGTTTTTCAACGTTGAGGTTGTTGTTGAATTTGATCGTGTTTTTCAATGCTGAGGTTGTTGTTGTTTTTCAATGTTGGGGTTGTTGTTGAATTTGTTGGTGTTTTTCAATCTTGAGGTTGTTGTAGTTTTTCAATGTTGAGGTTGTTGTTGAATTTGTTGATGTTTTTCAATGTCGAGGTTGTTGTTGAATTTGTTGGTGTTTTTCAATGTTGAAGTTGTTGTTGAATTTGTTGGTGTTTTTCATTGTTGAGGTTGTTCTTGAATTTGTTGGTGTTTTTCAATGTTGAGGTTGTTGTTGCTTTTCAATGTTGAGGTTGTTGTTGAATTTGTTGGTGTTTTTCAATGTTGAGGTTGTTGTTGTTTTTCAATGTTGAGGTTGTTGTTGAATTTGTTGGTGTTTTTCAATGTTGAGGTTGTTGTTGTTTTTCAATGTCGATGTTGTTGTTGAATTTGTTGGTGTTTTTCAATGTTGAGGTTGTTGTTGTTTTTCAATGTTGAGGTTGCTGTTGAATTTGTTGGTGTTTTTCAACGTTGAGGTTGTTGTTGAATTTGTTGGTGTTTTTCAATGTTGAAGTTGTTGTTGAATTTGTTGGTGTTTTTCAATGTTGAGGTTGTTGTTGTTTTTCAATGTTGAGGTTGTTGTTGAATTTGTTGGTGTTTTTCAATGTTGAGGTTGTAGTTGTTTTTCAATGTTGAGGTTGTTGTTGAATTTGTTGGTGTTTTTCAATTTCGAGGTTGTTGTTGAATTTGTTGGTGTTCTTCAATGTTGAAGTTCTTGTTGAATTTGTTGGTGTTTTTCAATGGTGAGGTTGTTGTAGTTTTTCAATGTTGAGGTTGTTGTTGAATGTGTTGATGTTTTTCAATGTTGAGGTTGTTGTTGTTTTTCAATGTTGAGGTTGTTGCTGAATTTGTTGGTGTTTTTCAATGTTGAGGTTGTTGTTGAATTTGTTGGTGTTTTTAAATGTTGAGGTTGTTGTTGTTTTTCAATGTTGAGGTTGTTGTTGAATTGTTGGTGTTTTTCAACGTTGAGGTTGTTGTTGAGTTTGTTCGTGTTTTTCAATGCTGAGGTTGTTGTTGTTTATCAATGTTGGGGTTGTTGTTGAATTTGTTGGTGTTTTTCAATGTTGAGGTTGTTGTAGTTTTTCAATGTTGAGGTTGTTGTTGAATTTGTTGATGTTTTTCAATGTCGAGGTTGTTGTTGAATTTGTTGGTGTTTTTCAATGTTGAAGTTGTTGTTGAATTTGTTGGTGTTTTTCATTGTTGAGGTTGTTGTTGAATTTGTTGGTGTTTTTCAATGTTGAGGTCGTTGTTGCTTTTCAATGTTGAGGTTGTTGTTGAATTTGTTGGTGTTATTCAATGTTGAAGTTGTTGAATTTGTTGGTGTTTTTCAATGTTGAGGCTGTTGTTGTTTTTCAATGTTGAGGTTGTTGTTGAATTTGTTGGTGTTTTTCAATGTTGAGGTTGTTGTTGTTCTTCAATGTTGTTGTTGTTGTTGAATTTGTTGGTGTTTTTCGACGTTGAGGTTGTTGTTGAATTTGTTCGTGTTTTTCAATGCTCAGGTTGTTGTTGTTTTTCAATGTTGAGGTTGTTGTTGAATTTGTTGGTGTTTTTCAATGTTGAGGTTGTTGTAGTTTTTCAATGTTGAGGTTGTTGTTCTTTTTCAATGTTGAGGTTGTTGTTGAATTTGTTGGTGTTTTTCAATGTTGAAGTTGTTGTTGAATTTGTTGGTGTTTTTCAATGTTGAAGTTGTTGTTGAATTTGTTGGTGTTTTTCAATGTTGAGGTTGTTGTTGTTTTTCAATGTTGAGGTTGTTGTTGAATTTGTTGGTGTTTTTCAATGTTGAGGTTGTTGTTGAATTTGTTGGTCTTTTTCAATGTTGAGGTTGTTGTTGTTTTTCAATGTTGAGGTTGTTGTTGTATGTGTTGGTGTTTTTCACTGTTGAGGTTGTTGTAGTTTTTCAATGTTGAGGTTGTTGTTGATTTTGTTGGTGCTTTTCAATGTCGAGGTTGTTGTTGAATTTGTTGGTGTTTTTCAATATTGAAGTTGTTGTTGAATTAGTTGTTGTTTTTCAATGTTGAGCTTGTTGTTGAATTTGTTGGTGTTTTTCAATGTCGAGGTTTTAGTTGAATTTGTTGGTGTTTTGCAATGTTGAAGTTGTTGTTGAATTTGTTGGTGTTTTTCAATGTTGAGGTTGTTCTTGAATTTGTTGGTGTTTTTCAATGTTGAGGTTGTTGTTGTCTTTAAATGTTGAGGTTGTTGTTGAAAATGTTGGTGTTTTTCAATTTTGAGGTTGTTGTTGTTTTTCAATGTTGAGGTTGTTGTTAAATTTGTTGGTGTTTTTCCATGTTGAGGTTGTTGTTGTTTTTCAAAGATGAGGTTGTTGTTAAATTTGTTGGTGTTTTTCAATGTTATGGTTGTTGTTGAATTTGTTGGTGTTTTTCAATGTTGAAGTTGTTGTTGAATTTGTTGGTGTTTTTCAATGTTGAGGTTGTTGTTGTTTTTCAATGTTGAGGTTGTTGTTGAATTTGTTGGTGTTTTTCAATGTTGAGGTGGTAGTTGTTTTTTAATGTTGAGGTTGTTTTTGAATTTGTTGGTGTTTTTCAATTTCGAGGTTGTTGTTGAATTTGTTGGTGTTTTTCAATGTTGAGGTTGTTGAAGTTTTTCAATGTTCAGGTTGTTCTTGAATTTGTAGGTGTTTTTCAATGTTGAGGTTGTTGTTGTTTTTCAATGTTGAGGTTGTTGTTGAATTTGTCCGTGTTTTTCAATGCTGAGGTTGTTGTTGTTTTTCAATGTTGGGGTTGTTGTTGAATTTGTTGGTGTTTTTCAATGTTGAGGTTGTTGTAGTTTTTCAATGTTGAGGTTGTTTTTGAATTTGTTGATGTTTTTCAATGTCGAGGTTGTTGTTGAATTTGTTGGTGTTTTTCAATGTTGAAGTTGTTGTTGAATTGGTTGGTGTTTTTCATTTTTGAGGTTGTTGTTGAATTTGTTGGTGTTTTTCAATGTTGAGGTTGTTGTTGCTTTTCAGTGTTAAGGTTGTTTTTGAATTTGTTGGTGTTTTTCAATGTTGAAGTTGTTGAATTTGTTGGTGTTTTTCAATGTTGAGGTTGTTGTTGTTTTTCAATGTTGAGGTTGTTGTTGAATTTGTTGGTGTTTTTCAATGTTGAGGTTGTTGTTGGTTTTCAATGTTGAGGTTGTTGTTGAATTTGTTGGTGTTTTTCGACGTTGAGGTTGTTGTTGAATTTGTTCGTGTTTTTCAATGCTCAGGTTGTTGTTGTTTTTCAATGTTGAGGTTGTTGTTGAATTTGTTGGAGTTTTTCAATGTTGAGGGTGTTGTAGTTTTTCAATGTTGAGGTTGTTGTTCTTTTTCAATGTTGAGGTTGTTGTTGAATTTGTTGGTGTTTTTCAATGTTGAAGTTGTTGTTGAATTTGTTGGTGTTTTTCAATGTTGAAGTTGTTGTTGAATTTGTTGGTGTTTTTCAATGTTGAGGTTGTTGTTGTTTTTCAATGTTGAGGTTGTTGTTGAATTTGTTGGTGTTTTTCAATGTTGAGGTGGTTGTTGATTTTCAATGTTGAGGTTGTTGTTGTTGTTTTTCAATGTTGAGGTTGTTGTTGAATTTGTTGGTGTTTTTCAATGTTGAGGTTGTTGTTGAATTTGTTGGTCTTTTTCAATGTTGAGGTTGTTGTTGTTTTTCAATGTTGAGGTTGTTGTTGTATGTGTTGGTGTTTTTCACTGTTGAGGTTGTTGTAGTTTTTCAATGTTGAGGTTGTTGTTGAATTTGTTGGTGTTTTTCAATTTCGAGGTTGTTGTTGAATTTGTTGGTGTTCTTCATTGTTGAAGTTGTTGTTGAATTTGTTGGTGTTTTTCAATGTTGAGGTTGTTGTTGTTTTTCAATGTTCAGGTTGTTGTTGAATTTGTAGGTGTTTTTCAATGTTGAGGTTGTTGTTGTTTTTCAATGTTGAGGTTGTTGTTGAATTTGTTGGTGTTTTTCAATGTCGAGGTTGTTGTTGAATTTGTTGGTGTTTTTCAATGTTGAGGTTGTTGTTGAATATGTTGGTGTTTTACAATGTTGAGGTCGTTGTTGAATTTGTTGGCGTTTTTAAATGTTGAGGTTGTTGTTGAATTTGTTGGTGTTTTTCAATGTCGAGGTTGTTGTTGAATTTGTTGGTTTTTTCAATGTTGAAGTTGTTGTTGAATTTGTTGGTGTTTTTCAATGTTGTGGTTGTTGTTGTTTTTCAATGTTGAGGTTGATAATTAATTTGTTGGTGTTTTTCAATGTTGAGGTTGTTGTTGAATTTGTTGGTGTTTTTCAATGTTGAGGTTGGTGTTGAATTTGTTGGTATTTTTCAATGTTGAGGTTGTTGTTGTTTTTCAATGTTGAGGTTGGTGTTGAATTTGTTGGTGTTTTCCAATGTTGAGCTTGTTGTTGAATTTGTTGGTGTTTTTCAATTTCGAGGTTGTTGTTGAATTTGTTGGTGTTTTTCAATGTTGAAGTTGTTGTTGAATTTGTTGGTGTTTTTCAATGTTGAGGTTGTTGTTGAATTTGTTGGTGTTTTTCAATGCTGAGGTTGTTGTAGTTTTTCAATGTTGAGGTTGTTGTTGAATGTGTTGATGTTTTTCAATGTTGAGGTTGTTGTTGTTTTTCAATGTTGAGGTTGTTGCTGAATTTGTTGGTGTTTTTCAATGTTGAGGTTGTTGTTGAATTTGTTGGTGTTTTTAAATGTTGAGGTTGTTGTTGTTTTTCAATGTTGAGGTTGTTGTTGAATTTGTTGGTGTTTTTCAACGTTGAGGTTGTTGTTGAATTTGTTCGTGTTTTTCAATGCTGAGGTTGTTGTTGTTTTTCAATGTTGGGGTTGTTGTTAAATTTGTTGGTGTTTTTCAATCTTGAGGTTGTTGTAGTTTTTCAATGTTGAGGTTGTTGTTGAATTTGTTGATGTTTTTCAATGTCGAGGTTGTTGTTGAATTTGTTGGTGTTTTTCAATGTTGAAGTTGTTGTTGAATTTGTTGGTGTTTTTCATTGTTGAGGTTGTTGCTGAATTTGTTGGTGTTTTTCAATGTTGAGGTTGTTGTTGCTTTTCAATGTTGAGGTTGTTGTTGAATTTGTTGGTGTTTTTCAATGTTGAGGTTGTTGTTGTTTTTCAATGTTGAGGTTGTTGTTGAATTTGTTGGTGTTTTTCAATGTTGAGGTTGTTGTTGTTTTTCAATGTTGATGTTGTTGTTGAATTTGTTGGTGTTTTTCAATGTTGAGGTTGTTGTTGTTTTTCAATGTTGAGGTTGTTGTTGAATTTGTTGGTGTTTTTCAACGTTGAGGTTGTTGTTGAATTTGTTGGTGTTTTTCAATGTTGAAGTTGTTGTTGAATTTGTTGGTGTTTTTCAATGTTGAGGTTGTTGTTGTTTTTCAATGTTGAGGTTGTTGTTGAATTTGTTGGTGTTTTTCAATGTTGAGGTTGTAGTTGTTTTTCAATGTTGAGGTTGTTGTTGAATTTGTTGGTGTTTTTCAATTTCGAGGTTGTTGTTGAATTTGTTGGTGTTCTTCAATGTTGAAGTTGTTGTTGAATTTGTTGGTGTTTTTCAATGTTGAGGTTGTTGTTGTTTTTCAATGTTCAGGTTGTTGTTGAATTTGTAGGTGTTTTTCAATCTTGAGGTTGTTGTTGTTTTTCAATGTTGAGGTTGTTGTTGAATTTGTTGGTGTTTTTCAATGTCGAGGTTGTTGTTGAATTTGTTGGTGGTTTTCAATGTTGAGGTTATTGTTGAATTTGTTGGTGTTTTACAATGTTGAGGTCGTTGTTGAATTTGTTGGCGTTTTTAAATGTTGATGTTGTTGTTGAATTTGTTGGTGTTTTTCAATGTTGAGGTTGTTGTTGAATTTGTTGGTGTTTTTCAATGTCGAGGTTGTTGTTGAATTTGTTGGTTTTTTCAATGTTGAAGTTGTTGTTGAATTTGTTGGTGTTTTTCAATGTTGTGGTTGTTGTTGTTTTTCAATGTTGAGGTTGTTGTTGAATTTGTTGGTGTTTTTCAATTTTGAGGTTGTTGTTGTTTTTCAATGTTGAGGTTGATGTTTAATTTGTTGGTGTTTTTCAATGTTGAGGTTGTTGTTGAATTAGTTGGTGTTTTTCATTGTTGAGGTTGTTGTTGAATTTGTTGTTGTTTTTCAATGTTGAGGTTGTTGTTGTTTTTCAATGTTGAGGTTGTTGTTGAATTTGTTGGCGTTTTTCAATGTTGAGGTTGTTGTTGACTTTGTTGGTGTTTTTCAATGTTGAGGTTGTTGTTGTTTTTCAATATTGAGGTTGTTGTTGAATTTGTTTGTGTTTTTCAATGTTGAGGTTGGTGTTGAATTTGTTGGTATTTTTCAATGTTGAGCTTGTTGGTGTTTTTCAATGTTGAGGTTGTTGTTGAATTTGTTGGTGTTTTTCAATGTTGAGGTTGTTGTTGAATTTGTTGGTCTTTTTCAATGTTGAGGTTGTTGTTGTTTTTCAATGTTGAGGTTGTTGCTGTATGTGTTGGTGTTTTTCAATGTTGAATTTGTTGTAGTTTTTCAATGTTGAGGTTGTTGTTGAATTTGTTGGTGTTTTTCAATGTTGAAGTTGCTGTTGAATTTTTTGGTGTTTTTCAATGTTGAGCTTGTTTTTGAATTTGTTGGTGTTTTTCAATGTCGAGGTTGTTGTTGAATTTGTTGGTGTTTTTCAATGTTGAAGTTGTTGTTGAATTTGTTGGTGTTTTTCAATGTTGAGGTTGTTGTTGAATTTGTTGGTGTTTTTCAATGCTGAGGTTGTTGTAGTTTTTCAATGTTGAGGTTGTTGTTGAATGTGTTGATGTTTTTCAATGTTGAGGTTGTTGTTGTTTTTCAATGTTGAGGTTGTTGCTGAATTTGTTGGTGTTTTTCAATGTTGAGGTTGTTGTTGAATTTGTTGGTGTTTTTAAATGTTGAGGTTGTTGTTGTTTTTCAATGTTGAGGTTGTTGTTGAATTTGTTGGTGTTTTTCAACGTTGAGGTTGTTGTTGAATTTGTTGGTGTTTTTCATTGTTGAGGTTGTTGTTGAATTTGTTGGTGTTTTTCAATGTTGAGGTTGTTGTTGCTTTTCAATGTTGAGGTTGTTGTTGAATTTGTTGGTGTTTTTCAATGTTGAGGTTGTTGTTGTTTTTCAATGTTGAGCTTGTTGTTCAATTTGTTGGTGTTTTTCAATGTTGAGGTTGTTGTTTTTCAATGTTGTGGTTGTTGTTGAATTTGTTGGTGTTTTTCAATGTTGAGGTTGTTGTTGTTTTTCAATGTTGAGGTTGTTGTTGAATTTGTTGGTGTTTTTCAACGTTGAGGTTGTTGTTGAATTTGTTCGTGTTTTTCAATGCTCAGGTTGTTGTTGTTTTTCAATGTTGAGGTTGTTGTTGAATTTGTTGGTGTTTTTCAATGCTGAGGTTGTTGTAGTTTTTCAATGTTGAGGTTGTTGTTGAATGTGTTGATGTTTTTCAATGTTGAGGTTGTTGTTGTTTTTCAATGTTGAGGTTGTTGCTGAATTTGTTGGTGTTTTTCAATGTTGAGGTTGTTGCTGAATTTGTTGGTGTTTTTAAATGTTGAGGTTGTTGTTGTTTTTCAATGCTGAGGTTGTTGTTGAATTTGTTGGTGTTTTTCAACGTTGAGGTTGTTGTTGAATTTGTTCGTGTTTTTCAATGCTGAGGTTGTTGTTGTTTTTCAATGTTGGGGTTGTTGTTGAATTTGTTGGTGTTTTTCAATGTTGAGGATGTTGTAGTTTTTCAATGTTGAGGTTGTTGTTGAATTTGTTGATGTTTTTCAATGTCGAGGTTGTTGTTGAATTTGTTGGTGTTTTTCAATGTTGAAGTTGTTGTTGAATTTGTTGGTGTTTTTCATTGTTGAGGTTGTTGTTGAATTTGTTGGTGTTTTTCAATGTTGAGGTTGTTGTTGCTTTTCAATGTTGAGGTTGTTGTTGAATTTGTTGGTGTTTTTCAATGTTGAAGTTGTTGAAGTTGTTGGTGTTTTTCAATGTTGAGGTTGTTGTTGTTTTTCAATGTTGAGGTTGTTGTTGAATTTGTTGGTGTTTTTCAATGTTGAGGTTGTTGTTGTTTTTCAATGTTGAGGTTGTTGTTGAATTTGTTGGTGTTTTTCGACGTTGAGGTTGTTGTTGAATTTGTTCGTGTTTTTCAATGCTCAGGTTGTTGTTGTTTTTCAATGTTGAGGTTGTTGTTGAAGTTGTTGGTGTTTTTCAATGTTGAGGTTGTTGTAGTTTTTCAATGTTGAGGTTGTTGTTCTTTTTCAATGTTGAGGTTGTTGTTGAATTTGTTGGTGTTTTTCAATGTTGAAGTTGTTGTTGAATTTGTTGGTGTTTTTCAATGTTGAAGTTGTTGTTGAATTTGTTGGTGTTTTTCAATGTTGAGGTTGTTGTTGTTTTTCAATGTTGAGGTTGTTGTTGAATTTGTTGGTGTTTTTCAATGTTGAGGTTGTTGTTGTTTTTCAATGTTGAGGTTGTTGTTGAATTTGTTGGTGTTTTTCAATGTTGAGGTTGTTGGTGAATTTGTTGGTCTTTTTCAATGTTGAGGTTGTTGTTTTTTTTCAATGTTGAGGTTGTTGTTGTATGTGTTGGTGTTTTTCACTGTTGAGGTTGTTGTAGTTTTTCAATGTTGAGGTTGTTGTTGAATTTGTTGGTGCTTTTCAATGTCGAGGTTGTTGTTGAATTTGTTGGTGTTTTTCAATATTGAAGTTGTTGTTGAATTAGTTGTTGTTTTTCAATGTTGAGCTTGTTGTTGAATTTGTTGGTGTTTTTCAATGTCGAGGTTGTTGTTGAATTTGTTGGTGTTTTTCAATGTAGAAGTTGTTGTTGAATTTGTTGGTGTTTTTCAATGTTGAGGTTGTTCTTGAATTTGTTGGTGTTTTTCAATGTTGAGGTTGTTGTTGTCTTTAAATGTTGAGGTTGTTGTTGAAAATGTTGGTGTTTTTCAATTTTGAGTTTATTGTTGTTTTTCAATGTTGAGGTTGTTGTTGAATTTGTTGGTGTTTTTCCATGTTGAGGTTGTTGTTGTTTTTCAAAGTTGAGGTTGTTGTTAAATTTGTTGGTGTTTTTCAATGTTATGGTTGTTGTTGAATTTGTTGGTGTTTTTCAATGTTGAAGTTGTTGTTGAATTTGTTGGTGTTTTTCAATGTTGAGGTTGTTGTTGTTTTTCAATGTTGAGGTTGTTGTTGAATTTGTTGGTGTTTTTCAATGTTGAGGTTGTAGTTGTTTTTCAATGTTGAGGTTGTTGTTGAATTTGTTGGTGTTTTTCAATTTCGAGGTTGTTGTTGAATTTGTTGGTGTTCTTCAATGTTGAAGTTGTTGTTGAATTTGTTGGTGTTTTTCAATGTTGAGGTTGTTGTTGTTTTTCAATGTTCAGGTTGTTGTTGAATTTGTAGGTGTTTTTCAATGTTGAGGTTGTTGTTGTTTTTCAATGCTGAGGTTGTTGTTGAATTTGTTGGTGTTTTTCAATGTCGAGGTTGTTGTTGAATTTGTTGGTGTTTTTCAATGTTGAGGTTGTTGTTGAATTTGTTGGTGTTTTACAATGTTGAGGTCGTTGTTGAATTTGTTGGCGTTTTTAAATGTTGAGGTTGTTGTTGAATTTGTTGGTGTTTTTCAATGTTGAGGTTGTTGTTGAATTTGTTGGTGTTTTTCAATGTCGAGGTTGTTGTTGAAGTTGTTGGTTTTTTCAATGTTGAAGTTGTTGTTGAATTTGTTGGTGTTTTTCAATGTTGTGGTTGTTGTTGAATTTGTTGGTGTTTTTCAATTTTGAGGTTGTTGTTGATTTTCAATGTTGAGGTTGATGTTTAATTTGTTGGTGTTTTTCAATGTTGAGGTTGTTGTTGAATTTGTTGGTGTTTTTCATTGTTCAGGTTGTTGTTGAATTTGTTGTTGTTTTTCAATGTTGAGGTTGTTGTTGTTTTTCAATGTTGAGGTTGTTGTTGAATTTGTTGGCGTATTTCAATGTTGAGGTTGTTGTTGACTTTGTTGGTGTTTTTCAATGTTGAGGTTGTTGTTGTTTTTCAATATTGAGGTTGTTGATGAATTTGTTTGTGTTTTTCAATGTTGAGGTTGGTGTTGAATTTGTTGGTATTTTTCAATGTTGAGGTTGTTGTTGTTTTTCAATGTTGAGGTTGTTTTTGAATTTGTTGGTGTTTTTCAATGTTGAGGTTGTTGTTGAATTTGTTGGTGTTTTTCAATGTTGAGGTTGTTGTTGAATTTGTTGGTCTTTTTCAATGTTGAGGTTGTTGTTGTTTTTCAATGTTGAGGTTGTTGCTGTCTGTGTTGGTGTTTTTCAATGTTGAGGTTGTTGTAGTTTTTCAATGTTGAGGTTGTTGTTGAATTTGTTGGTGCTTTTCAATGTCGAGGTTGTTGTTGAATTTGTTGGTGTTTTTCATTGTTGAAGTTGTTGTTGAATTTGTTGGTGTTTTTCAATGTTGAGCTTGTTGTTGAATTTGTTGGTGTTTTTCAATGTCGAGGTTGTTGTTGAATTTGTTGGTGTTTTTCAATGTTGAAGTTGTTGTTGAATTTGTTGGTGTTTTTCAATGTTGAGGTTGTTGTTGAATTTGTTGGTGTTTTTCAATGTTGAGGTTGTTGTTGTCTTTAAATGTTGAGGTTGTTGTTGAATTTGTTGGTGTTTTTCAATTTTGAGGTTGTTGTTGTTTTTGAATGTTGAGGTTGTTGTTGAATTTGTTGGTGTTTTTCCATGTTGAGGTTGTTGTGGAATTTGTTGGTGTTTTTCAATGTTGAAGTTGTTGTTGAATTTGTTGGTGTTTTTCAATGTTGAGGTTGTTGTTGTTTTTCAATGTTGAGGTTGTTGTTGAATTTGTTGGTGTTTTTCAATGTTGAGGTTGTTGTTGTTTTTCAATGTTGAGGTTGTTGTTGAATTAGTTGGTGTTTTTCAATTTCGAGGTTGTTGTTGAATTTGTTGGTGTTCTTCAATGTTGAAGATGTTGTTGAATTTGTTGGTGTTTTTCAATGTTGAGGTTGTTGTTGTTTTTCAATGTTGAGGTTGTTGTTGAATTTGTTGGTGTTTTTCAATGTTGAGGTTGTTGTTGTTTTTCAATGTTGAGGTTGTTGTTGAATTTGTTGGTGTTTTTCAATGTCGAGGTTGTTGTTGAATTTGTTGGTGTTTTTCAATGTTGAAGTTGTTGTTGAATTTGTTGGTGTTTTACAATGTTGAGGTCGTTGTTGAATTTGTTGGCGTTTTTAAATGTTGAGGTTGTTGTTGAATTTGTTGGTGTTTTTCAATGTTGAGGTTGTTGTTGAATTTGTTGTTGTTTTTCAATGTCGAGGTTGTTGTTGAATTTGTTGGTTTTTTCAATGTTGAAGTTGTTCTTGAATTTGTTGGTGTTTTTCAATGTTGTGGTTTTTGTTGTTTTTCAATGTTGAGGTTGTTGTTGAATTTGTTGGTGTTTTTCAATTTTGAGGCTGTTGTTGTTTTTCAATGTTGAGGTTGTTGTTGAATTTGTTGGTGTTTTTCCATGTTGAGGTTCTTGTTTTTTTTCAAAGTTGAGGTTGATGTTTAATTTGTTGGTGTTTTTCAATGTTGAGGTTGTTGTTGACTTTGTTGGTGTTTTTCATTGTTGAGGTTGTTGTTGAATTTGTTGGTGTTTTTCAATGTTGAAGTTGTTGTTTTTTTTCAATGTTGAGGTTGTTGTTGAATTTGTTGGTGTTTTTCAATGTTGAGGTTGTTGTTGAATTTGTTGGTGTTTTTCAATGTTGAGGTTGGTGTTGAATTTGTTGGTGTTTTTCAATGTTGAGGTGGTTGTTGTTTTTCAATGTTGAGGTTGTTGTTGAATTTGTTGGTGTTTTTCAATGTTGAAGTTGTTGTTGTTTTTCAATGTTGAGGTTGTTGTTGTTTTTCAATGTTGAGGTTGTTGTTGTATTTGTTGGTATTTTTCAATGTTGAGGTTGTTGTACTTTTTCAATGTTGAGGTTGTTGTTGAATTTGTTGGTGTTTTTCAATGTCGAGGTTGTTGTTGAATTTGTTGGTGTGTTTCAATGTTGAAGTTGTTGTTGAATATGTTGGTGTTTTTCATTGTTGAGGTTGTTGTTGAATTTGTTGGTGTTTTTCAATGTTGAGGTTGTTGTTGCTTTTCAATGTTGAGGTTGTTGTTGAATTTGTTGGTGTTTTTCAATGTTGAGGTTGTTGTTGTTTTTCAATGTTGAGGTTGTTGTTGAATTTGTTGGTTATTTTCAATTTCGAGGTTGTTGTTGAATTTGTTGGTGTTTTTCAATATTGAAGTTGTTGAATTTGTTGGTGTTTTTCAATGTTGAGGTTGTTGTTTTTCAATGTTGGGGTTGTTGTTGAATTTGTTGGTGTTTTTCAATGTTGAGGATGTTGTTGTTTTTCAAAGTTGAGGTTATTGTTAAATTTGTTGGTGTTTTTCAATGTTGAGGTTGTTGTTGAATTTGTTGGTGTTTTTCATTGTTGACGTTGTTTTTGAATTTGTTGGTGTTTTTCAATGTTGAGGTTGTTGTTGCTTTTCAATGTTGAGGTTGTTGTTGAATGTGTTGGTGTTTTTCAATGTTGAGGTTGTTGTTGTTTTTCAATGTTGAGGTTGTTGTTGAATTTGTTGGTTATTTTCAATTTCGAGGTTGTTGTTGAATTTGTTGGTGTTTTTCAATGTTGAAGTTGTTGAAGTTGTTCGTGTTTTTCAATGTTGAGTTTGTTGTTGTTTTTCAATGTTGAGGTTGTTGTTGAATTTGTTGGTGTTTTTCAATGTTGAGGTTGTTGTTGAATTTGTTCGTGTTTTTCAAAGCTCAGGTTGTTGTTGTTTTTCAAAGTTGAGGTAGTTGTTGAACTTGTTGGTGTTTTTCAATGTTGAGGTTGTTGTAGTTTTTCAATGTTGAGGTTGTTGTTGAATGTGTTGATGTTTTTCAATGTTGAGGTTGTTGTTGTTTTTCAATGTTGAGGTTGTTGCTGAATTTGTTGGTGTTTTTCAATGTTGAGGTTGTTGTTGAATTTGTTGATGTTTTTCAATGTCGATGTTGTTGTTGAATTTGTTGGTGTTTTTCAATGTTGAAGTTGTTGTTGAATTTGTTGGTGTTTTTCATTGTTGAGGTTGTTGTTGAATTTGCTGGTGTTTTTCAATGTTGAGGTTGTTGTTGCTTTTCAATGTTGAGGTTGTTGTTGAATTTGCTGGTGTTTTTCAATGTTGAAGTTGTTGAATTTGTTGGTGTTTTTCAATGTTGAGGTTGTTTTTGTTTTTCAATGTTGAGGTTGTTGTTGAATTTGTTGGTGTTTTTCAATGTTGAGGTTGTTGTTGTTTTTCAATGTTGAGGTTGTTGTTGAATTTGTTGGTGTTTTTCAACGTTGAGGTTGTTGTTGAATTTGTTCGTGTTTTTCAATGCTGAGGTTTTTGTTGTTTTTCAATGTTGAGGTTGTTGATGAATTTGTTTGTGTTTTTCAATGTTGAGGTTGTTGTAGTTTTTCAATGTTGAGGTTGTTGTTGAATTTGTTGGTGTTTTTCAATGTTGTGGTTGTTGTTTTTTTTCAATGTTGTGGTTGTTGTTGAATTTGTTGGTGTTTTTCAATTTTGAGGTTGTTGTTGTTTTTCAATGTTGAGGTTGATGTTTAATTTGTTGGTGTTTTTCAATGTTGAGGTTGTTGTTGAATTTGTTGGTGTTTTTCATTGTTGAGGTTGTTGTTGAATTTGTTGTTGTTTTTCAATGTTGAGGTTGTTGTTGTTTTTCAATGTTGTGGTTGTTGTTGAATTTGTTGGCGTTTTTCAATGTTGAGGTTGTTGTTGACTTTGTTGGTGTTTTTCAATGTTGAGGTTGTTGTTGTTTTTCAATATTGAGGTTGTTGTTGAATTTGTTGGTGTTTTTCAATGTTGAGGTTGGTGTTGAATTTGTTGGTATTTTTCAATGTTGAGGTTGTTGTTGTTTTTCAATGTTGAGGTTGTTTTTGAATTTGTTGGTGTTTTTCAATGTTGAGGTTGTTGTTGAATTTGTTGGTGTTTTTCAATGTTGAGGTTGTTGTTGAATTTGTTGGTCTTTTTCAATGTTGAGGTTGTTGTTGTTTTTCAATGTTGAGGTTGTTGCTGTATGTGTTGGTGTTTTTCAATGTTGAGGTTGTTGTAGTTTTTCAATGTTGAGGTTGTTGTTGAATTTGTTGGTGCTTTTCAATGTCGAGGTTGTTGTTGAATTTGTTGGTGTTTTTCAATGTTGAAGTTGTTGTTGAATTTGTTGGTGTTTTTCAATGTTGAGCTTGTTGTTGAATTTGTTGGTGTGTTTCAATGTCGAGGTTGTTGTTGAATTTGTTGGTGTTTTTCAATGTTGAAGTTGTTGTTGAATTTGTTGGTGTTTTTCAATGTTGAGGTTGTTGTTGAATTTGTTGGTGTTTTTCAATGTTGAGGTTGTTGTTGTCTTTAAATGTTGAGGTTGTTGTTGAATTTGTTGGTGTTTTTCAATTTTGAGGTTGTTGTTGTTTTTCAATGTTGAGGTTGTTGTTGAATTTGTTGGTGTTTTTCCATGTTGAGGTTGTTGTTGTTTTTCAAAGTTGAGGTTGTTGTTAAATTTGTTGGTGTTTTTCAATGTTGAGGTTGTTGTTGAATTTGTTGGTGTTTTTCAATGTTGAAGTAGTTGTTGAATTTGTTGGTGTTTTTCAATGTTGAGGTTGTTGTTGTTTTTCAATGTTGAGGTTGTTGTTGAATTTGTTGGTGTTTTTCAATGTTGAGGTTGTTGTTGTTTTTCAATGTTGAGGTTGTTGTTGAATTTGTTGGTGTTTTTCAACGTTCAGGTTGTTGTTGAATTTGTTCGTGTTTTTCAATGCTGAGGTTTTTGTTGTTTTTCAATGTTGAAGTTGTTGTTGAATTTGTTTGTGTTTTTCAATGTTGAGGTTGTTGTAGTTTTTCAATGTTGAGGTTGTTGTTGAATTTGTTGATGTTTTTCAATGTCGAGGTTGTTGTTGAATTTGTTGATGTTTTTCAATGTTGAGGTTGTTGTTGTATTTGTTGGTATTTTTCAATGTTGAGGTTGTTGTACTTTTTCAATGTTGAGGTTGTTGTTGAATTTGTTGGTGTTTTTCAATGTCGAGGTTGTTGTTGAATTTGTTGGTGTGTTTCAATGTTGAAGTTGTTGTTGAATATGTTGGTGTTTTTCATTGTTGAGGTTGTTGTTGAATTTGTTGGTGTTTTTCAATGTTGAGGTTGTTGTTGCTTTTCAATGTTGAGGTTGTTGTTGAATTTGTTGGTGTTTTTCAATGTTGAGGTTGTTGTTGTTTTTCAATGTTGAGGTTGTTGTTGAATTTGTTGGTTATTTTCAATTTCGAGGTTGTTGTTGAATTTGTTGGTGTTTTTCAATATTGAAGTTGTTGAATTTGTTGGTGTTTTTCAATGTTGAGGTTGTTGTTTTTCAATGTTGGGGTTGTTGTTGAATTTGTTGGTGTTTTTCAATGTTGAGGATGTTGTTGTTTTTCAAAGTTGAGGTTATTGTTAAATTTGTTGGTGTTTTTCAATGTTGAGGTTGTTGTTGAATTTGTTGGTGTTTTTCATTGTTGAGGTTGTTTTTGAATTTGTTGGTGTTTTTCAATGTTGAGGTTGTTGTTGCTTTTCAATGTTGAGGTTGTTGTTGAATTTGTTGGTGTTTTTCAATGTTGAGGTTGTTGTTGTTTTTCAATGTTGAGGTTGTTGTTGAATTTGTTGGTTATTTTCAATTTCGAGGTTGTTGTTGAATTTGTTGGTGTTTTTCAATGTTGAAGTTGTTGAAGTTGTTGGTGTTTTTCAATGTTGAGTTTGTTGTTGTTTTTCAATGTTGAGGTTGTTGTTGAATTTGTTGGTGTTTTTCAATGTTGAGGTTGTTGTTGAATTTGTTCATGTTTTTCAAAGCTCAGGTTGTTGTTGTTTTTCAAAGTTGAGGTAGTTGTTGAACTTGTTGGTGTTTTTCAATGTTGAGGTTGTTGTAGTTTTTCAATGTTGAGGTTGTTGTTGAATGTGTTGATGTTTTTCAATGTTGAGGTTGTTGTTGTTTTTCAATGTTGAGGTTGTTGCTGAATTTGTTGGTGTTTTTCAATGTTGAGGTTGTTGTTGAATTTGTTGATGTTTTTCAATGTCGATGTTGTTGTTGAATTTGTTGGTGTTTTTCAATGTTGAAGTTGTTGTTGAATTTGTTGGTGTTTTTCATTGTTGAGGTTGTTGTTGAATTTGCTGGTGTTTTTCAATGTTGAGGTTGTTGTTGCTTTTCAATGTTGAGGTTGTTGTTGAATTTGCTGGTGTTTTTCAATGTTGAAGTTGTTGAATTTGTTGGTGTTTTTCAATGTTGAGGTTGTTTTTGTTTTTCAATGTTGAGGTTGTTGTTGAATTTGTTGGTGTTTTTCAATGTTGAGGTTGTTGTTGTTTTTCAATGTTGAGGTTGTTGTTGAATTTGTTGGTATTTTTCAATGTTGAGGTTGTTGTACTTTTTCAATGTTGAGGTTGTTGTTGAATTTGTTGGTGTTTTTCAATGTCGAGGTTGTTGTTGAATTTGTTGGTGTGTTTCAATGTTGAAGTTGTTGTTGAATATGTTGGTGTTTTTCATTGTTGAGGTTGTTGTTGAATTTGTTGGTGTTTTTCAATGTTGAGGTTGTTGTTGCTTTTCAATGTTGAGGTTGTTGTTGAATTTGTTGGTGTTTTTCAATGTTGAGGTTGTTGTTGTTTTTCAATGTTGAGGTTGTTGTTGAATTTGTTGGTTATTTTCAATTTCGAGGTTGTTGTTGAATTTGTTGGTGTTTTTCAATATTGAAGTTGTTGAATTTGTTGGTGTTTTTCAATGTTGAGGTTGTTGTTTTTCAATGTTGGGGTTGTTGTTGAATTTGTTGGTGTTTTTCAATGTTGAGGATGTTGTTGTTTTTCAAAGTTGAGGTTATTGTTAAATTTGTTGGTGTTTTTCAATGTTGAGGTTGTTGTTGAATTTGTTGGTGTTTTTCATTGTTGAGGTTGTTTTTGAATTTGTTGGTGTTTTTCAATGTTGAGGTTGTTGTTGCTTTTCAATGTTGAGGTTGTTGTTGAATTTGTTGGTGTTTTTCAATGTTGAGGTTGTTGTTGTTTTTCAATGTTGAGGTTGTTGTTGAATTTGTTGGTTATTTTCAATTTCGAGGTTGTTGTTGAATTTGTTGGTGTTTTTCAATGTTGAAGTTGTTGAAGTTGTTGGTGTTTTTCAATGTTGAGTTTGTTGTTGTTTTTCAATGTTGAGGTTGTTGTTGAATTTGTTGGTGTTTTTCAATGTTGAGGTTGTTGTTGAATTTGTTCATGTTTTTCAAAGCTCAGGTTGTTGTTGTTTTTCAAAGTTGAGGTAGTTGTTGAACTTGTTGGTGTTTTTCAATGTTGAGGTTGTTGTAGTTTTTCAATGTTGAGGTTGTTGTTGAATGTGTTGATGTTTTTCAATGTTGAGGTTGTTGTTGTTTTTCAATGTTGAGGTTGTTGCTGAATTTGTTGGTGTTTTTCAATGTTGAGGTTGTTGTTGAATTTGTTGATGTTTTTCAATGTCGATGTTGTTGTTGAATTTGTTGGTGTTTTTCAATGTTGAAGTTGTTGTTGAATTTGTTGGTGTTTTTCATTGTTGAGGTTGTTGTTGAATTTGCTGGTGTTTTTCAATGTTGAGGTTGTTGTTGCTTTTCAATGTTGAGGTTGTTGTTGAATTTGCTGGTGTTTTTCAATGTTGAAGTTGTTGAATTTGTTGGTGTTTTTCAATGTTGAGGTTGTTTTTGTTTTTCAATGTTGAGGTTGTTGTTGAATTTGTTGGTGTTTTTCAATGTTGAGGTTGTTGTTGTTTTTCAATGTTGAGGTTGTTGTTGAATTTGTTGGTGTTTTTCAACGTTGAGGTTGTTGTTGAATTTGTTCGTGTTTTTCAATGCTGAGGTTTTTGTTGTTTTTCAATGTTGAGGTTGTTGATGAATTTGTTTGTGTTTTTCAATGTTGAGGTTGTTGTAGTTTTTCAATGTTGAGGTTGTTGTTGAATTTGTTGGTGTTTTTCAATGTTGTGGTTGTTGTTTTTTTTCAATGTTGTGGTTGTTGTTGAATTTGTTGGTGTTTTTCAATTTTGAGGTTGTTGTTGTTTTTCAATGTTGAGGTTGATGTTTAATTTGTTGGTGTTTTTCAATGTTGAGGTTGTTGTTGAATTTGTTGGTGTTTTTCATTGTTGAGGTTGTTGTTGAATTTGTTGTTGTTTTTCAATGTTGAGGTTGTTGTTGTTTTTCAATGTTGTGGTTGTTGTTGAATTTGTTGGCGTTTTTCAATGTTGAGGTTGTTGTTGACTTTGTTGGTGTTTTTCAATGTTGAGGTTGTTGTTGTTTTTCAATATTGAGGTTGTTGTTGAATTTGTTGGTGTTTTTCAATGTTGAGGTTGGTGTTGAATTTGTTGGTATTTTTCAATGTTGAGGTTGTTGTTGTTTTTCAATGTTGAGGTTGTTTTTGAATTTGTTGGTGTTTTTCAATGTTGAGGTTGTTGTTGAATTTGTTGGTGTTTTTCAATGTTGAGGTTGTTGTTGAATTTGTTGGTCTTTTTCAATGTTGAGGTTGTTGTTGTTTTTCAATGTTGAGGTTGTTGCTGTATGTGTTGGTGTTTTTCAATGTTGAGGTTGTTGTAGTTTTTCAATGTTGAGGTTGTTGTTGAATTTGTTGGTGCTTTTCAATGTCGAGGTTGTTGTTGAATTTGTTGGTGTTTTTCAATGTTGAAGTTGTTGTTGAATTTGTTGGTGTTTTTCAATGTTGAGCTTGTTGTTGAATTTGTTGGTGTGTTTCAATGTCGAGGTTGTTGTTGAATTTGTTGGTGTTTTTCAATGTTGAAGTTGTTGTTGAATTTGTTGGTGTTTTTCAATGTTGAGGTTGTTGTTGAATTTGTTGGTGTTTTTCAATGTTGAGGTTGTTGTTGTTTTTCAATGTTGAGGTTGTTGAATTTGTTGGTGTTTTTCAATGTTGAGGTTGTTGTTGTTTTTCAATGTTGAGGTTGTTGTTGTTTTTCAATGTTGAGGTTGTTGTTGAATTTGTTGGTGTTTTTCAATTTTGAGGTTGTTGTTGTTTTTCAATGTTGAGGTTGTTGTTGAATTTGTTGGTGTTTTTCCATGTTGAGGTTGTTGTTGTTTTTCAAAGTTGAGGTTGTTGTTAAATTTGTTGGTGTTTTTCAATGTTGAGGTTGTTGTTGAATTTGTTGGTGTTTTTCAATGTTGAAGTAGTTGTTGAATTTGTTGGTGTTTTTCAATGTTGAGGTTGTTGTTGTTTTTCAATGTTGAGGTTGTTGTTGAATTTGTTGGTGTTTTTCAATGTTGAGGTTGTTGTTGTTTTTCAATGTTGAGGTTGTTGTTGAATTTGTTGGTGTTTTTCAACGTTCAGGTTGTTGTTGAATTTGTTCGTGTTTTTCAATGCTGAGGTTTTTGTTGTTTTTCAATGTTGAAGTTGTTGTTGAATTTGTTTGTGTTTTTCAATGTTGAGGTTGTTGTAGTTTTTCAATGTTGAGGTTGTTGTTGAATTTGTTGATGTTTTTCAATGTCGAGGTTGTTGTTGAATTTGTTGGTGTTTTTCAATGTTGAAGTTGTTGTTGAATTTGTTGGTGTTTTTCATTGTTGAGGTTGTTGTTGAATTTGTTGGTGTTTTTCAATGTTGAGGTTGTTGTTGCTTTTCAATGTTGAGGTTGTTGTTGAATTTGTTGGTGTTTTTCAATGTTGAAGTTGTTGAATTTGTTGGTGTTTTTCAATGTTGAGGTTGTTGTTGTTTTTCAATGTTGAGGTTGTTGTTGAATTTGTAGGTGTTTTTCAATGTTGAGGTTGTTGTTGTTTTTCAATGTTGAGGTTGTTGTTGAATTTGTTGGTGTTTTCCAACGTTGAGGTTGTTGTTGAATTTGTTCGTGTTTTTCAATGCTCAGGTTGTTGTAGTTTTTCAATGTTGAGGTTGTTGTTGAATTTGTTGATGTTTTTCAATGTTGTGGTTGTTGTTGTTTTTCAATGTTGAGGTTGTTGTTGAATTTGTTGGTGTTTTTCAATTTTGAGGTTGTTGTTGTTTTTCAATGTTGAGGTTGATGTTTAATTTGTTGGTGTTTTTCAATGTTGAGGTTGTTGTTGAATTTGTTGGTGTTTTTCATTGTTGAGGTTGTTGTTGAATTTGTTGTTGTTTTTCAATGTTGAGGTTGTTGTTGTTTTTCAATGTTGAGGTTGTTGTTGAATTTGTTGGCGTTTTTCAATGTTGAGGTTGTTGTTGACTTTGTTGGTGTTTTTCAATGTTGAGGTTGTTGTTGTTTTTCAATATTGAGGTTGTTGTTGAATTTGTTTGTGTTTTTCAATGTTGAGGTTGGTGTTGAATTTGTTGGTATTTTTCAATGTTGAGGTTGTTGTTGTTTTTCAATGTTGAGGTTGTTTTTGAATTTGTTGGTGTTTTTCAATGTTGAGGTTGTTGTTGAATTTGTTGGTGTTTTTCAATGTTGAGGTTGTTGTTGAATTTGTTGGTCTTTTTCAATGTTGAGGTTGTTGTTGTTTTTCAATGTTGAGGTTGTTGCTGTATGTATTGGTGTTTTTCAATGTTGATGTTGTTGTAGTTTTTCAATGTTGAGGTTGTTGTTGAATTTGTTGGTGCTTTTCAATGTCGAGGTTGTTGTTGAATTTGTTGGTGTTTTTCAATGTTGAAGTTGTTGTTGAATTTGTTGGTGTTTTTCAATGTTGAGCTTGTTGTTGAATTTGTTGGTGTTTTTCAATGTCGAGGTTGTTGTTGAATTTGTTGGTGTTTTTCAATGTTGAAGTTGTTGTTGAATTTGTTGGTGTTTTTCAATGTTGAGGTTGTTGTTGAATTTGTTGGTGTTTTTCAATGTTTAGGTTGTTGTTGTCTTTAAATGTTGAGGTTGTTGTTGAATTTGTTGGTGTTTTTCAATTTTGAGGTTGTTGTTGTTTTGCAATGTTGAGGTTGCTGTTGAATTTGTTGGTGTTTTTCCATGTTGAGGTTGTAATTGTTTTTCAAAGTTGAGGTTGTTGTTAAATTTGTTGGTGTTTTTCAATGTTGAGGTTGTTGTTGAATTTGTTGGTGTTTTTCAATGTTGAAGCTGTTGTTGAATTTGTTGGTGTTTTTCAATGTTGAGGTTGTTGTTGTTTTTCAATGTTGAGGTTGTTGTTGAATTTGTTGGTGTTTTTCAATGTTGAGGTTGTTGTTGTTTTTCAATATTGAGGTTGTTGTTGAATTTGTTGGTGTTTTTCAACGTTGAGGTTGTTGTTGAATTTGTTCGTGTTTTTCAATGCTGAGGTTTTTGTTGTTTTTCAATGTTGAAGTTGTTGTTGAATTTGTTTGTGTTTTTCAATGTTGAGGTTGTTGTAGTTTTTCAATGTTGAGGTTGTTGTTGAATTTGTTGATGTTTTTCAATGTCGAGGTTGTTGTTGAATTTGTTGGTGTTTTTCAATGTTGAAGTTGTTGTTGAATTTGTTGGTGTTTTTCATTGTTGAGGTTGTTGTTGAATTTGTTGTTGTTTTTCAATGTTGAGGTTGTTGTTGTTTTTCAATGTTGAGGTTGTTGTTGAATTTGTTGGCGTTTTTCAATGTTGAGGTTGTTGTTGACTTTGTTGGTGTTTTTCAATGTTGAGGTTGTTGTTGTTTTTCAATATTGAGGTTGTTGTTGAATTTGTTTGTGTTTTTCAATGTTGAGGTTGGTGTTGAATTTGTTGGTATTTTTCAATGTTGAGGTTGTTGTTGTTTTTCAATGTTGAGGTTGTTTTTGAATTTGTTGGTGTTTTTCAATGTTGAGGTTGTTGTTGAATTTGTTGGTGTTTTTCAATGTTGAGGTTGTTGTTGAATTTGTTGGTCTTTTTCAATGTTGAGGTTGTTGTTGTTTTTCAATGTTGAGGTTGTTGCTGTATGTATTGGTGTTTTTCAATGTTGAGGTTGTTGTAGTTTTTCAATGTTGAGGTTGTTGTTGAATTTGTTGGTGCTTTTCAATGTCGAGGTTGTTGTTGAATTTGTTGGTGTTTTTCAATGTTGAAGTTGTTGTTGAATTTGTTGGTGTTTTTCAATGTTGAGCTTGTTGTTGAATTTGTTGGTGTTTTTCAATGTCGAGGTTGTTGTTGAATTTGTTGGTGTTTTTCAATGTTGAAGTTGTTGTTGAATTTGTTGGTGTTTTTCAATGTTGAGGTTGTTGTTGAATTTGTTGGTGTTTTTCAATGTTTAGGTTGTTGTTGTCTTTAAATGTTGAGGTTGTTGTTGAATTTGTTGGTGTTTTTCAATTTTGAGGTTGTTGTTGTTTTGCAATGTTGAGGTTGCTGTTGAATTTGTTGGTGTTTTTCCATGTTGAGGTTGTTGTTGTTTTTCAAAGTTGAGGTTGTTGTTAAATTTGTTGGTGTTTTTCAATGTTGAGGTTGTTGTTGAATTTGTTGGTGTTTTTCAATGTTGAAGCTGTTGTTGAATTTGTTGGTGTTTTTCAATGTTGAGGTTGATGTTGTTTTTCAATGTTGAGGTTGTTGTTGAATTTGTTGGTGTTTTTCAATGTTGAGGTTGTTGTTGTTTTTCAATGTTGAGGTTGTTGTTGAATTTGTTGGTGTTTTTCAACGTTGAGGTTGTTGTTGAATTTGTTCGTGTTTTTCAATGCTGAGGTTTTTGTTGTTTTTCAATGTTGAAGTTGTTGTTGAATTTGTTTGTGTTTTTCAATGTTGAGGTTGTTGTAGTTTTTCAATGTTGAGGTTGTTGTTGAATTTGTTGGTGTTTTTCATTGTTGAGGTTGTTGTTGAATTTGTTGGTGTTTTTCAATGTTGAGGTTGTTGTTGCTTTTCAATGTTGAGGTTGTTGTTGAATTTGTTGGTGTTTTTCAATGTTGAAGTTGTTGAATTTGTTGGTGTTTTTCAATGTTGAGGTTGTTGTTGTTTTTCAATGTTGAGGTTGTTGTTGAATTTGTAGGTGTTTTTCAATGTTGAGGTTGTTGTTGTTTTTCAATGTTGAGGTTGTTGTTGAATTTGTTGGTGTTTTCCAACGTTGAGGTTGTTGTTGAATTTGTTCGTGTTTTTCAATGCTCAGGTTGTTGTAGTTTTTCAATGTTGAGGTTGTTGTTGAATTTGTTGATGTTTTTCAATGTTGTGGTTGTTGTTGTTTTTCAATGTTGAGGTTGTTGTTGAATTTGTTGGTGTTTTTCAATTTTGAGGTTGTTGTTGTTTTTCAATGTTGAGGTTGATGTTTAATTTGTTGGTGTTTTTCAATGTTGAGGTTGTTGTTGAATTTGTTGGTGTTTTTCATTGTTGAGGTTGTTGTTGAATTTGTTGTTGTTTTTCAATGTTGAGGTTGTTGTTGTTTTTCAATGTTGAGGTTGTTGTTGAATTTGTTGGCGTTTTTCAATGTTGAGGTTGTTGTTGACTTTGTTGGTGTTTTTCAATGTTGAGGTTGTTGTTGTTTTTCAATATTGAGGTTGTTGTTGAATTTGTTTGTGTTTTTCAATGTTGAGGTTGGTGTTGAATTTGTTGGTATTATTCAATGTTGAGGTTGTTGTTGTTTTTCAATGTTGAGGTTGTTTTTGAATTTGTTGGTGTTTTTCAATGTTGAGGTTGTTGTTGAATTTGTTGGTGTTTTTCAATGTTGAGGTTGTTGTTGAATTTGTTGGTCTTTTTCAATGTTGAGGTTGTTGTTGTTTTTCAATGTTGAGGTTGTTGCTGTATGTATTGGTGTTTTTCAATGTTGAGGTTGTTGTAGTTTTTCAATGTTGAGGTTGTTGTTGAATTTGTTGGTGCTTTTCAATGTCGAGGTTGTTGTTGAATTTGTTGGTGTTTTTCAATGTTGAAGTTGTTGTTGAATTTGTTGGTGTTTTTCAATGTTGAGCTTGTTGTTGAATTTGTTGGTGTTTTTCAATGTCGAGGTTGTTGTTGAATTTGTTGGTGTTTTTCAATGTTGAAGTTGTTGTTGAATTTGTTGGTGTTTTTCAATGTTGAGGTTGTTGTTGAATTTGTTGGTGTTTTTCAATGTTTAGGTTGTTGTTGTCTTTAAATGTTGAGGTTGTTGTTGAATTTGTTGGTGTTTTTCAATTTTGAGGTTGTTGTTGTTTTGCAATGTTGAGGTTGCTGTTGAATTTGTTGGTGTTTTTCCATGTTGAGGTTGTTGTTGTTTTTCAAAGTTGAGGTTGTTGTTAAATTTGTTGGTGTTTTTCAATGTTGAGGTTGTTGTTGAATTTGTTGGTGTTTTTCAATGTTGAAGCTGTTGTTGAATTTGTTGGTGTTTTTCAATGTTGAGGTTGTTGTTGTTTTTCAATGTTGAGGTTGTTGTTGAATTTGTTGGTGTTTTTCAATGTTGAGGTTGTTGTTGTTTTTCAATGTTGAGGTTGTTGTTGAATTTGTTGGTGTTTTTCAACGTTGAGGTTGTTGTTGAATTTGTTCGTGTTTTTCAATGCTGAGGTTTTTGTTGTTTTTCAATGTTGAGGTTGTTGTTGAATTTGTTTGTGTTTTTCAATGTTGAGGTTGTTGTAGTTTTTCAATGTTGAGGTTGTTGTTGAATTTGTTGATGTTTTTCAATGTCGAGGTTGTTGTTGAATTTGTGGTGTTTTTCAATGTTGAAGTTGTTGTTGAATTTGTTGGTGTTTTTCATTGTTGAGGTTGTTGTTGAATTTGTTGGAGTTTTTCAATGTTGAGGTTGTTGTTGCTTTTCAATGTTGAGGTTGTTGTTGAATTTGTTGGTGTTTTTCAATGTTGAAGTTGTTGAATTTGTTGGTGTTTTTCAATGTTGAGGTTGTTGTTGTTTTTCAATGTTGAGGTTGTTGTTGAATTTGTAGGTGTTTTTCAATGTTGAGTTTGTTGTTGTTTTTCAATGTTGAGGTTGTTGTTGAATTTGTTGGTTTTTTTCAACGTTGAGGTTGTTGTTGAATTTGTTCGTGTTTTTCAATGCTCAGGTTGTTGTTGTTTTTCAATGTTGAGGTTGTTGGTGAATTTGTTGGTGTTTTTCAATGTTGAGGTTGTGGTAGTTTTTCAATGTTGAGGTTGTTGTTGAATGTGTTGATGTTTTTCAATGTTGAGGTTGTTGTTGTTTTTCAATGTTGAGGTTGTTTCTGAATTTGTTGGTGTTTTTCAATGTTGAGGTTGTTGTTGAATTTGTTGGTGTTTTTCAATGTTGAGGTTGTTGTTGTTTTTCAATGTTGAGGTTGTTGTTGAATTTGTTGGTGTTTTTCAACGTTGAGTTAGTTGTTGAATTTGTTCGTGTTTTTCACTGCTGAGGTTGTTGTTGTTTTTCAATGTTGAGGTTGTTGTTGACTTTGTTGGTGTTTTTCAATGTTGAGGTTGTTGTAATTTTTGAAAGTTGAGGTTGTTGTTGAATTTGTTGATGTTCTTCCATGCGAGGTTGTTGTTGCATTTGTTGGTGTTTTTCAATGTTGAAGTTGTTGTTGAAATTGTTGGTCTTGTTCAATGTTGAGGTTGTTGTTGAATTTGTTGGTGTTTTTAAATGTTGAGGTTGTTGTTGAATTTGTTGTTGTTTTTCAATGTTGAGGTTGTTGTTGTTTTTCAATGTTGAGGTTGTTGTTGAATTTGTTGGTGTTTTTCAATGTTGAGGTTGTTGTTGAATTTGTTGGCGTTTTTAAATGTTGAGGGTGTTGTTGAATTTTTTGGTGTTTTTCAATGTTGAGGTTGTTGTTGAATTTGTTGGTGTTTTTCAATGTTGAGGTTGTTGCTGTTTTTCAATGTTCAGGTTGTTGTTGAATTTGATGGTGTTTTTCAATGTTGAGGTTGTTGTTGTTTTTCAATGTTAAGGTTGTTGTTGAATTTGTAGGTGTTTTTCAATGTTGAGGTTGTTGTTGTTTTTCAATGTTGAGGTTGTTGTTGAATTTGTTGGTGTTTTCCAACGTTGAGGTTGTTGTTGAATTTGTTCGTGTTTTTCAATACTCAGGTTGTTGTAGTTTTTCAATGTTGAGGTTGTTGTTGAATTTGTTGATGTTTTTCAATGTTGTGGTTGTTGTTGTTTTTCAATGTTGAGGTTGTTGTTGAATTTGTTGGTGTTTTTCAATTTTGAGGTTGTTGTTGTTTTTCAATGTTGAGGTTGATGTTTAATTTGTTGGTGTTTTTCAATGTTGAGGTTGTTGTTGAATTTGTTGGTGTTTTTCATTGTTGAGGTTGTTGTTGAATTTGTTGTTGTTTTTCAATGTTGAGGTTGTTGTTGTTTTTCAATGTTGAGGTTGTTGTTGAATTTGTTGGCGTTTTTCAATGTTAAGGTTGTTGTTGACTTTGTTGGTGTTTTTCAATGTTGAGGTTGTTGTTGTTTTTCAATATTGAGGTTGTTGTTGAATTTGTTTGTGTTTTTCAATGTTGAGGTTGGTGTTGAATTTGTTGGTATTATTCAATGTTGAGGTTGTTGTTGTTTTTCAATGTTGAGGTTGTTTTTGAATTTGTTGGTGTTTTTCAATGTTGAGGTTGTTGTTGAATTTGTTGGTGTTTTTCAATGTTGAGGTTGTTGTTGAATTTGTTGGTCTTTTTCAATGTTGAGGTTGTTGTTGTTTTTCAATGTTGAGGTTGTTGCTGTATGTATTGGTGTTTTTCAATGTTGAGGTTGTTGTAGTTTTTCAATGTTGAGGTTGTTGTTGAATTTGTTGGTGCTTTTCAATGTCGAGGTTGTTGTTGAATTTGTTGGTGTTTTTCAATGTTGAAGTTGTTGTTGAATTTGTTGGTGTTTTTCAATGTTGAGCTTGTTGTTGAATTTGTTGGTGTTTTTCAATGTCGAGGTTGTTGTTGAATTTGTTGGTGTTTTTCAATGTTGAAGTTGTTGTTGAATTTGTTGGTGTTTTTCAATGTTGAGGTTGTTGTTGAATTTGTTGGTGTTTTTCAATGTTTAGGTTGTTGTTGTCTTTAAATGTTGAGGTTGTTGTTGAATTTGTTGGTGTTTTTCAATTTTGAGGTTGTTGTTGTTTTGCAATGTTGAGGTTGCTGTTGAATTTGTTGGTGTTTTTCCATGTTGAGGTTGTTGTTGTTTTTCAAAGTTGAGGTTGTTGTTAAATTTGTTGGTGTTTTTCAATGTTGAGGTTGTTGTTGAATTTGTTGGTGTTTTTCAATGTTGAAGCTGTTGTTGAATTTGTTGGTGTTTTTCAATGTTGAGGTTGTTGTTGTTTTTCAATGTTGAGGTTGTTGTTGAATTTGTTGGTGTTTTTCAATGTTGAGGTTGTTGTTGTTTTTCAATGTTGAGGTTGTTGTTGAATTTGTTGGTGTTTTTCAACGTTGAGGTTGTTGTTGAATTTGTTCGTGTTTTTCAATGCTGAGGTTTTTGTTGTTTTTCAATGTTGAGGTTGTTGTTGAATTTGTTTGTGTTTTTCAATGTTGAGGTTGTTGTAGTTTTTCAATGTTGAGGTTGTTGTTGAATTTGTTGATGTTTTTCAATGTCGAGGTTGTTGTTGAATTTGTGGTGTTTTTCAATGTTGAAGTTGTTGTTGAATTTGTTGGTGTTTTTCATTGTTGAGGTTGTTGTTGAATTTGTTGGAGTTTTTCAATGTTGAGGTTGTTGTTGCTTTTCAATGTTGAGGTTGTTGTTGAATTTGTTGGTGTTTTTCAATGTTGAAGTTGTTGAATTTGTTGGTGTTTTTCAATGTTGAGGTTGTTGTTGTTTTTCAATGTTGAGGCTGTTGTTGAATTTGTAGGTGTTTTTCAATGTTGAGTTTGTTGTTGTTTTTCAATGTTGAGGTTGTTGTTGAATTTGTTGGTTTTTTTCAACGTTGAGGTTGTTGTTGAATTTGTTCGTGTTTTTCAATGCTCAGGTTGTTGTTGTTTTTCAATGTTGAGGTTGTTGGTGAATTTGTTGGTGTTTTTCAATGTTGAGGTTGTGGTAGTTTTTCAATGTTGAGGTTGTTGTTGAATGTGTTGATGTTTTTCAATGTTGAGGTTGTTGTTGTTTTTCAATGTTGAGGTTGTTTCTGAATTTGTTGGTGTTTTTCAATGTTGAGGTTGTTGTTGAATTTGTTGGTGTTTTTCAATGTTGAGGTTGTTGTTGTTTTTCAATGTTGAGGTTGTTGTTGAATTTGTTGGTGTTTTTCAACGTTGAGGTAGTTGTTGAATTTGTTCGTGTTTTTCAATGCTGAGGTTGTTGTTGTTTTTCAATGTTGAGGTTGTTGTTGAATTTGTTGGTGTTTTTCAATGTTGAGGTTGTTGTAATTTTTGAAAGTTGAGGTTGTTGTTGAATTTGTTGATGTTCTTCCATGCGAGGTTGTTGTTGCATTTGTTGGTGTTTTTCAATGTTGAAGTTGTTGTTGAATTTGTTGGTCTTGTTCAATGTTGAGGTTGTTGTTGAATTTGTTGGTGTTTTTAAATGTTGAGGTTGTTGTTGAATTTGTTGGTGTTTTTCAATGTTGAGGTTGTTGTTGTTTTTCAATGTTGAGGTTGTTGTTGAATTTGTTGTTGTTTTTCAATGTTGAGGTTGTTGTTGAATTTGTTGGCGTTTTTAAATGTTGAGGGTGTTGTTGAATTTTTTGGTGTTTTTCAATGTTGAGGTTGTTGTTGAATTTGTTGGTGTTTTTCAATGTTGAGGTTGTTGCTGTTTTTCAATGTTCAGGTTGTTGTTGAATTTGATGGTGTTTTTCAATGTCGAGGTTGTTGTTGAAATTGTTGGTGTTTTTCAATGTTGCAGTTGTTGTTGAATTTGTTCGTGTTTTTCAATGTTGAGGTTGTTGTTGTTTTTCAATGTTGATTTGTTGTTCTTTTTCAATGTTGAGGTTGTTGTTGAATTTGTTGGTGTTTTTCAATGTTGAAGTTGTTGTTGAATTTGTTGGTGTTTTTCAATGTTGAAGTTGTTGTTGAATTTGTTGGTGTTTTTCAATGTTGAGGTTGTTGTTGTTTTTCAATGTTGAGGTTGTTGTTGAATTTGTTGGTGTTTTTCAATGTTGAGGTTGTTGTTGTTTTTCAATGTTGAGGTTGTTGTTCAATTTGTTGGTGTTTTTCAATGTTGAGGTTGTTGTTGAATTTGTTGGTGTTTTTCAATGTTGAAGTTGTTGTTGTTTTTCAATGTTGATGTTGTTGTAGTTTTTCAATGTTGAGGTTGTGGTTGAATATGTTGGTGCTTTTCAATGTCGAGGTTGTTGTTGAATTTGTTGGTGTTTTTCAATGTTGAAGTTGTTGTTGAATTTGTTGGTGTTTTTCAATGTTGAGGTTGTTGTTGAATTTGTTGGTGTTTTTCAATGTCGAGGTTGTTGTTGAAATTGTTGGTGTTTTTCAATGTTGAAGGTGTTGTTGAAATTGTTGGTGTTTTTCAATGTTGAGGTTGTTGATGAATTTGTTGGTGTTTTTCAATGTTGAGGTTGTTGTTGTCTTTAAATGTTGAGGTTGTTGTTGAATTTGTTGGTGTTTTTCAATTATGAGGTTGTTGTTGTTTTTCAATGTTGAGGTTGTTGTTGAATTTGTTGGTGTTTTTCCATGTTGAGGTTGTTGTTGTTTTTCAAAGTTGAGGTTGTTGTTAAATTTGTTGGTGTTTTTCAATGTTGAGGTTGTTGTTGAATTTGTTGGTGTTTTTCAATGTTGAAGTTGTTGTTGAATTTGTTGGTGTTTTTCAATGTTGAGGTTGTTGTTGTTTTTCAATGTTGAGGTTGTTGTTGAATTTGTTGGTGTTTTTCAATGTTGAGGTTGGTGTTGAATTTGTTGGTATTTTTCAATGTTGAGGTTGTTGTTGTTTTTCAATGTTGAGGTTGTTTTTGAATTTGTTGGTGTTTTTCAATGTTGAGGTTGTTGTTGAATTTGTTGTTGTTTTTCAATGTTGAGGTTGTTGTTGAATTTGTTGGTCTTTTTCAATGTTGAGGTTGTTGTTGTTTTTCAATGTTGAGGTTGTTGCTGTATGTATTGGTGTTTTTCAATGTTGAGGTTGTTGTTGAATTTGTTGGTGTTTTACAATGTTGAGGTTGTTGTTGTTTTTCAATGTTGAGGTTGTTATTGAATTTGTTGGTGTTTTTCAATGTTGAGGTTGTGGTAGTTTTTCAATGTTGAGGTTGTTGTTGAATGTGTTGATGTTTTTCAATGTTGAGGTTGTTGTTGTTTTTCAATGTTGAGGTTGTTTCTGAATTTGTTGGTGTTTTTCAATGTTGAGGTTGTTGTTGAATTTGTTGGTGTTTTTCAATGTTGAGGTTGTTGTTGTTTTTCAATGTTGAGGTTGTTGTTGAATTTGTTGGTGTTTTTCAACGTTGAGTTAGTTGTTGAATTTGTTCGTGTTTTTCACTGCTGAGGTTGTTGTTGTTTTTCAATGTTGAGGTTGTTGTTGACTTTGTTGGTGTTTTTCAATGTTGAGGTTGTTGTAATTTTTGAAAGTTGAGGTTGTTGTTGAATTTGTTGATGTTCTTCCATGCGAGGTTGTTGTTGCATTTGTTGGTGTTTTTCAATGTTGAAGTTGTTGTTGAAATTGTTGGTCTTGTTCAATGTTGAGGTTGTTGTTGAATTTGTTGGTGTTTTTAAATGTTGAGGTTGTTGTTGAATTTGTTGTTGTTTTTCAATGTTGAGGTTGTTGTTGTTTTTCAATGTTGAGGTTGTTGTTGAATTTGTTGGTGTTTTTCAATGTTGAGGTTGTTGTTGAATTTGTTGGCGTTTTTAAATGTTGAGGGTGTTGTTGAATTTTTTGGTGTTTTTCAATGTTGAGGTTGTTGTTGAATTTGTTGGTGTTTTTCAATGTTGAGGTTGTTGCTGTTTTTCAATGTTCAGGTTGTTGTTGAATTTGATGGTGTTTTTCAATGTTGAGGTTGTTGTTGTTTTTCAATGTTAAGGTTGTTGTTGAATTTGTAGGTGTTTTTCAATGTTGAGGTTGTTGTTGTTTTTCAATGTTGAGGTTGTTGTTGAATTTGTTGGTGTTTTCCAACGTTGAGGTTGTTGTTGAATTTGTTCGTGTTTTTCAATACTCAGGTTGTTGTAGTTTTTCAATGTTGAGGTTGTTGTTGAATTTGTTGATGTTTTTCAATGTTGTGGTTGTTGTTGTTTTTCAATGTTGAGGTTGTTGTTGAATTTGTTGGTGTTTTTCAATTTTGAGGTTGTTGTTGTTTTTCAATGTTGAGGTTGATGTTTAATTTGTTGGTGTTTTTCAATGTTGAGGTTGTTGTTGAATTTGTTGGTGTTTTTCATTGTTGAGGTTGTTGTTGAATTTGTTGTTGTTTTTCAATGTTGAGGTTGTTGTTGTTTTTCAATGTTGAGGTTGTTGTTGAATTTGTTGGCGTTTTTCAATGTTAAGGTTGTTGTTGACTTTGTTGGTGTTTTTCAATGTTGAGGTTGTTGTTGTTTTTCAATATTGAGGTTGTTGTTGAATTTGTTTGTGTTTTTCAATGTTGAGGTTGGTGTTGAATTTGTTGGTATTATTCAATGTTGAGGTTGTTGTTGTTTTTCAATGTTGAGGTTGTTTTTGAATTTGTTGGTGTTTTTCAATGTTGAGGTTGTTGTTGAATTTGTTGGTGTTTTTCAATGTTGAGGTTGTTGTTGAATTTGTTGGTCTTTTTCAATGTTGAGGTTGTTGTTGTTTTTCAATGTTGAGGTTGTTGCTGTATGTATTGGTGTTTTTCAATGTTGAGGTTGTTGTAGTTTTTCAATGTTGAGGTTGTTGTTGAATTTGTTGGTGCTTTTCAATGTCGAGGTTGTTGTTGAATTTGTTGGTGTTTTTCAATGTTGAAGTTGTTGTTGAATTTGTTGGTGTTTTTCAATGTTGAGCTTGTTGTTGAATTTGTTGGTGTTTTTCAATGTCGAGGTTGTTGTTGAATTTGTTGGTGTTTTTCAATGTTGAAGTTGTTGTTGAATTTGTTGGTGTTTTTCAATGTTGAGGTTGTTGTTGAATTTGTTGGTGTTTTTCAATGTTTAGGTTGTTGTTGTCTTTAAATGTTGAGGTTGTTGTTGAATTTGTTGGTGTTTTTCAATTTTGAGGTTGTTGTTGTTTTGCAATGTTGAGGTTGCTGTTGAATTTGTTGGTGTTTTTCCATGTTGAGGTTGTTGTTGTTTTTCAAAGTTGAGGTTGTTGTTAAATTTGTTGGTGTTTTTCAATGTTGAGGTTGTTGTTGAATTTGTTGGTGTTTTTCAATGTTGAAGCTGTTGTTGAATTTGTTGGTGTTTTTCAATGTTGAGGTTGTTGTTGTTTTTCAATGTTGAGGTTGTTGTTGAATTTGTTGGTGTTTTTCAATGTTGAGGTTGTTGTTGTTTTTCAATGTTGAGGTTGTTGTTGAATTTGTTGGTGTTTTTCAACGTTGAGGTTGTTGTTGAATTTGTTCGTGTTTTTCAATGCTGAGGTTTTTGTTGTTTTTCAATGTTGAGGTTGTTGTTGAATTTGTTTGTGTTTTTCAATGTTGAGGTTGTTGTAGTTTTTCAATGTTGAGGTTGTTGTTGAATTTGTTGATGTTTTTCAATGTCGAGGTTGTTGTTGAATTTGTGGTGTTTTTCAATGTTGAAGTTGTTGTTGAATTTGTTGGTGTTTTTCATTGTTGAGGTTGTTGTTGAATTTGTTGGAGTTTTTCAATGTTGAGGTTGTTGTTGCTTTTCAATGTTGAGGTTGTTGTTGAATTTGTTGGTGTTTTTCAATGTTGAAGTTGTTGAATTTGTTGGTGTTTTTCAATGTTGAGGTTGTTGTTGTTTTTCAATGTTGAGGCTGTTGTTGAATTTGTAGGTGTTTTTCAATGTTGAGTTTGTTGTTGTTTTTCAATGTTGAGGTTGTTGTTGAATTTGTTGGTTTTTTTCAACGTTGAGGTTGTTGTTGAATTTGTTCGTGTTTTTCAATGCTCAGGTTGTTGTTGTTTTTCAATGTTGAGGTTGTTGGTGAATTTGTTGGTGTTTTTCAATGTTGAGGTTGTGGTAGTTTTTCAATGTTGAGGTTGTTGTTGAATGTGTTGATGTTTTTCAATGTTGAGGTTGTTGTTGTTTTTCAATGTTGAGGTTGTTTCTGAATTTGTTGGTGTTTTTCAATGTTGAGGTTGTTGTTGAATTTGTTGGTGTTTTTCAATGTTGAGGTTGTTGTTGTTTTTCAATGTTGAGGTTGTTGTTGAATTTGTTGGTGTTTTTCAACGTTGAGGTAGTTGTTGAATTTGTTCGTGTTTTTCAATGCTGAGGTTGTTGTTGTTTTTCAATGTTGAGGTTGTTGTTGAATTTGTTGGTGTTTTTCAATGTTGAGGTTGTTGTAATTTTTGAAAGTTGAGGTTGTTGTTGAATTTGTTGATGTTCTTCCATGCGAGGTTGTTGTTGCATTTGTTGGTGTTTTTCAATGTTGAAGTTGTTGTTGAATTTGTTGGTCTTGTTCAATGTTGAGGTTGTTGTTGAATTTGTTGGTGTTTTTAAATGTTGAGGTTGTTGTTGAATTTGTTGGTGTTTTTCAATGTTGAGGTTGTTGTTGTTTTTCAATGTTGAGGTTGTTGTTGAATTTGTTGTTGTTTTTCAATGTTGAGGTTGTTGTTGAATTTGTTGGCGTTTTTAAATGTTGAGGGTGTTGTTGAATTTTTTGGTGTTTTTCAATGTTGAGGTTGTTGTTGAATTTGTTGGTGTTTTTCAATGTTGAGGTTGTTGCTGTTTTTCAATGTTCAGGTTGTTGTTGAATTTGATGGTGTTTTTCAATGTCGAGGTTGTTGTTGAAATTGTTGGTGTTTTTCAATGTTGCAGTTGTTGTTGAATTTGTTCGTGTTTTTCAATGTTGAGGTTGTTGTTGTTTTTCAATGTTGATTTGTTGTTCTTTTTCAATGTTGAGGTTGTTGTTGAATTTGTTGGTGTTTTTCAATGTTGAAGTTGTTGTTGAATTTGTTGGTGTTTTTCAATGTTGAAGTTGTTGTTGAATTTGTTGGTGTTTTTCAATGTTGAGGTTGTTGTTGTTTTTCAATGTTGAGGTTGTTGTTGAATTTGTTGGTGTTTTTCAATGTTGAGGTTGTTGTTGTTTTTCAATGTTGAGGTTGTTGTTCAATTTGTTGGTGTTTTTCAATGTTGAGGTTGTTGTTGAATTTGTTGGTGTTTTTCAATGTTGAAGTTGTTGTTGTTTTTCAATGTTGATGTTGTTGTAGTTTTTCAATGTTGAGGTTGTGGTTGAATATGTTGGTGCTTTTCAATGTCGAGGTTGTTGTTGAATTTGTTGGTGTTTTTCAATGTTGAAGTTGTTGTTGAATTTGTTGGTGTTTTTCAATGTTGAGGTTGTTGTTGAATTTGTTGGTGTTTTTCAATGTCGAGGTTGTTGTTGAAATTGTTGGTGTTTTTCAATGTTGAAGGTGTTGTTGAAATTGTTGGTGTTTTTCAATGTTGAGGTTGTTGATGAATTTGTTGGTGTTTTTCAATGTTGAGGTTGTTGTTGTCTTTAAATGTTGAGGTTGTTGTTGAATTTGTTGGTGTTTTTCAATTATGAGGTTGTTGTTGTTTTTCAATGTTGAGGTTGTTGTTGAATTTGTTGGTGTTTTTCCATGTTGAGGTTGTTGTTGTTTTTCAAAGTTGAGGTTGTTGTTAAATTTGTTGGTGTTTTTCAATGTTGAGGTTGTTGTTGAATTTGTTGGTGTTTTTCAATGTTGAAGTTGTTGTTGAATTTGTTGGTGTTTTTCAATGTTGAGGTTGTTGTTGTTTTTCAATGTTGAGGTTGTTGTTGAATTTGTTGGTGTTTTTCAATGTTGAGGTTGGTGTTGAATTTGTTGGTATTTTTCAATGTTGAGGTTGTTGTTGTTTTTCAATGTTGAGGTTGTTTTTGAATTTGTTGGTGTTTTTCAATGTTGAGGTTGTTGTTGAATTTGTTGTTGTTTTTCAATGTTGAGGTTGTTGTTGAATTTGTTGGTCTTTTTCAATGTTGAGGTTGTTGTTGTTTTTCAATGTTGAGGTTGTTGCTGTATGTATTGGTGTTTTTCAATGTTGAGGTTGTTGTAGTTTTTCAATGTTGAGGTTGTTGTTGAATTTGTTGGTGCTTTTCAATGTCGAGGTTGTTGTTGAATTTGTTGGTGTTTTTCAATGTTGAAGTTGTTGTTGAATTTGTTGGTGTTTTTCAATGTTGAGCTTGTTGTTGAATTTGTTGGTGTTTTTCAATGTCGAGGTTGTTGTTGAATTTGTTGGTGTTTTTCAATGTTGAAGTTGTTGTTGAATTTGTTGGTGTTTTTCAATGTTGAGGTTGTTGTTGAATTTGTTGGTGTTTTTCAATGTTTAGGTTGTTGTTGTCTTTAAATGTTGAGGTTGTTGTTGAATTTGTTGGTGTTTTTCAATTTTGAGGTTGTTGTTGTTTTGCAATGTTGAGGTTGCTGTTGAATTTGTTGGTGTTTTTCCATGTTGAGGTTGTTGTTGTTTTTCAAAGTTGAGGTTGTTGTTAAATTTGTTGGTGTTTTTCAATGTTGAGGTTGTTGTTGAATTTGTTGGTGTTTTTCAATGTTGAAGCTGTTGTTGAATTTGTTGGTGTTTTTCAATGTTGAGGTTGTTGTTGTTTTTCAATGTTGAGGTTGTTGTTGAATTTGTTGGTGTTTTTCAATGTTGAGGTTGTTGTTGTTTTTCAATGTTGAGGTTGTTGTTGAATTTGTTGGTGTTTTTCAACGTTGAGGTTGTTGTTGAATTTGTTCGTGTTTTTCAAAGCTGATGTTTTTGTTGTTTTTCAATGTTGAGGTTGTTGTTGAATTTGTTTGTGTTTTTCAATGTTGAGGTTGTTGTAGTTTTTCAATGTTGAGGTTGTTGTTGAATTTGTTGATGTTTTTCAATGTCGAGGTTGTTGTTGAATTTGTGGTGTTTTTCAATGTTGAAGTTGTTGTTGAATTTGTTGGTGTTTCTCAATGTCGAGGTTGTTGTTGAATTTGTTGGTGTTTTTCAATGTTGAAGTTGTTGTAGTTTTTCAATGTTGAGGTTGTTGTTGAATTTGTTGGTGCTTTTCAATGTCGAGGTTGTTGTTGAATTTGTTGGTGTTTTTCAATGTTGAAGTTGTTGTTGAATTTGTTGGTGTTTTTCAATGTTGAGCTTGTTGTTGAATTTGTTGGTGTTTTTCAATGTCGAGGTTGTTGTTGAATTTGTTGGTGTTTTTCAATGTTGAAGTTGTTGTTGAATTTGTTGGTGTTTTTCAATGTTGAGGTTGTTGTTGAATTTGTTGGTGTTTTTCAATGTTTAGGTTGTTGTTGTCTTTAAATGTTGAGGTTGTTGTTGAATTTGTTGGTGTTTTTCAATTTTGAGGTTGTTGTTGTTTTGCAATGTTGAGGTTGCTGTTGAATTTGTTGGTGTTTTTCCATGTTGAGGTTGTTGTTGTTTTTCAAAGTTGAGGTTGTTGTTAAATTTGTTGGTGTTTTTCAATGTTGAGGTTGTTGTTGAATTTGTTGGTGTTTTTCAATGTTGAAGCTGTTGTTGAATTTGTTGGTGTTTTTCAATGTTGAGGTTGTTGTTGTTTTTCAATGTTGAGGTTGTTGTTGAATTTGTTGGTGTTTTTCAATGTTGAGGTTGTTATTGTTTTTCAATGTTGAGGTTGTTGTTGAATTTGTTGGTGTTTTTCAACGTTGAGGTTGTTGTTGAATTTGTTGGTGTTTTTCAATGTTGAGGTTGTTGTTGTTTTTCAATGTTGAGGTTGTTGTTGAATTTGTTGGTGTTTTTCAATGTTGAGGTTGTTGTTGAATTTGTTGGTGTTTTTCAATGTTGAGGTTGTTGTTGTTTTTCAATGTTGATGTTGTTGTAGTTTTTCAATGTTGAGGTTGTGGTTGAATTTGTTGGTGCTTTTCAATGTCGAGGTTGTTGTTGAATTTGCTGGTGTTTTTCAATGTTGAGGTTGTTGGTGAATTTGTTGGTGTTTTTCAATGTCGAGGTTGTTGTTGAAATTGTTGGTGTTTTTCAATGTTGAAGGTGTTGTTGAATTTGTTGGTGTTTTTCAATGTTGAGGTTGTTGATGAATTTGTTGGTGTTTTTCAATGTTGAGGTTGTTGTTGAATTTGTTGGTGTTTTTCAATGTTGAGGTTGTTGTTGAATTTGTTGGTGTTTTTCAATGTTGAGGTTGTTGTTGTTTTTCAATGTTGATGTTGTTGTAGTTTTTCAATGTTGAGGTTGTGGTTGAATTTGTTGGTGCTTTTCAATGTCGAGGTTGTTGTTGAATTTGCTGGTGTTTTTCAATGTTGAGGTTGTTGGTGAATTTGTTGGTGTTTTTCAATGTCGAGGTTGTTGTTGAAATTGTTGGTGTTTTTCAATGTTGAAGGTGTTGTTGAATTTGTTGGTGTTTTTCAATGTTGAGGTTGTTGATGAATTTGTTGGTGTTTTTCAATGTTGAGGTTGTTGTTGTCTTTAAATGTTGAGGTTGTTGTTGAATTTGTTGGTGTTTTTCAATTATGAGGTTGTTGTTGTTTTTCAATGTTGAGGTTGTTGTTGAATTTGTTGGTGTTTTTCCATGTTGAGGTTGTTGTTGTTTTTCAAAGTTGAGGGTGTTGTTAAATTTGTTGGTGTTTTTCAATGTTGAGGTTGTTGTTGAATTTGTTGGTGTTTTTCAATGTTGAAGTTGTTGTTGAATTTGTTGGTGTTTTTCAATGTTGAGGTTGTTGTTGTTTTTCAATGTTGAGGTTGTTGTTGAATTTGTTGGTGTTTTTCAATGTTGAAGTTATTGTTGTTTTTCAATGTTGTGGTTGTTGTTGAATTTGTTGGTGTTTTTCAATTTCGAGGTTGTTGTTGAATTTGTTGGTGTTCTTCAATGTTGAAGTTGTTGTTGAATTTGTTGGTGTTTTTCAATGTTGAGGTTGTTGTTGTTTTTCAATGTTCAGGTTGTTGTTGAATTTGTTGGTGTTTTTCAATGTTGAGGTTGTTGTTGTTTTTCAATGTTGAGGTTGTTGTTGAATTTGTTGGTGTTTTTCAATGTCGAGGTTGTTGTTGAATTTGTTGGTGTTTTTCAATGTTGAGGTTGTTGTTGAATTTCTTGGTGTTTTACAATGTTGAGGTCGTTGTTGAATTTGTTGGCGGTTTTAAATGTTGAGGTTGTTGTTGAATTTGTTGGTGTTTTTCAATGTTGAGGTTGTTGTTGAATTTGTTGGTGTTTTTCAATGGCGAGGTTGTTGCTGAATTTGCTGGTTTTTTCAATGTTGAAGTTGTTGTTGAATTTGTTGGTGTTTTTCAATGTTGTGGTTGTTGTTGTTTTTCAATGTTGAGGTTGTTGTTGAATATGTTGGTGTTTTTCAATTTTGAGGTTGTTGTTGTTTTACAATGTTGAGGTTGTTGTTGAATTTGTTGGTGTTTTTACATGTTGAGGTTGTTGTTTTTTTTTCAAAGTTGAGGTTGATGTTTAATTTGTTGGTGTTTTTCAATGTTGAGGTTGTTGTTGAATTTGTTGGTGTTTTTCATTGTTGAGGTTGTCGTTGAATTTGTTGGTGTTTTTCAATGTTGAGGTTGTTGTTGTTTTTCAATGTTGAGGTTGTTGTTGAATTTGTTGGTGTTTTTCAATGTTGAGGTTGTTGATGATTTTGTTGGTGTTTTTAAATGTTGAGGTTGTTGTTGTTTTTCAATATTGAGGTTGTTGTTGAATTTGTTTGTGTTTTTCAATGTTGAGGTTGTTGTTGTTTTTCAATGTTGAGGTTGTTGTTGAATTTGTTGGTGTTTTTCAATGTTGAATTTGTTGTTGAATTTGTTGGTGTTTTTCAATGTTGAGGTTGTTGCTGTTTTTCAATGTTGAGGTTGTTGTTGAATTTGTTGGTGTTTTTCAATGTTGAGGTTGTTGTTGAATTTGTAGGCGTTTTTAAATGTTGAGGTTGTTGTTGAATTTGTTGGTGTTTTTCAATGTTGAGGTTGTTGTTGAATTTGTTGGTGTTTTTCAATGTTGAGGTTGTTGTTGTTTTTCAATGTTCAGGTTGTTGTTGAAATTGATGGTGTTTTTCAATGTCGAGGTTGTTGTTGAAATTGTTGGTGTTTTTCAATGTTGCAGTTGTTGTTGAATTTGTTGGTGTTTTTCAATGTTGAGGTTGTTGTTGAATTTGTTGGTGTTTTTCAATGTTTAGGTTGTTGTTGTCTTTAAATGTTGAGGTTGTTGTTGAATTTGTTGGTGTTTTTCAATTTTGAGGTTGTTGTTGTTTTGCAATGTTGAGGTTGCTGTTGAATTTGTTGGTGTTTTTCCATGTTGAGGTTGTTGTTGTTTTTCAAAGTTGAGGTTGTTGTTAAATTTGTTGGTGTTTTTCAATGTTGAGGTTGTTGTTGAATTTGTTGGTGTTTTTCAATGTTGAAGCTGTTGTTGAATTTGTTGGTGTTTTTCAATGTTGAGGTTGTTGTTGTTTTTCAATGTTGAGGTTGTTGTTGAATTTGTTGGTGTTTTTCAATGTTGAGGTTGTTGTTGTTTTTCAATGTTGAGGTTGTTGTTGAATTTGTTGGTGTTTTTCAACGTTGAGGTTGTTGTTGAATTTGTTCGTGTTTTTCAAAGCTGATGTTTTTGTTGTTTTTCAATGTTGAGGTTGTTGTTGAATTTGTTTGTGTTTTTCAATGTTGAGGTTGTTGTAGTTTTTCAATGTTGAGGTTGTTGTTGAATTTGTTGATGTTTTTCAATGTCGAGGTTGTTGTTGAATTTGTGGTGTTTTTCAATGTTGAAGTTGTTGTTGAATTTGTTGGTGTTTCTCAATGTCGAGGTTGTTGTTGAATTTGTTGGTGTTTTTCAATGTTGAAGTTGTTGTAGTTTTTCAATGTTGAGGTTGTTGTTGAATTTGTTGGTGCTTTTCAATGTCGAGGTTGTTGTTGAATTTGTTGGTGTTTTTCAATGTTGAAGTTGTTGTTGAATTTGTTGGTGTTTTTCAATGTTGAGCTTGTTGTTGAATTTGTTGGTGTTTTTCAATGTCGAGGTTGTTGTTGAATTTGTTGGTGTTTTTCAATGTTGAAGTTGTTGTTGAATTTGTTGGTGTTTTTCAATGTTGAGGTTGTTGTTGAATTTGTTGGTGTTTTTCAATGTTTAGGTTGTTGTTGTCTTTAAATGTTGAGGTTGTTGTTGAATTTGTTGGTGTTTTTCAATTTTGAGGTTGTTGTTGTTTTGCAATGTTGAGGTTGCTGTTGAATTTGTTGGTGTTTTTCCATGTTGAGGTTGTTGTTGTTTTTCAAAGTTGAGGTTGTTGTTAAATTTGTTGGTGTTTTTCAATGTTGAGGTTGTTGTTGAATTTGTTGGTGTTTTTCAATGTTGAAGCTGTTGTTGAATTTGTTGGTGTTTTTCAATGTTGAGGTTGTTGTTGTTTTTCAATGTTGAGGTTGTTGTTGAATTTGTTGGTGTTTTTCAATGTTGAGGTTGTTGTTGTTTTTCAATGTTGAGGTTGTTGTTGAATTTGTTGGTGTTTTTCAACGTTGAGGTTGTTGTTGAATTTGTTGGTGTTTTTCAATGTTGAGGTTGTTGTTGTTTTTCAATGTTGAGGTTGTTGTTGAATTTGTTGGTGTTTTTCAATGTTGAGGTTGTTGTTGAATTTGTTGGTGTTTTTCAATGTTGAGGTTGTTGTTGTTTTTCAATGTTGATGTTGTTGTAGTTTTTCAATGTTGAGGTTGTGGTTGAATTTGTTGGTGCTTTTCAATGTCGAGGTTGTTGTTGAATTTGCTGGTGTTTTTCAATGTTGAGGTTGTTGGTGAATTTGTTGGTGTTTTTCAATGTCGAGGTTGTTGTTGAAATTGTTGGTGTTTTTCAATGTTGAAGGTGTTGTTGAATTTGTTGGTGTTTTTCAATGTTGAGGTTGTTGATGAATTTGTTGGTGTTTTTCAATGTTGAGGTTGTTGTTGTCTTTAAATGTTGAGGTTGTTGTTGAATTTGTTGGTGTTTTTCAATTATGAGGTTGTTGTTGTTTTTCAATGTTGAGGTTGTTGTTGAATTTGTTGGTGTTTTTCCATGTTGAGGTTGTTGTTGTTTTTCAAAGTTGAGGGTGTTGTTAAATTTGTTGGTGTTTTTCAATGTTGAGGTTGTTGTTGAATTTGTTGGTGTTTTTCAATGTTGAAGTTGTTGTTGAATTTGTTGGTGTTTTTCAATGTTGAGGTTGTTGTTGTTTTTCAATGTTGAGGTTGTTGTTGAATTTGTTGGTGTTTTTCAATGTTGAAGTTATTGTTGTTTTTCAATGTTGTGGTTGTTGTTGAATTTGTTGGTGTTTTTCAATTTCGAGGTTGTTGTTGAATTTGTTGGTGTTCTTCAATGTTGAAGTTGTTGTTGAATTTGTTGGTGTTTTTCAATGTTGAGGTTGTTGTTGTTTTTCAATGTTCAGGTTGTTGTTGAATTTGTTGGTGTTTTCAATGTTGAGGTTGTTGTTGTTTTTCAATGTTGAGGTTGTTGTTGAATTTGTTGGTGTTTTTCAATGTCGAGGTTGTTGTTGAATTTGTTGGTGTTTTTCAATGTTGAGGTTGTTGTTGAATTTGTTGGTGTTTTACAATGTTGAGGTCGTTGTTGAATTTGTTGGCGTTTTTAAATGTTGAGGTTGTTGTTGAATTTGTTGGTGTTTTTCAATGTTGAGGTTGTTGTTGAATTTGTTGGTGTTTTTCAATGGCGAGGTTGTTGCTGAATTTGCTGGTTTTTTCAATGTTGAAGTTGTTGTTGAATTTGTTGGTGTTTTTCAATGTTGTGGTTGTTGTTGTTTTTCAATGTTGAGGTTGTTGTTGAATATGTTGGTGTTTTTCAATTTTGAGGTTGTTGTTGTTTTACAATGTTGAGGTTGTTGTTGAATTTGTTGGTGTTTTTACATGTTGAGGTTGTTGTTTTTTTTTCAAAGTTGAGGTTGATGTTTAATTTGTTGGTGTTTTTCAATGTTGAGGTTGTTGTTGAATTTGTTGGTGTTTTTCATTGTTGAGGTTGTCGTTGAATTTGTTGGTGTTTTTCAATGTTGAGGTTGTTGTTGTTTTTCAATGTTGAGGTTGTTGTTGAATTTGTTGGTGTTTTTCAATGTTGAGGTTGTTGATGATTTTGTTGGTGTTTTTAAATGTTGAGGTTGTTGTTGTTTTTCAATATTGAGGTTGTTGTTGAATTTGTTTGTGTTTTTCAATGTTGAGGTTGTTGTTGTTTTTCAATGTTGAGGTTGTTGTTGAATTTGTTGGTGTTTTTCAATGTTGAATTTGTTGTTGAATTTGTTGGTGTTTTTCAATGTTGAGGTTGTTGCTGTTTTTCAATGTTGAGGTTGTTGTTGAATTTGTTGGTGTTTTTCAATGTTGAGGTTGTTGTTGAATTTGTAGGCGTTTTTAAATGTTGAGGTTGTTGTTGAATTTGTTGGTGTTTTTCAATGTTGAGGTTGTTGTTGAATTTGTTGGTGTTTTTCAATGTTGAGGTTGTTGTTGTTTTTCAATGTTCAGGTTGTTGTTGAATTTGATGGTGTTTTTCAATGTCGAGGTTGTTGTTGAAATTGTTGGTGTTTTTCAATGTTGCAGTTGTTGTTGAATTTGTTGGTGTTTTTCAATGTTGAGGTTGTTGTTGTTTTTCAATGTTGATTTGTTGTTCTTTTTCAATGTTGAGGTTGTTGTTGAATTTGTTGGTGTTTTTCAATGTTGAAATTGTTGTTGAATTTGTTGGTGTTTTTCAATGTTGAAGTTGTTGTTGAATTTGTTTGTGTTTTTGAATGTTGAGGTTGTTGTTGTTTTTCAATGTTGAGGTTGTTGTTGAATTTGTTGGTGTTTTTCAATGTTGACGTTGTTGTTGTTTTTCAATGTTGAGGTTGTTGTTGTTTTTCAATGTTGAGGTTGTTGTTCAATTTGTTGGTGTTTTTCAATGTTGAGGTTGTTGTTGAATTTGTTGGTGTTTTTCAATGTTGAGGTTGTTGTTGTTTTTCAATGTTGAGGTTGTTGTATGTGTTGGTGTTTTTCAATGTTGAGGTTGTTGTAGTTTTTCAATGTTGACGTTGTTGTTGAATTTGTTGGTGCTTTTCAATGTCGAGGTTGTTGTTGAATTTGTTGGTGTTTTTCAATGTTGAGGTTGTTGTTGAATTTGTTGTTGTTTTTCAATGTCGAGGTTGTTGTTGAAATTGTTGGTGATTTTCAATGTTGAAGGTGTTGTTGAATTTGTTGGTGTTTTTCAATGTTGAGGTTGTTGTTGAATTTGTTGGTGTTTTTCAATGTTGAGGTTGTTGTTGTCTTTAAATGTTGAGGTTGTTGTTGAACTTGTTGGTGTTTTTCAATTATGAGGTTGTTGCTGTTTTTCAATGTTGAGGTTGTTGTTGAATTTGTTGGTGTTTTTCAATGTTGAGGTTGTTGTTGAATTTGTAGGCGTTTTTAAATGTTGAGGTTGTTGTTGAATTTGTTGGTGTTTTTCAATGTTGAGGTTGTTGTTGAATTTGTTGGTGTTTTTCAATGTTGAGGTTGTTGTTGTTTTTCAATGTTCAGGTTGTTGTTGAATTTGATGGTGTTTTTCAATGTCGAGGTTGTTGTTGAAATTGTTGGTGTTTTTCAATGTTGCAGTTGTTGTTGAATTTGTTGGTGTTTTTCAATGTTGAGGTTGTTGTTGTTTTTCAATGTTGATTTGTTGTTCTTTTTCAATGTTGAGGTTGTTGTTGAATTTGTTGGTGTTTTTCAATGTTGAAATTGTTGTTGAATTTGTTGGTGTTTTTCAATGTTGAAGTTGTTGTTGAATTTGTTTGTGTTTTTCAATGTTGAGGTTGTTGTTGTTTTTCAATGTTGAGGTTGTTGTTGAATTTGTTGGTGTTTTTCAATGTTGACGTTGTTGTTGTTTTTCAATGTTGAGGTTGTTGTTGTTTTTCAATGTTGAGGTTGTTGTTCAATTTGTTGGTGTTTTTCAATGTTGAGGTTGTTGTTGAATTTGTTGGTGTTTTTCAATGTTGAGGTTGTTGTTGTTTTTCAATGTTGAGGTTGTTGTATGTGTTGGTGTTTTTCAATGTTGAGGTTGTTGTAGTTTTTCAATGTTGACGTTGTTGTTGAATTTGTTGGTGCTTTTCAATGTCGAGGTTGTTGTTGAATTTGTTGGTGTTTTTCAATGTTGAGGTTGTTGTTGAATTTGTTGTTGTTTTTCAATGTCGAGGTTGTTGTTGAAATTGTTGGTGATTTTCAATGTTGAAGGTGTTGTTGAATTTGTTGGTGTTTTTCAATGTTGAGGTTGTTGTTGAATTTGTTGGTGTTTTTCAATGTTGAGGTTGTTGTTGTCTTTAAATGTTGAGGTTGTTGTTGAACTTGTTGGTGTTTTTCAATTATGAGGTTGTTGTTGTTTTTCAATGTTAAGGTTGTTGTTGAATTTGTTGGTGTTTTTCCATGTTGAGGTTGTTGTTGTTTTTCAAAGTTGAGGTTGTTGTTAAATTTGTTGGTGTTTTTCAATGTTGAGGTTGTTGTTGAATTTGTTGGTGTTTTTCAATGTTGAAGTTGTTGTTGAATTTGTTGGTGTTTTTCAATGTTGAGGTTGTTGTTGTTTTTCAAAGTTGAGGTTGTTGTTGAATTTGTTGGTGTTTTTCAATGTTGAGGTTGTTGTTGAATTTGTTGGTGTTTTTCAATGTCGAGGTTGTTGTTGAATTTGTTGGTGTTTTTCAATGTTGAGGTTGTTGTTGAATTTGTTGGTGTTTTAAAATGTTGAGGTCGTTGTTGAATTTGTTGGCGTTTTTAAATGTTGAGGTTGTTGTTGAATTTGTTGGTGTTTTTCAATGCTGAGGTTGATGTTGTATGTGTTGGTGTTTTTCAATGTTGAGGTTGTTGTATTTTTTCAATGTTGAGGTTGTTGTTGAATTTGTTGGTGCTTTTCAATGTCGAGGTTGTTGTTGAATTTGTTGGTGTTTTTCAATGTTGAGGTTGTTGTTGAATTTGTTGGTGTTTTTCAATGTCGAGGTTGTTGTTCAAATTGTTGGTGTTTTTCAATGTTGAAGGTGTTGTTGAATTTGTTGGTGTTTTTCAATGTTGAGGTTGTTGTTGAATTTGATGGTGTTTTTCAATGTTGAGGTTGTTGTTGTCTTTAAATGTTGAGGTTGTTGTTGAATTTGTTGGTGTTTTTCAATGTTGAGGTTGTTGTTGTTTTTCAATGTTGAGGTTGTTGTTGAATTTGTTGGTGTTTTTCCATGTTGAGGTTGTTGTTGTTTTTCAATGTTGAGGTTGTTGTTGAATTTGTTGGTGTTTTTCAATGTTGAGGTTGTTGTTGTTTTTCAATGTCGAGGTTGTTGTTGAATTTGTTGGTGTTTTTCAATGTTGAGGTTGTTGTTGAATTTGTTGGTGTTTTTCAATGTTGAAGTTGTTGTTGAATTTGTTGGTGTTTTTCAATGTTGAGGTTGTTGTTGTTTTTCAATGTTGAGGTTGTTGTTGAATTTGTTGGTGTTTTTCAATGTTGAGGTTGTTGTTGTTTTTCAATGTCGAGGTTGTTGTTGAATTTGTTGGTGTTTTTCAATGTCGAGGTTGTTGTTGAATTTGTTGGTGTTTTTCAATGCTGAGGTTGTTGTTGAATTTGTTGGTGTTTTACAATGTTGAGGTCGTTGTTGAATTTGTTGGCGTTTTTAAATGTTGAGGTTGTTGTTGAATTTGTTGGTGTTTTTCAATGCTGAGGTTGTTGTTGAATTTGTTGGTGTTTTTCAATGTCGAGGTTGTTGCTGAATTTGTTGGTTTTTTCAATGTTGAAGTTGTTGTTGAATTTGTGGGTGTTTTTCAATGTTGTGGTTGTTGTTGTTTTTCAATGTTGAGGTTGTTGTTGAATATGTTGGAGTTTTTCAATTTAGAGGATGTTGTTGTTTTTCAATGTTGAGGTTGTTGTTGAATTTGTTGGTGTTTTTCCATGTTGAGGTTGTTGTTTTTTTTCAAAGTTGAGGTTGATGTTTAATTTGTTGGTGTTTTTCAATGTTGAGGTTGTTGTTGAATTTGTTGGTGTTTTTCATTGTTGAGGTTGTTGTTGAATTTGTTGGTGTTTTTCAATGTTGAGGTTGTTGTTGTTTTTCAATGTTGAGGTTGTTGTTGAATTTGTTGGTGTTTTTCAATGTTGAGGTTGTTGTTGAATTTGTTGGTGCTTTTAAATGTTGAGGTTGTTGTTGTTTTTCAATATTGAGGTTGTTGTTGAATTTGTTTGTGTTTTTCAATGTTGAGGTTGGTATTGAATTTGTTGGTATTTTTCAATGTTGAGGTTGTTGTTGTTTTTCAATGTTGAGGTTGTTTTTGAATTTGTTGGTGTTTTTCAATGTTGAGGTTGTTGTTGTTTTTCAATGTTGAGGTTGTTGAATTTGTTGGTGTTTTTCAATGTTGAGGTTGTTGTTGTTTTTCAATGTTGAGGTTGTTGTTGAATTTGTTGGTGTTTTTCAACGTTGAGGTTGTTGTTGAATTTGTTGGTGTTTTTCAATGTTGAAGTTGTTGTTGAATTTGTTGGTGTTTTTCAATGTTGAGGTTGTTGTTGTTTTTCAATGTTGAGGTTGTTGTTGAATTTGTTGGTGTTTTTCAATGTTGAGGTTGTAGTTGTTTTTCAATGTTGAGGTTGTTGTTGAATTTGTTGGTGTTTTTCAATTTCGAGGTTGTTGTTGAATTTGTTGGTGTTCTTCAATGTTGAAGTTCTTGTTGAATTTGTTGGTGTTTTTCAATGCTGAGGTTGTTGTAGTTTTTCAATGTTGAGGTTGTTGTTGAATGTGTTGATGTTTTTCAATGTTGAGGTTGTTGTTGTTTTTCAATGTTGAGGTTGTTGCTGAATTTGTTGGTGTTTTTCAATGTTGAGGTTGTTGTTGAATTTGTTGGTGTTTTTAAATGTTGAGGTTGTTGTTGTTTTTCAATGTTGAGGTTGTTGTTGAATTGTTGGTGTTTTTCAACGTTGAGGTTGTTGTTGAGTTTGTTCGTGTTTTTCAATGCTGAGGTTGTTGTTGTTTATCAATGTTGGGGTTGTTGTTGAATTTGTTGGTGTTTTTCAATGTTGAGGTTGTTGTAGTTTTTCAATGTTGAGGTTGTTGTTGAATTTGTTGATGTTTTTCAATGTCGAGGTTGTTGTTGAATTTGTTGGTGTTTTTCAATGTTGAAGTTGTTGTTGAATTTGTTGGTGTTTTTCATTGTTGAGGTTGTTGTTGAATTTGTTGGTGTTTTTCAATGTTGAGGTTGTTGTTGCTTTTCAATGTTGAGGTTGTTGTTGAATTTGTTGGTGTTTTTCAATGTTGAAGTTGTTGAATTTGTTGGTGTTTTTCAATGTTGAGGCTGTTGTTGTTTTTCAATGTTGAGGTTGTTGTTGAATTTGTTGGTGTTTTTCAATGTTGAGGTTGTTGTTGTTCTTCAATGTTGTTGTTGTTGTTGAATTTGTCGGTGTTTTTCGACGTTGAGGTTGTTGTTGTTTTTCAATGTTGAGGTTGTTGTTGTATGTGTTGGTGTTTTTCACTGTTGAGGTTGTTGGTGTTTTTCAATGTTGAGGTTGTTGTTGAATTTGTTGGTGTTTTTCAATGTTGAGGTTGTTGTTGAATTTGTTGGTCTTTTTCAATGTTGAGGTTGTTGTTGTTTTTCAATGTTGAGGTTGTTGTTGTATGTGTTGGTGTTTTTCACTGTTGAGGTTGTTGTAGTTTTTCAATGTTGAGGTTGCTGTTGAATTTGTTGGTGTTTTTCAATTTCGAGGTTGTTGTTGAATTTGTTGGTGTTCTTCAATGTTGAAGTTGTTGTTGAATTTGTTGGTGTTTTTCAATGTTGAGGTTGTTGTTGTTTTTCAATGTTCAGGTTGTTGTTGAATTTGTAGGTGTTTTTCAATGTTGAGGTTGTTGTTGTTTTTCAATGTTGAGGTTGTTGTTGAATTTGTTGGTGTTTTTCAATGTCGAGGTTGTTGTTGAATATGTTGGTGTTTTACAATGTTGAGGTCGTTGTTGAATTTGTTGGCGTTTTTAAATGTTGAGGTTGTTGTTGAATTTGTTGGTGTTTTTCAATGTTGAGGTTGTTGTTGAATTTGTTGGTGTTTTTCAATGTCGAGGTTGTTGTTGAATTTGTTGGTTTTTTCAATGTTGAAGTTGTTGTTGAATTTGTTGGTGTTTTTCAATGTTGTGGTTGTTGTTGTTTTTCAATGTTGAGGTTGTTGTTGAATTTGTTTGTGTTTTTCAATTTTGAGGTTGTTGTTTTTCAATGTTGAGGTTGAGGTTTAATTTGTTGGTGTTTTTCAATGTTGAGGTTGTTGTTGAATTTGTTGGTGTTTTTCATTGTTGAGGTTGTTGTTGAATTTGTTGTTGTTTTTCAATGTTGAGGTTGTTGTTGTTTTTCAATGTTGAGGTTGTTGTTGAATTTGTTGGCGTTTTTCAATGTTGAGGTTGTTGTTGACTTTGTTGGTGTTTTTCAATGTTGAGGTTGTTGTTGTTTTTCAATATTGAGGTTGTTGTTGAATTTGTTTGTGTTTTTCAATGTTGAGGTTGGTGTTGAATTTGTTGGTATTTTTCAATGTTGAGGTTGTTGTTGTTTTTCAATGTTGAGGATGTTTTTGAATTTGTTGGTGTTTTTCAATGTTGAGGTTGTTGTTGAATTTGTTGGTGTTTTTCAATGTTGAGGTTGTTGTTGAATTTGTTGGTCTTTTTCAATGTTGAGCTTGTTGTTGTTTTTCAATGTTCAGGTTGTTGCTGTATGTGTTGGTGTTTTTCAATGTTGAGGTTGTTGTAGTTTTTTCAATGTTGAGGTTGTTGTTGAATTTGTTGGTGCTTTTCAATGTCGAGGTTGTTGTTGAATTTGTTGGTGTTTTTCAATGTTGAAGTTGTTGTTGAATTTGTTGGTGTTTTCCAATGTTGAGATTGTTGTTGTTTTTCAAAGTTGAGGTTGTTGTTGAATTTGTTGGTGTTTTTCAATGTTGAGGTTGTTGTTGAATTTGTTGGTGTTTTTCAATGTCGAGGTTGTTGTTGAATTTGTTGGTGTTTTTCAATGTTGAGGTTGTTGTTGAATTTGTTGGTGTTTTAAAATGTTGAGGTCGTTGTTGAATTTGTTGGCGTTTTTAAATGTTGAGGTTGTTGTTGAATTTGTTGGTGTTTTTCAATGCTGAGGTTGATGTTGTATGTGTTGGTGTTTTTCAATGTTGAGGTTGTTGTATTTTTTCAATGTTGAGGTTGTTGTTGAATTTGTTGGTGCTTTTCAATGTCGAGGTTGTTGTTGAATTTGTTGGTGTTTTTCAATGTTGAGGTTGTTGTTGAATTTGTTGGTGTTTTTCAATGTCGAGGTTGTTGTTCAAATTGTTGGTGTTTTTCAATGTTGAAGGTGTTGTTGAATTTGTTGGTGTTTTTCAATGTTGAGGTTGTTGTTGAATTTGATGGTGTTTTTCAATGTTGAGGTTGTTGTTGTCTTTAAATGTTGAGGTTGTTGTTGAATTTGTTGGTGTTTTTCAATGTTGAGGTTGTTGTTGTTTTTCAATGTTGAGGTTGTTGTTGAATTTGTTGGTGTTTTTCCATGTTGAGGTTGTTGTTGTTTTTCAATGTTGAGGTTGTTGTTGAATTTGTTGGTGTTTTTCAATGTTGAGGTTGTTGTTGTTTTTCAATGTCGAGGTTGTTGTTGAATTTGTTGGTGTTTTTCAATGTTGAGGTTGTTGTTGAATTTGTTGGTGTTTTTCAATGTTGAAGTTGTTGTTGAATTTGTTGGTGTTTTTCAATGTTGAGGTTGTTGTTGTTTTTCAATGTTGAGGTTGTTGTTGAATTTGTTGGTGTTTTTCAATGTTGAGGTTGTTGTTGTTTTTCAATGTCGAGGTTGTTGTTGAATTTGTTGGTGTTTTTCAATGTCGAGGTTGTTGTTGAATTTGTTGGTGTTTTTCAATGCTGAGGTTGTTGTTGAATTTGTTGGTGTTTTACAATGTTGAGGTCGTTGTTGAATTTGTTGGCGTTTTTAAATGTTGAGGTTGTTGTTGAATTTGTTGGTGTTTTTCAATGCTGAGGTTGTTGTTGAATTTGTTGGTGTTTTTCAATGTCGAGGTTGTTGCTGAATTTGTTGGTTTTTTCAATGTTGAAGTTGTTGTTGAATTTGTGGGTGTTTTTCAATGTTGTGGTTGTTGTTGTTTTTCAATGTTGAGGTTGTTGTTGAATATGTTGGAGTTTTTCAATTTAGAGGATGTTGTTGTTTTTCAATGTTGAGGTTGTTGTTGAATTTGTTGGTGTTTTTCCATGTTGAGGTTGTTGTTTTTTTTCAAAGTTGAGGTTGATGTTTAATTTGTTGGTGTTTTTCAATGTTGAGGTTGTTGTTGAATTTGTTGGTGTTTTTCATTGTTGAGGTTGTTGTTGAATTTGTTGGTGTTTTTCAATGTTGAGGTTGTTGTTGTTTTTCAATGTTGAGGTTGTTGTTGAATTTGTTGGTGTTTTTCAATGTTGAGGTTGTTGTTGAATTTGTTGGTGCTTTTAAATGTTGAGGTTGTTGTTGTTTTTCAATATTGAGGTTGTTGTTGAATTTGTTTGTGTTTTTCAATGTTGAGGTTGGTATTGAATTTGTTGGTATTTTTCAATGTTGAGGTTGTTGTTGTTTTTCAATGTTGAGGTTGTTTTTGAATTTGTTGGTGTTTTTCAATGTTGAGGTTGTTGTTGTTTTTCAATGTTGAGGTTGTTGAATTTGTTGGTGTTTTTCAATGTTGAGGTTGTTGTTGTTTTTCAATGTTGAGGTTGTTGTTGAATTTGTTGGTGTTTTTCAACGTTGAGGTTGTTGTTGAATTTGTTGGTGTTTTTCAATGTTGAAGTTGTTGTTGAATTTGTTGGTGTTTTTCAATGTTGAGGTTGTTGTTGTTTTTCAATGTTGAGGTTGTTGTTGAATTTGTTGGTGTTTTTCAATGTTGAGGTTGTAGTTGTTTTTCAATGTTGAGGTTGTTGTTGAATTTGTTGGTGTTTTTCAATTTCGAGGTTGTTGTTGAATTTGTTGGTGTTCTTCAATGTTGAAGTTCTTGTTGAATTTGTTGGTGTTTTTCAATGCTGAGGTTGTTGTAGTTTTTCAATGTTGAGGTTGTTGTTGAATGTGTTGATGTTTTTCAATGTTGAGGTTGTTGTTGTTTTTCAATGTTGAGGTTGTTGCTGAATTTGTTGGTGTTTTTCAATGTTGAGGTTGTTGTTGAATTTGTTGGTGTTTTTAAATGTTGAGGTTGTTGTTGTTTTTCAATGTTGAGGTTGTTGTTGAATTGTTGGTGTTTTTCAACGTTGAGGTTGTTGTTGAGTTTGTTCGTGTTTTTCAATGCTGAGGTTGTTGTTGTTTATCAATGTTGGGGTTGTTGTTGAATTTGTTGGTGTTTTTCAATGTTGAGGTTGTTGTAGTTTTTCAATGTTGAGGTTGTTGTTGAATTTGTTGATGTTTTTCAATGTCGAGGTTGTTGTTGAATTTGTTGGTGTTTTTCAATGTTGAAGTTGTTGTTGAATTTGTTGGTGTTTTTCATTGTTGAGGTTGTTGTTGAATTTGTTGGTGTTTTTCAATGTTGAGGTTGTTGTTGCTTTTCAATGTTGAGGTTGTTGTTGAATTTGTTGGTGTTTTTCAATGTTGAAGTTGTTGAATTTGTTGGTGTTTTTCAATGTTGAGGCTGTTGTTGTTTTTCAATGTTGAGGTTGTTGTTGAATTTGTTGGTGTTTTTCAATGTTGAGGTTGTTGTTGTTCTTCAATGTTGTTGTTGTTGTTGAATTTGTTGGTGTTTTTCGACGTTGAGGTTGTTGTTGTTTTTCAATGTTGAGGTTGTTGTTGTATGTGTTGGTGTTTTTCACTGTTGAGGTTGTTGGTGTTTTTCAATGTTGAGGTTGTTGTTGAATTTGTTGGTGTTTTTCAATGTTGAGGTTGTTGTTGAATTTGTTGGTCTTTTTCAATGTTGAGGTTGTTGTTGTTTTTCAATGTTGAGGTTGTTGTTGTATGTGTTGGTGTTTTTCACTGTTGAGGTTGTTGTAGTTTTTCAATGTTGAGGTTGCTGTTGAATTTGTTGGTGTTTTTCAATTTCGAGGTTGTTGTTGAATTTGTTGGTGTTCTTCAATGTTGAAGTTGTTGTTGAATTTGTTGGTGTTTTTCAATGTTGAGGTTGTTGTTGTTTTTCAATGTTCAGGTTGTTGTTGAATTTGTAGGTGTTTTTCAATGTTGAGGTTGTTGTTGTTTTTCAATGTTGAGGTTGTTGTTGAATTTGTTGGTGTTTTTCAATGTCGAGGTTGTTGTTGAATATGTTGGTGTTTTACAATGTTGAGGTCGTTGTTGAATTTGTTGGCGTTTTTAAATGTTGAGGTTGTTGTTGAATTTGTTGGTGTTTTTCAATGTTGAGGTTGTTGTTGAATTTGTTGGTGTTTTTCAATGTCGAGGTTGTTGTTGAATTTGTTGGTTTTTTCAATGTTGAAGTTGTTGTTGAATTTGTTGGTGTTTTTCAATGTTGTGGTTGTTGTTGTTTTTCAATGTTGAGGTTGTTGTTGAATTTGTTTGTGTTTTTCAATTTTGAGGTTGTTGTTTTTCAATGTTGAGGTTGAGGTTTAATTTGTTGGTGTTTTTCAATGTTGAGGTTGTTGTTGAATTTGTTGGTGTTTTTCATTGTTGAGGTTGTTGTTGAATTTGTTGTTGTTTTTCAATGTTGAGGTTGTTGTTGTTTTTCAATGTTGAGGTTGTTGTTGAATTTGTTGGCGTTTTTCAATGTTGAGGTTGTTGTTGACTTTGTTGGTGTTTTTCAATGTTGAGGTTGTTGTTGTTTTTCAATATTGAGGTTGTTGTTGAATTTGTTTGTGTTTTTCAATGTTGAGGTTGGTGTTGAATTTGTTGGTATTTTTCAATGTTGAGGTTGTTGTTGTTTTTCAATGTTGAGGATGTTTTTGAATTTGTTGGTGTTTTTCAATGTTGAGGTTGTTGTTGAATTTGTTGGTGTTTTTCAATGTTGAGGTTGTTGTTGAATTTGTTGGTCTTTTTCAATGTTGAGCTTGTTGTTGTTTTTCAATGTTCAGGTTGTTGCTGTATGTGTTGGTGTTTTTCAATGTTGAGGTTGTTGTAGTTTTTTCAATGTTGAGGTTGTTGTTGAATTTGTTGGTGCTTTTCAATGTCGAGGTTGTTGTTGAATTTGTTGGTGTTTTTCAATGTTGAAGTTGTTGTTGAATTTGTTGGTGTTTTCCAATGTTGAGATTGTTGTTGAATTTGTTGGTGTTTTTCAATTTCGAGGTTGTTGTTGAATTTGTTGGTGTTTTTCAATGTTGAAGTTGTTGTTGAATTTGTTGGTGTTTTTCAATGTTGAGGTTGTTGTTGAAATTGTTGGTGTTTTTCAATGCTGAGGTTGTTGTAGTTTTTCAATGTTGAGGTTGTTGTTGAATGTGTTGATGTTTTTCAATGTTGAGGTTTTTGTTGTTTTTCAATGCTGAGGTTGTTGCTGAATTTGTTGGTGTTTTTCAATGTTGAGGTTGTTGTTGAATTTGTTGGTGTTTTTAAATGTTGAGGTTGTTGTTGTTTTTCAATGTTGAGGTTGTTGTTGAATTTGTTGGTGTTTTTCAACGTTGAGGTTGTTGTTGAATTTGTTCGTGTTTTTCAATGCTGAGGTTGTTGTTGTTTTTCAATGTTGGGGTTGTTGTTGAATTTGTTGGTGTTTTTCAATCTTGAGGTTGTTGTAGTTTTTCAATGTTGAGGTTGTTGTTCAATTTGTTGATGTTTTTCAATGTCGAGGTTGTTGTTGAATTTGTTGGTGTTTTTCAATGTTGAAGTTGTTGTTGAATTTGTTGGTGTTTTTCATTGTTGAGGTTGTTGTTGAATTTGTTGGTGTTTTTAAATGTTGAGGTTGTTGTTGTTTTTCAATGTTGAGGTTGTTGTTGAATTTGTTGGTGTTTTTCAATGTTGAGGTTGTTGTTGAATTTGTTGGTGTTTTTCAATGTTGAGGTTGTTGTTGCTTTTCAATGTTGAGGTTGTTGTTGAATTTGTTGGTGTTTTTCAATGTTGAGGTTGTTGTTGTTTTTCAATGTTGAGGTTGTTGTTGAATTTGTTGGTGTTTTTCAATGTTGAGGTTGTTGTTGTTTTTCAATGTCGATGTTGTTGTTGAATTTGTTGGTGTTTTTCAATGTTGAGGTTGTTGTTGTTTTTCAATGTTGAGGTTGTTGTTGAATTTGTTGGTGTTTTTCAACGTTGAGGTTGTTGTTGAATTTGTTGGTGTTTTTCAATGTTGAAGTTGTTGTTGAATTTGTTGGTGTTTTTCAATGTTGAGGTTGTTGTTGTTTTTCAATGTTGAGGTTGTTGTTGAATTTGTTGGTGTTTTTCAAAGTTGAGGTTGTAGTTGTTTTTCAATGTTGAGGTTGTTGTTGAATTTGTTGGTGTTTTTCAATTTCGAGGTTGTTGTTGAATTTGTTGGTGTTCTTCAATGTTGAAGTTCTTGTTGAATTTGTTGGTGTTTTTCAATGCTGAGGTTGTTGTAGTTTTTCAATGTTGAGGTTGTTGTTGAATGTGTTGATGTTTTTCAATGTTGAGGTTGTTGTTGTTTTTCAATGTTGAGGTTGTTGCTGAATTTGTTGGTGTTTTTCAATGTTGAGGTTGTTGTTGAATTTGTTGGTGTTTTTAAATGTTGAGGTTGTTGTTGTTTTTCAATGTTGAGGTTGTTGTTGAATTGTTGGTGTTTTTCAACGTTGAGGTTGTTGTTGAGTTTGTTCGTGTTTTTCAATGCTGAGGTTGTTGTTGTTTATCAATGTTGGGGTTGTTGTTGAATTTGTTGGTGTTTTTCAATGTTGAGGTTGTTGTAGTTTTTCAATGTTGAGGTTGTTGTTGAATTTGTTGATGTTTTTCAATGTCGAGGTTGTTGTTGAATTTGTTGGTGTTTTTCAATGTTGAAGTTGTTGTTGAATTTGTTGGTGTTTTTCATTGTTGAGGTTGTTGTTGAATTTGTTGGTGTTTTTCAATGTTGAGGTTGTTGTTGCTTTTCAATGTTGAGGTTGTTGTTGAATTTGTTGGTGTTTTTCAATGTTGAAGTTGTTGAATTTGTTGGTGTTTTTCAATGTTGAGGCTGTTGTTGTTTTTCAATGTTGAGGTTGTTGTTGAATTTGTTGGTGTTTTTCAATGTTGAGGTTGTTGTTGTTCTTCAATGTTGTTGTTGTTGTTGAATTTGTTGGTGTTTTTCGACGTTGAGGTTGTTGTTGAATTTGTTCGTGTTTTTCAATGCTCAGGTTGTTGTTGTTTTTCAATGTTGAGGTTGTTGTTGAATTTGTTGGTGTTTTTCAATGTTGAGGTTGTTGTAGTTTTTCAATGTTGAGGTTGTTGTTCTTTTTCAATGTTGAGGTTGTTGTTGAATTTGTTGGTGTTTTTCAATGTTGAAGTTGTTGTTGAATTTGTTGGTGTTTTTCAATGTTGAAGTTGTTGTTGAATTTGTTGGTGTTTTTCAATGTTGAGGTTGTTGTTGTTTTTCAATGTTGAGGTTGTTGTTGAATTTGTTGGTGTTTTTCAATGTTGAGGTTGTTGTTGTTTTTCAATGTTGAGGTTGTTGTTGTTTTTCAATGTTGAGGTTGTTGTTGAATTTGTTGGTGTTTTTCAATGTTGAGGTTGTTGTTGAATTTGTTGGTCTTTTTCAATGTTGAGGTTGTTGTTGTTTTTCAATGTTGAGGTTGTTGTTGTATGTGTTGGTGTTTTTCACTGTTGAGGTTGTTGTAGTTTGTCAATGTTGAGGTTGTTGTTGAATTTGTTGGTGCTTTTCAATGTCGAGGTTGTTGTTGAATTTGTTGGTGTTTTTCAATATTGAAGTTGTTGTTGAATTAGTTGTTGTTTTTCAATGTTGAGCTTGTTGTTGAATTTGTTGGTGTTTTTCAATGTCGAGGTTTTAGTTGAATTTGTTGGTGTTTTGCAATGTTGAAGTTGTTGTTGAATTTGTTCGTGTTTTTCAATGTTGAGGTTGTTCTTGAATTTGTTGGTGTTTTTCAATGTTGAGGTTGTTGTTGTCTTTAAATGTTGAGGTTGTTGTTGAAAATGTTGGTGTTTTTCAATTTTGAGGTTGTTGTTGTTTTTCAATGTTGAGGTTGTTGTTAAATTTGTTGGTGTTTTTCCATGTTGAGGTTGTTGTTGTTTTTCAAAGATGAGGTTGTTGTTAAATTTGTTGGTGTTTTTCAATGTTATGGTTGTTGTTGAATTTGTTGGTGTTTTTCAATGTTGAAGTTGTTGTTGAATTTGTTGGTGTTTTTCAATGTTGAGGTTGTTGTTGTTTTTCAATGTTGAGGTTGTTGTTGAATTTGTTGGTGTTTTTCAATGTTGAGGTGGTAGTTGTTTTTTAATGTTGAGGTTGTTGTTGAATTTGTTGGTGTTTTTCAATTTCGAGGTTGTTGTTGAATTTGTTGGTGTTTTTCAATGTTGAGGTTGTTGAAGTTTTTCAATGTTCAGGTTGTTGTTGAATTTGTAGGTGTTTTTCAATGTTGAGGTTGTTGTTGTTTTTCAATGTTGAGGTTGTTGTTGAATTTGTTCGTGTTTTTCAATGCTGAGGTTGTTGTTGTTTTTCAATGTTGGGGTTGTTGTTGGTGAATTTGTTGGTGTTTTTCAATGTTGAGGTTGTTGTAGTTTTTCAATGTTGAGGTTGTTGTTGAATTTGTTGATGTTTTTCAATGTCGAGGTTGTTGTTGAATTTGTTGGTGTTTTTCAATGTTGAAGTTGTTGTTGAATTTGTTGGTGTTTTTCATTATTGAGGTTGTTGTTGAATTTGTTGGTCTTTTTCAATGTTGAGGTTGTTGTTGTTTTTCAATGTTGAGGTTGTTGCTGTATGTGTTGGTGTTTTTCAATGTTGAGGTTGTTGTAGTTTTTTCAATGTTGAGGTTGTTGTTGAATTTGTTGGTGCTTTTCAATGTCGAGGTTGTTGTTGAATTTGTTGGTGTTTTTCAATGTTGAAGTTGTTGTTGAATTTGTTGGTGTTTTCCAATGTTGAGATTGTTGTTGAATTTGTTGGTGTTTTTCAATTTCGAGGTTGTTGTTGAATTTGTTGGTGTTTTTCAATGTTGAAGTTGTTGTTGAATTTGTTGGTGTTTTTCAATGTTGAGGTTGTTGTTGAATTTGTTGGTGTTTTTCAATGCTGAGGTTGTTGTAGTTTTTCAATGTTGAGGTTGTTGTTGAATGTGTTGATGTTTTTCAATGTTGAGGTTTTTGTTGTTTTTCAATGTTGAGGTTGTTGCTGAATTTGTTGGTGTTTTTCAATGTTGAGGTTGTTGTTGAATTTGTTGGTGTTTTTAAATGTTGAGGTTGTTGTTGTTTTTCAATGTTGAGGTTGTTGTTGAATTTGTTGGTGTTTTTCAACGTTGAGGTTGTTGTTGAATTTGTTCGTGTTTTTCAATGCTGAGGTTGTTGTTGTTTTTCAATGTTGGGGTTGTTGTTGAATTTGTTGGTGTTTTTCAATCTTGAGGTTGTTGTAGTTTTTCAATGTTGAGGTTGTTGTTGAATTTGTTGATGTTTTTCAATGTCGAGGTTGTTGTTGAATTTGTTGGTGTTTTTCAATGTTGAAGTTGTTGTTGAATTTGTTGGTGTTTTTCATTGTTGAGGTTGTTGTTGAATTTGTTGGTGTTTTTCAATGTTGAGGTTGTTGTTGCTTTTCAATGTTGAGGTTGTTGTTGAATTTGTTGGTGTTTTTCAATGTTGAGGTTGTTGTTGTTTTTCAATGTTGAGGTTGTTGTTGAATTTGTTGGTGTTTTTCAATGTTGAGGTTGTTGTTGTTTTTCAATGTCGATGTTGTTGTTGAATTTGTTGGTGTTTTTCAATGTTGAGGTTGTTGTTGTTTTTCAATGTTGAGGTTGCTGTTGAATTTGTTGGTGTTTTTCAACGTTGAGGTTGTTGTTGAATTTGTTGGTGTTTTTCAATGTTGAAGTTGTTGTTGAATTTGTTGGTGTTTTTCAATGTTGAGGTTGTTGTTGTTTTTCAATGTTGAGGTTGTTGTTGAATTTGTTGGTGTTTTTCAATGTTGAGGTTGTAGTTGTTTTTCAATGTTGAGGTTGTTGTTGAATTTGTTGGTGTTTTTCAATTTCGAGGTTGTTGTTGAATTTGTTGGTGTTCTTCAATGTTGAAGTTCTTGTTGAATTTGTTGGTGTTTTTCAATGGTGAGGTTGTTGTAGTTTTTCAATGTTGAGGTTGTTGTTGAATGTGTTGATGTTTTTCAATGTTGAGGTTGTTGTTGTTTTTCAATGTTGAGGTTGTTGCTGAATTTGTTGGTGTTTTTCAATGTTGAGGTTGTTGTTGAATTTGTTGGTGTTTTTAAATGTTGAGGTTGTTGTTGTTTTTCAATGTTGAGGTTGTTGTTGAATTGTTGGTGTTTTTCAACGTTGAGGTTGTTGTTGAGTTTGTTCGTGTTTTTCAATGCTGAGGTTGTTGTTGTTTATCAATGTTGGGGTTGTTGTTGAATTTGTTGGTGTTTTTCAATGTTGAGGTTGTTGTAGTTTTTCAATGTTGAGGTTGTTGTTGAATTTGTTGATGTTTTTCAATGTCGAGGTTGTTGTTGAATTTGTTGGTGTTTTTCAATGTTGAAGTTGTTGTTGAATTTGTTGGTGTTTTTCATTGTTGAGGTTGTTGTTGAATTTGTTGGTGTTTTTCAATGTTGAGGTCGTTGTTGCTTTTCAATGTTGAGGTTGTTGTTGAATTTGTTGGTGTTATTCAATGTTGAAGTTGTTGAATTTGTTGGTGTTTTTCAATGTTGAGGCTGTTGTTGTTTTTCAATGTTGAGGTTGTTGTTGAATTTGTTGGTGTTTTTCAATGTTGAGGTTGTTGTTGTTCTTCAATGTTGTTGTTGTTGTTGAATTTGTTGGTGTTTTTCGACGTTGAGGTTGTTGTTGAATTTGTTCGTGTTTTTCAATGCTCAGGTTGTTGTTGTTTTTCAATGTTGAGGTTGTTGTTGAATTTGTTGGTGTTTTTCAATGTTGAGGTTGTTGTAGTTTTTCAATGTTGAGGTTGTTGTTCTTTTTCAATGTTGAGGTTGTTGTTGAATTTGTTGGTGTTTTTCAATGTTGAAGTTGTTGTTGAATTTGTTGGTGTTTTTCAATGTTGAAGTTGTTGTTGAATTTGTTGGTGTTTTTCAATGTTGAGGTTGTTGTTGTTTTTCAATGTTGAGGTTGTTGTTGAATTTGTTGGTGTTTTTCAATGTTGAGGTTGTTGTTGAATTTGTTGGTCTTTTTCAATGTTGAGGTTGTTGTTGTTTTTCAATGTTGAGGTTGTTGTTGTATGTGTTGGTGTTTTTCACTGTTGAGGTTGTTGTAGTTTTTCAATGTTGAGGTTGTTGTTGATTTTGTTGGTGCTTTTCAATGTCGAGGTTGTTGTTGAATTTGTTGGTGTTTTTCAATATTGAAGTTGTTGTTGAATTAGTTGTTGTTTTTCAATGTTGAGCTTGTTGTTGAATTTGTTGGTGTTTTTCAATGTCGAGGTTTTAGTTGAATTTGTTGGTGTTTTGCAATGTTGAAGTTGTTGTTGAATTTGTTGGTGTTTTTCAATGTTGAGGTTGTTCTTGAATTTGTTGGTGTTTTTCAATGTTGAGGTTGTTGTTGTCTTTAAATGTTGAGGTTGTTGTTGAAAATGTTGGTGTTTTTCAATTTTGAGGTTGTTGTTGTTTTTCAATGTTGAGGTTGTTGTTAAATTTGTTGGTGTTTTTCCATGTTGAGGTTGTTGTTGTTTTTCAAAGATGAGGTTGTTGTTAAATTTGTTGGTGTTTTTCAATGTTATGGTTGTTGTTGAATTTGTTGGTGTTTTTCAATGTTGAAGTTGTTGTTGAATTTGTTGGTGTTTTTCAATGTTGAGGTTGTTGTTGTTTTTCAATGTTGAGGTTGTTGTTGAATTTGTTGGTGTTTTTCAATGTTGAGGTGGTAGTTGTTTTTTAATGTTGAGGTTGTTGTTGAATTTGTTGGTGTTTTTCAATTTCGAGGTTGTTGTTGAATTTGTTGGTGTTTTTCAATGTTGAGGTTGTTGAAGTTTTTCAATGTTCAGGTTGTTCTTGAATTTGTAGGTGTTTTTCAATGTTGAGGTTGTTGTTGTTTTTCAATGTTGAGGTTGTTGTTGAATTTGTCCGTGTTTTTCAATGCTGAGGTTGTTGTTGTTTTTCAATGTTGGGGTTGTTGTTGAATTTGTTGGTGTTTTTCAATGTTGAGGTTGTTGTAGTTTTTCAATGTTGAGGTTGTTTTTGAATTTGTTGATGTTTTTCAATGTCGAGGTTGTTGTTGAATTTGTTGGTGTTTTTCAATGTTGAAGTTGTTGTTGAATTGGTTGGTGTTTTTCATTTTTGAGGTTGTTTTTGAATTTGTTGGTGTTTTTCAATGTTGAGGTTGTTGTTGCTTTTCAGTGTTAAGGTTGTTTTTGAATTTGTTGGTGTTTTTCAATGTTGAAGTTGTTGAATTTGTTGGTGTTTTTCAATGTTGAGGTTGTTGTTGTTTTTCAATGTTGAGGTTGTTGTTGAATTTGTTGGTGTTTTTCAATGTTGAGGTTGTTGTTGGTTTTCAATGTTGAGGTTGTTGTTGAATTTGTTGGTGTTTTTCGACGTTGAGGTTGTTGTTGAATTTGTTCGTGTTTTTCAATGCTCAGGTTGTTGTTGTTTTTCAATGTTGAGGTTGTTGTTGAATTTGTTGGAGTTTTTCAATGTTGAGGGTGTTGTAGTTTTTCAATGTTGAGGTTGTTGTTCTTTTTCAATGTTGAGGTTGTTGTTGAATTTGTTGGTGTTTTTCAATGTTGAAGTTGTTGTTGAATTTGTTGGTGTTTTTCAATGTTGAAGTTGTTGTTGAATTTGTTGGTGTTTTTCAATGTTGAGGTTGTTGTTGTTTTTCAATGTTGAGGTTGTTGTTGAATTTGTTGGTGTTTTTCAATGTTGAGGTGGTTGTTGTTTTTCAATGTTGAGGTTGTTGTTGTTGTTTTTCAATGTAGAGGTTGTTGTTGAATTTGTTGGTGTTTTTCAATGTTGAGGTTGTTGTTGAATTTGTTGGTCTTTTTCAATGTTGAGGTTGTTGTTGTTTTTCAATGTTGAGGTTGTTGTTGTATGTGTTGGTGTTTTTCACTGTTGAGGTTGTTGTAGTTTTTCAATGTTGAGGTTGTTGTTGAATTTGTTGGTGTTTTTCAATTTCGAGGTTGTTGTTGAATTTGTTGGTGTTCTTCATTGTTGAAGTTGTTGTTGAATTTGTTGGTGTTTTTCAATGTTGAGGTTGTTGTTGTTTTTCAATGTTCAGGTTGTTGTTGAATTTGTAGGTGTTTTTCAATGTTGAGGTTGTTGTTGTTTTTCAATGTTGAGGTTGTTGTTGAATTTGTTGGTGTTTTTCAATGTCGAGGTTGTTGTTGAATTTGTTGGTGTTTTTCAATGTTGAGGTTGTTGTTGAATATGTTGGTGTTTTACAATGTTGAGGTCGTTGTTGAATTTGTTGGCGTTTTTAAATGTTGAGGTTGTTGTTGAATTTGTTGGTGTTTTTCAATGTCGAGGTTGTTGTTGAATTTGTTGGTTTTTTCAATGTTGAAGTTGTTGTTGAATTTGTTGGTGTTTTTCAATGTTGTGGTTGTTGTTGTTTTTCAATGTTGAGGTTGATAATTAATTTGTTGGTGTTTTTCAATGTTGAGGTTGTTGTTGAATTTGTTGGTGTTTTTCAATGTTGAGGTTGGTGTTGAATTTGTTGGTATTTTTCAATGTTGAGGTTGTTGTTGTTTTTCAATGTTGAGGTTGGTGTTGAATTTGTTGGTGTTTTCCAATGTTGAGCTTGTTGTTGAATTTGTTGGTGTTTTTCAATTTCGAGGTTGTTGTTGAATTTGTTGGTGTTTTTCAATGTTGAAGTTGTTGTTGAATTTGTTGGTGTTTTTCAATGTTGAGGTTGTTGTTGAATTTGTTGGTGTTTTTCAATGCTGAGGTTGTTGTAGTTTTTCAATGTTGAGGTTGTTGTTGAATGTGTTGATGTTTTTCAATGTTGAGGTTGTTGTTGTTTTTCAATGTTGAGGTTGTTGCTGAATTTGTTGGTGTTTTTCAATGTTGAGGTTGTTGTTGAATTTGTTGGTGTTTTTAAATGTTGAGGTTGTTGTTGTTTTTCAATGTTGAGGTTGTTGTTGAATTTGTTGGTGTTTTTCAACGTTGAGGTTGTTGTTGAATTTGTTCGTGTTTTTCAATGCTGAGGTTGTTGTTGTTTTTCAATGTTGGGGTTGTTGTTAAATTTGTTGGTGTTTTTCAATCTTGAGGTTGTTGTAGTTTTTCAATGTTGAGGTTGTTGTTGAATTTGTTGATGTTTTTCAATGTCGAGGTTGTTGTTGAATTTGTTGGTGTTTTTCAATGTTGAAGTTGTTGTTGAATTTGTTGGTGTTTTTCATTGTTGAGGTTGTTGTTGAATTTGTTGGTGTTTTTCAATGTTGAGGTTGTTGTTGCTTTTCAATGTTGAGGTTGTTGTTGAATTTGTTGGTGTTTTTCAATGTTGAGGTTGTTGTTGTTTTTCAATGTTGAGGTTGTTGTTGAATTTGTTGGTGTTTTTCAATGTTGAGGTTGTTGTTGTTTTTCAATGTTGATGTTGTTGTTGAATTTGTTGGTGTTTTTCAATGTTGAGGTTGTTGTTGTTTTTCAATGTTGAGGTTGTTGTTGAATTTGTTGGTGTTTTTCAACGTTGAGGTTGTTGTTGAATTTGTTGGTGTTTTTCAATGTTGAAGTTGTTGTTGAATTTGTTGGTGTTTTTCAATGTTGAGGTTGTTGTTGTTTTTCAATGTTGAGGTTGTTGTTGAATTTGTTGGTGTTTTTCAATGTTGAGGTTGTAGTTGTTTTTCAATGTTGAGGTTGTTGTTGAATTTGTTGGTGTTTTTCAATTTCGAGGTTGTTGTTGAATTTGTTGGTGTTCTTCAATGTTGAAGTTGTTGTTGAATTTGTTGGTGTTTTTCAATGTTGAGGTTGTTGTTGTTTTTCAATGTTCAGGTTGTTGTTGAATTTGTAGGTGTTTTTCAATGTTGAGGTTGTTGTTGTTTTTCAATGTTGAGGTTGTTGTTGAATTTGTTGGTGTTTTTCAATGTCGAGGTTGTTGTTGAATTTGTTGGTGGTTTTCAATGTTGAGGTTATTGTTGAATTTGTTGGTGTTTTACAATGTTGAGGTCGTTGTTGAATTTGTTGGCGTTTTTAAATGTTGAGGTTGTTGTTGAATTTGTTGGTGTTTTTCAATGTTGAGGTTGTTGTTGAATTTGTTGGTGTTTTTCAATGTCGAGGTTGTTGTTGAATTTGTTGGTTTTTTCAATGTTGAAGTTGTTGTTGAATTTGTTGGTGTTTTTCAATGTTGTGGTTGTTGTTGTTTTTCAATGTTGAGGTTGTTGTTGAATTTGTTGGTGTTTTTCAATTTTGAGGTTGTTGTTGTTTTTCAATGTTGAGGTTGATGTTTAATTTGTTGGTGTTTTTCAATGTTGAGGTTGTTGTTGAATTAGTTGGTGTTTTTCATTGTTGAGGTTGTTGTTGAATTTGTTGTTGTTTTTCAATGTTGAGGTTGTTGTTGTTTTTCAATGTTGAGGTTGTTGTTGAATTTGTTGGCGTTTTTCAATGTTGAGGTTGTTGTTGACTTTGTTGGTGTTTTTCAATGTTGAGGTTGTTGTTGTTTTTCAATATTGAGGTTGTTGTTGAATTTGTTTGTGTTTTTCAATGTTGAGGTTGGTGTTGAATTTGTTGGTATTTTTCAATGTTGAGCTTGTTGGTGTTTTTCAATGTTGAGGTTGTTGTTGAATTTGTTGGTGTTTTTCAATGTTGAGGTTGTTGTTGAATTTGTTGGTCTTTTTCAATGTTGAGGTTGTTGTTGTTTTTCAATGTTGAGGTTGTTGCTGTATGTGTTGGTGTTTTTCAATGTTGAATTTGTTGTAGTTTTTCAATGTTGAGGTTGTTGTTGAATTTGTTGGTGTTTTTCAATGTTGAAGTTGCTGTTGAATTTTTTGGTGTTTTTCAATGTTGAGCTTGTTTTTGAATTTGTTGGTGTTTTTCAATGTCGAGGTTGTTGTTGAATTTGTTGGTGTTTTTCAATGTTGAAGTTGTTGTTGAATTTGTTGGTGTTTTTCAATGTTGAGGTTGTTGTTGAATTTGTTGGTGTTTTTCAATGCTGAGGTTGTTGTAGTTTTTCAATGTTGAGGTTGTTGTTGAATGTGTTGATGTTTTTCAATGTTGAGGTTGTTGTTGTTTTTCAATGTTGAGGTTGTTGCTGAATTTGTTGGTGTTTTTCAATGTTGAGGTTGTTGTTGAATTTGTTGGTGTTTTTAAATGTTGAGGTTGTTGTTGTTTTTCAATGTTGAGGTTGTTGTTGAATTTGTTGGTGTTTTTCAACGTTGAGGTTGTTGTTGAATTTGTTGGTGTTTTTCATTGTTGAGGTTGTTGTTGAATTTGTTGGTGTTTTTCAATGTTGAGGTTGTTGTTGCTTTTCAATGTTGAGGTTGTTGTTGAATTTGTTGGTGTTTTTCAATGTTGAGGTTGTTGTTGTTTTTCAATGTTGAGCTTGTTGTTCAATTTGTTGGTGTTTTTCAATGTTGAGGTTGTTGTTTTTCAATGTTGTGGTTGTTGTTGAATTTGTTGGTGTTTTTCAATGTTGAGGTTGTTGTTGTTTTTCAATGTTGAGGTTGTTGTTGAATTTGTTGGTGTTTTTCAACGTTGAGGTTGTTGTTGAATTTGTTCGTGTTTTTCAATGCTCAGGTTGTTGTTGTTTTTCAATGTTGAGGTTGTTGTTGAATTTGTTGGTGTTTTTCAATGCTGAGGTTGTTGTAGTTTTTCAATGTTGAGGTTGTTGTTGAATGTGTTGATGTTTTTCAATGTTGAGGTTGTTGTTGTTTTTCAATGTTGAGGTTGTTGCTGAATTTGTTGGTGTTTTTCAATGTTGAGGTTGTTGCTGAATTTGTTGGTGTTTTTAAATGTTGAGGTTGTTGTTGTTTTTCAATGCTGAGGTTGTTGTTGAATTTGTTGGTGTTTTTCAACGTTGAGGTTGTTGTTGAATTTGTTCGTGTTTTTCAATGCTGAGGTTGTTGTTGTTTTTCAATGTTGGGGTTGTTGTTGAATTTGTTGGTGTTTTTCAATGTTGAGGTTGTTGTAGTTTTTCAATGTTGAGGTTGTTGTTGAATTTGTTGATGTTTTTCAATGTCGAGGTTGTTGTTGAATTTGTTGGTGTTTTTCAATGTTGAAGTTGTTGTTGAATTTGTTGGTGTTTTTCATTGTTGAGGTTGTTGTTGAATTTGTTGGTGTTTTTCAATGTTGAGGTTGTTGTTGCTTTTCAATGTTGAGGTTGTTGTTGAATTTGTTGGTGTTTTTCAATGTTGAAGTTGTTGAAGTTGTTGGTGTTTTTCAATGTTGAGGTTGTTGTTGTTTTTCAATGTTGAGGTTGTTGTTGAATTTGTTGGTGTTTTTCAATGTTGAGGTTGTTGTTGTTTTTCAATGTTGAGGTTGTTGTTGAATTTGTTGGTGTTTTTCGACGTTGAGGTTGTTGTTGAATTTGTTCGTGTTTTTCAATGCTCAGGTTGTTGTTGTTTTTCAATGTTGAGGTTGTTGTTGAAGTTGTTGGTGTTTTTCAATGTTGAGGTTGTTGTAGTTTTTCAATGTTGAGGTTGTTGTTCTTTTTCAATGTTGAGGTTGTTGTTGAATTTGTTGGTGTTTTTCAATGTTGAAGTTGTTGTTGAATTTGTTGGTGTTTTTCAATGTTGAAGTTGTTGTTGAATTTGTTGGTGTTTTTCAATGTTGAGGTTGTTGTTGTTTTTCAATGTTGAGGTTGTTGTTGAATTTGTTGGTGTTTTTCAATGTTGAGGTTGTTGTTGTTTTTCAATGTTGAGGTTGTTGTTGAATTTGTTGGTGTTTTTCAATGTTGAGGTTGTTGTTGAATTTGTTGGTCTTTTTCAATGTTGAGGTTGTTGTTTTTTTTCAATGTTGAGGTTGTTGTTGTATGTGTTGGTGTTTTTCACTGTTGAGGTTGTTGTAGTTTTTCAATGTTGAGGTTGTTGTTGAATTTGTTGGTGCTTTTCAATGTCGAGGTTGTTGTTGAATTTGTTGGTGTTTTTCAATATTGAAGTTGTTGTTGAATTAGTTGTTGTTTTTCAATGTTGAGCTTGTTGTTGAATTTGTTGGTGTTTTTCAATGTCGAGGTTGTTGTTGAATTTGTTGGTGTTTTTCAATGTAGAAGTTGTTGTTGAATTTGTTGGTGTTTTTCAATGTTGAGGTTGTTCTTGAATTTGTTGGTGTTTTTCAATGTTGAGGTTGTTGTTGTCTTTAAATGTTGAGGTTGTTGTTGAAAATGTTGGTGTTTTTCAATTTTGAGTTTATTGTTGTTTTTCAATGTTGAGGTTGTTGTTGAATTTGTTGGTGTTTTTCCATGTTGAGGTTGTTGTTGTTTTTCAAAGTTGAGGTTGTTGTTAAATTTGTTGGTGTTTTTCAATGTTATGGTTGTTGTTGAATTTGTTGGTGTTTTTCAATGTTGAAGTTGTTGTTGAATTTGTTGGTGTTTTTCAATGTTGAGGTTGTTGTTGTTTTTCAATGTTGAGGTTGTTGTTGAATTTGTTGGTGTTTTTCAATGTTGAGGTTGTAGTTGTTTTTCAATGTTGAGGTTGTTGTTGAATTTGTTGGTGTTTTTCAATTTCGAGGTTGTTGTTGAATTTGTTGGTGTTCTTCAATGTTGAAGTTGTTGTTGAATTTGTTGGTGTTTTTCAATGTTGAGGTTGTTGTTGTTTTTCAATGTTCAGGTTGTTGTTGAATTTGTAGGTGTTTTTCAATGTTGAGGTTGTTGTTGTTTTTCAATGCTGAGGTTGTTGTTGAATTTGTTGGTGTTTTTCAATGTCGAGGTTGTTGTTGAATTTGTTGGTGTTTTTCAATGTTGAGGTTGTTGTTGAATTTGTTGGTGTTTTACAATGTTGAGGTCGTTGTTGAATTTGTTGGCGTTTTTAAATGTTGAGGTTGTTGTTGAATTTGTTGGTGTTTTTCAATGTTGAGGTTGTTGTTGAATTTGTTGGTGTTTTTCAATGTCGAGGTTGTTGTTGAAGTTGTTGGTTTTTTCAATGTTGAAGTTGTTGTTGAATTTGTTGGTGTTTTTCAATGTTGTGGTTGTTGTTGAATTTGTTGGTGTTTTTCAATTTTGAGGTTGTTGTTGATTTTCAATGTTGAGGTTGATGTTTAATTTGTTGGTGTTTTTCAATGTTGAGGTTGTTGTTGAATTTGTTGGTGTTTTTCATTGTTCAGGTTGTTGTTGAATTTGTTGTTGTTTTTCAATGTTGAGGTTGTTGTTGTTTTTCAATGTTGAGGTTGTTGTTGAATTTGTTGGCGTATTTCAATGTTGAGGTTGTTGTTGACTTTGTTGGTGTTTTTCAATGTTGAGGTTGTTGTTGTTTTTCAATATTGAGGTTGTTGATGAATTTGTTTGTGTTTTTCAATGTTGAGGTTGGTGTTGAATTTGTTGGTATTTTTCAATGTTGAGGTTGTTGTTGTTTTTCAATGTTGAGGTTGTTTTTGAATTTGTTGGTGTTTTTCAATGTTGAGGTTGTTGTTGAATTTGTTGGTGTTTTTCAATGTTGAGGTTGTTGTTGAATTTGTTGGTCTTTTTCAATGTTGAGGTTGTTGTTGTTTTTCAATGTTGAGGTTGTTGCTGTCTGTGTTGGTGTTTTTCAATGTTGAGGTTGTTGTAGTTTTTCAATGTTGAGGTTGTTGTTGAATTTGTTGGTGCTTTTCAATGTCGAGGTTGTTGTTGAATTTGTTGGTGTTTTTCATTGTTGAAGTTGTTGTTGAATTTGTTGGTGTTTTTCAATGTTGAGCTTGTTGTTGAATTTGTTGGTGTTTTTCAATGTCGAGGTTGTTGTTGAATTTGTTGGTGTTTTTCAATGTTGAAGTTGTTGTTGAATTTGTTGGTGTTTTTCAATGTTGAGGTTGTTGTTGAATTTGTTGGTGTTTTTCAATGTTGAGGTTGTTGTTGTCTTTAAATGTTGAGGTTGTTGTTGAATTTGTTGGTGTTTTTCAATTTTGAGGTTGTTGTTGTTTTTGAATGTTGAGGTTGTTGTTGAATTTGTTGGTGTTTTTCCATGTTGAGGTTGTTGTGGAATTTGTTGGTGTTTTTCAATGTTGAAGTTGTTGTTGAATTTGTTGGTGTTTTTCAATGTTGAGGTTGTTGTTGTTTTTCAATGTTGAGGTTGTTGTTGAATTTGTTGGTGTTTTTCAATGTTGAGGTTGTTGTTGTTTTTCAATGTTGAGGTTGTTGTTGAATTAGTTGGTGTTTTTCAATTTCGAGGTTGTTGTTGAATTTGTTGGTGTTCTTCAATGTTGAAGATGTTGTTGAATTTGTTGGTGTTTTTCAATGTTGAGGTTGTTGTTGTTTTTCAATGTTGAGGTTGTTGTTGAATTTGTTGGTGTTTTTCAATGTTGAGGTTGTTGTTGTTTTTCAATGTTGAGGTTGTTGTTGAATTTGTTGGTGTTTTTCAATGTCGAGGTTGTTGTTGAATTTGTTGGTGTTTTTCAATGTTGAAGTTGTTGTTGAATTTGTTGGTGTTTTACAATGTTGAGGTCGTTGTTGAATTTGTTGGCGTTTTTAAATGTTGAGGTTGTTGTTGAATTTGTTGGTGTTTTTCAATGTTGAGGTTGTTGTTGAATTTGTTGTTGTTTTTCAATGTCGAGGTTGTTGTTGAATTTGTTGGTTTTTTCAATGTTGAAGTTGTTCTTGAATTTGTTGGTGTTTTTCAATGTTGTGGTTTTTGTTGTTTTTCAATGTTGAGGTTGTTGTTGAATTTGTTGGTGTTTTTCAATTTTGAGGCTGTTGTTGTTTTTCAATGTTGAGGTTGTTGTTGAATTTGTTGGTGTTTTTCCATGTTGAGGTTCTTGTTTTTTTTCAAAGTTGAGGTTGATGTTTAATTTGTTGGTGTTTTTCAATGTTGAGGTTGTTGTTGACTTTGTTGGTGTTTTTCATTGTTGAGGTTGTTGTTGAATTTGTTGGTGTTTTTCAATGTTGAAGTTGTTGTTTTTTTTCAATGTTGAGGTTGTTGTTGAATTTGTTGGTGTTTTTCAATGTTGAGGTTGTTGTTGAATTTGTTGGTGTTTTTCAATGTTGAGGTTGGTGTTGAATTTGTTGGTGTTTTTCAATGTTGAGGTGGTTGTTGTTTTTCAATGTTGAGGTTGTTGTTGAATTTGTTGGTGTTTTTCAATGTTGAAGTTGTTGTTGTTTTTCAATGTTGAGGTTGTTGTTGTTTTTCAATGTTGAGGTTGTTGTTGTATTTGTTGGTATTTTTCAATGTTGAGGTTGTTGTACTTTTTCAATGTTGAGGTTGTTGTTGAATTTGTTGGTGTTTTTCAATGTCGAGGTTGTTGTTGAATTTGTTGGTGTGTTTCAATGTTGAAGTTGTTGTTGAATATGTTGGTGTTTTTCATTGTTGAGGTTGTTGTTGAATTTGTTGGTGTTTTTCAATGTTGAGGTTGTTGTTGCTTTTCAATGTTGAGGTTGTTGTTGAATTTGTTGGTGTTTTTCAATGTTGAGGTTGTTGTTGTTTTTCAATGTTGAGGTTGTTGTTGAATTTGTTGGTTATTTTCAATTTCGAGGTTGTTGTTGAATTTGTTGGTGTTTTTCAATATTGAAGTTGTTGAATTTGTTGGTGTTTTTCAATGTTGAGGTTGTTGTTTTTCAATGTTGGGGTTGTTGTTGAATTTGTTGGTGTTTTTCAATGTTGAGGATGTTGTTGTTTTTCAAAGTTGAGGTTATTGTTAAATTTGTTGGTGTTTTTCAATGTTGAGGTTGTTGTTGAATTTGTTGGTGTTTTTCATTGTTGACGTTGTTTTTGAATTTGTTGGTGTTTTTCAATGTTGAGGTTGTTGTTGCTTTTCAATGTTGAGGTTGTTGTTGAATTTGTTGGTGTTTTTCAATGTTGAGGTTGTTGTTGTTTTTCAATGTTGAGGTTGTTGTTGAATTTGTTGGTTATTTTCAATTTCGAGGTTGTTGTTGAATTTGTTGGTGTTTTTCAATGTTGAAGTTGTTGAAGTTGTTGGTGTTTTTCAATGTTGAGTTTGTTGTTGTTTTTCAATGTTGAGGTTGTTGTTGAATTTGTTGGTGTTTTTCAATGTTGAGGTTGTTGTTGAATTTGTTCGTGTTTTTCAAAGCTCAGGTTGTTGTTGTTTTTCAAAGTTGAGGTAGTTGTTGAACTTGTTGGTGTTTTTCAATGTTGAGGTTGTTGTAGTTTTTCAATGTTGAGGTTGTTGTTGAATGTGTTGATGTTTTTCAATGTTGAGGTTGTTGTTGTTTTTCAATGTTGAGGTTGTTGCTGAATTTGTTGGTGTTTTTCAATGTTGAGGTTGTTGTTGAATTTGTTGATGTTTTTCAATGTCGATGTTGTTGTTGAATTTGTTGGTGTTTTTCAATGTTGAAGTTGTTGTTGAATTTGTTGGTGTTTTTCATTGTTGAGGTTGTTGTTGAATTTGCTGGTGTTTTTCAATGTTGAGGTTGTTGTTGCTTTTCAATGTTGAGGTTGTTGTTGAATTTGCTGGTGTTTTTCAATGTTGAAGTTGTTGAATTTGTTGGTGTTTTTCAATGTTGAGGTTGTTTTTGTTTTTCAATGTTGAGGTTGTTGTTGAATTTGTTGGTGTTTTTCAATGTTGAGGTTGTTGTTGTTTTTCAATGTTGAGGTTGTTGTTGAATTTGTTGGTGTTTTTCAACGTTGAGGTTGTTGTTGAATTTGTTCGTGTTTTTCAATGCTGAGGTTTTTGTTGTTTTTCAATGTTGAGGTTGTTGATGAATTTGTTTGTGTTTTTCAATGTTGAGGTTGTTGTAGTTTTTCAATGTTGAGGTTGTTGTTGAATTTGTTGGTGTTTTTCAATGTTGTGGTTGTTGTTTTTTTTCAATGTTGTGGTTGTTGTTGAATTTGTTGGTGTTTTTCAATTTTGAGGTTGTTGTTGTTTTTCAATGTTGAGGTTGATGTTTAATTTGTTGGTGTTTTTCAATGTTGAGGTTGTTGTTGAATTTGTTGGTGTTTTTCATTGTTGAGGTTGTTGTTGAATTTGTTGTTGTTTTTCAATGTTGAGGTTGTTGTTGTTTTTCAATGTTGTGGTTGTTGTTGAATTTGTTGGCGTTTTTCAATGTTGAGGTTGTTGTTGACTTTGTTGGTGTTTTTCAATGTTGAGGTTGTTGTTGTTTTTCAATATTGAGGTTGTTGTTGAATTTGTTGGTGTTTTTCAATGTTGAGGTTGGTGTTGAATTTGTTGGTATTTTTCAATGTTGAGGTTGTTGTTGTTTTTCAATGTTGAGGTTGTTTTTGAATTTGTTGGTGTTTTTCAATGTTGAGGTTGTTGTTGAATTTGTTGGTGTTTTTCAATGTTGAGGTTGTTGTTGAATTTGTTGGTCTTTTTCAATGTTGAGGTTGTTGTTGTTTTTCAATGTTGAGGTTGTTGCTGTATGTGTTGGTGTTTTTCAATGTTGAGGTTGTTGTAGTTTTTCAATGTTGAGGTTGTTGTTGAATTTGTTGGTGCTTTTCAATGTCGAGGTTGTTGTTGAATTTGTTGGTGTTTTTCAATGTTGAAGTTGTTGTTGAATTTGTTGGTGTTTTTCAATGTTGAGCTTGTTGTTGAATTTGTTGGTGTGTTTCAATGTCGAGGTTGTTGTTGAATTTGTTGGTGTTTTTCAATGTTGAAGTTGTTGTTGAATTTGTTGGTGTTTTTCAATGTTGAGGTTGTTGTTGAATTTGTTGGTGTTTTTCAATGTTGAGGTTGTTGTTGTCTTTAAATGTTGAGGTTGTTGTTGAATTTGTTGGTGTTTTTCAATTTTGAGGTTGTTGTTGTTTTTCAATGTTGAGGTTGTTGTTGAATTTGTTGGTGTTTTTCCATGTTGAGGTTGTTGTTGTTTTTCAAAGTTGAGGTTGTTGTTAAATTTGTTGGTGTTTTTCAATGTTGAGGTTGTTGTTGAATTTGTTGGTGTTTTTCAATGTTGAAGTAGTTGTTGAATTTGTTGGTGTTTTTCAATGTTGAGGTTGTTGTTGTTTTTCAATGTTGAGGTTGTTGTTGAATTTGTTGGTGTTTTTCAATGTTGAGGTTGTTGTTGTTTTTCAATGTTGAGGTTGTTGTTGAATTTGTTGGTGTTTTTCAACGTTCAGGTTGTTGTTGAATTTGTTCGTGTTTTTCAATGCTGAGGTTTTTGTTGTTTTTCAATGTTGAAGTTGTTGTTGAATTTGTTTGTGTTTTTCAATGTTGAGGTTGTTGTAGTTTTTCAATGTTGAGGTTGTTGTTGAATTTGTTGATGTTTTTCAATGTCGAGGTTGTTGTTGAATTTGTTGGTGTTTTTCAATGTTGAAGTTGTTGTTGAATTTGTTGGTGTTTTTCATTGTTGAGGTTGTTGTTGAATTTGTAGGTGTTTTTCAATGTTGAGGTTGTTGTTGTTTTTCAATGTTGAGGTTGTTGTTGAATTTGTTGGTGTTTTTCAATGTCGAGGTTGTTGTTGAATTTGTTGGTGTTTTTCAATGTTGAGGTTGTTGTTGAATTTGTTGGTGTTTTACAATGTTGAGGTCGTTGTTGAATTTGTTGGCGTTTTTAAATGTTGAGGTTGTTGTTGAATTTGTTGGTGTTTTTCAATGTTGAGGTTGTTGTTGAATTTGTTGGTGTTTTTCAATGTCGAGGTTGTTGTTGAAGTTGTTGGTTTTTTCAATGTTGAAGTTGTTGTTGAATTTGTTGGTGTTTTTCAATGTTGTGGTTGTTGTTGAATTTGTTGGTGTTTTTCAATTTTGAGGTTGTTGTTGATTTTCAATGTTGAGGTTGATGTTTAATTTGTTGGTGTTTTTCAATGTTGAGGTTGTTGTTGAATTTGTTGGTGTTTTTCATTGTTCAGGTTGTTGTTGAATTTGTTGTTGTTTTTCAATGTTGAGGTTGTTGTTGTTTTTCAATGTTGAGGTTGTTGTTGAATTTGTTGGCGTTTTTCAATGTTGAGGTTGTTGTTGACTTTGTTGGTGTTTTTCAATGTTGAGGTTGTTGTTGTTTTTCAATATTGAGGTTGTTGATGAATTTGTTTGTGTTTTTCAATGTTGAGGTTGGTGTTGAATTTGTTGGTATTTTTCAATGTTGAGGTTGTTGTTGTTTTTCAATGTTGAGGTTGTTTTTGAATTTGTTGGTGTTTTTCAATGTTGAGGTTGTTGTTGAATTTGTTGGTGTTTTTCAATGTTGAGGTTGTTGTTGAATTTGTTGGTCTTTTTCAATGTTGAGGTTGTTGTTGTTTTTCAATGTTGAGGTTGTTGCTGTCTGTGTTGGTGTTTTTCAATGTTGAGGTTGTTGTAGTTTTTCAATGTTGAGGTTGTTGTTGAATTTGTTGGTGCTTTTCAATGTCGAGGTTGTTGTTGAATTTGTTGGTGTTTTTCATTGTTGAAGTTGTTGTTGAATTTGTTGGTGTTTTTCAATGTTGAGCTTGTTGTTGAATTTGTTGGTGTTTTTCAATGTCGAGGTTGTTGTTGAATTTGTTGGTGTTTTTCAATGTTGAAGTTGTTGTTGAATTTGTTGGTGTTTTTCAATGTTGAGGTTGTTGTTGAATTTGTTGGTGTTTTTCAATGTTGAGGTTGTTGTTGTCTTTAAATGTTGAGGTTGTTGTTGAATTTGTTGGTGTTTTTCAATTTTGAGGTTGTTGTTGTTTTTGAATGTTGAGGTTGTTGTTGAATTTGTTGGTGTTTTTCCATGTTGAGGTTGTTGTGGAATTTGTTGGTGTTTTTCAATGTTGAAGTTGTTGTTGAATTTGTTGGTGTTTTTCAATGTTGAGGTTGTTGTTGTTTTTCAATGTTGAGGTTGTTGTTGAATTTGTTGGTGTTTTTCAATGTTGAGGTTGTTGTTGTTTTTCAATGTTGAGGTTGTTGTTGAATTAGTTGGTGTTTTTCAATGTTGAGGTTGTTGTTGAATTTGTTGGTGTTCTTCAATGTTGAAGATGTTGTTGAATTTGTTGGTGTTTTTCAATGTTGAGGTTGTTGTTGTTTTTCAATGTTGAGGTTGTTGTTGAATTTGTTGGTGTTTTTCAATGTTGAGGTTGTTGTTGTTTTTCAATGTTGAGGTTGTTGTTGAATTTGTTGGTGTTTTTCAATGTCGAGGTTGTTGTTGAATTTGTTGGTGTTTTTCAATGTTGAAGTTGTTGTTGAATTTGTTGGTGTTTTACAATGTTGAGGTCGTTGTTGAATTTGTTGGCGTTTTTAAATGTTGAGGTTGTTGTTGAATTTGTTGGTGTTTTTCAATGTTGAGGTTGTTGTTGAATTTGTTGTTGTTTTTCAATGTCGAGGTTGTTGTTGAATTTGTTGGTTTTTTCAATGTTGAAGTTGTTCTTGAATTTGTTGGTGTTTTTCAATGTTGTGGTTTTTGTTGTTTTTCAATGTTGAGGTTGTTGTTGAATTTGTTGGTGTTTTTCAATTTTGAGGCTGTTGTTGTTTTTCAATGTTGAGGTTGTTGTTGAATTTGTTGGTGTTTTTCCATGTTGAGGTTCTTGTTTTTTTTCAAAGTTGAGGTTGATGTTTAATTTGTTGGTGTTTTTCAATGTTGAGGTTGTTGTTGACTTTGTTGGTGTTTTTCATTGTTGAGGTTGTTGTTGAATTTGTTGGTGTTTTTCAATGTTGAAGTTGTTGTTTTTTTTCAATGTTGAGGGTGTTGTTGAATTTGTTGGTGTTTTTCAATGTTGAGGTTGTTGTTGAATTTGTTGGTGTTTTTCAATGTTGAGGTTGGTGTTGAATTTGTTGGTGTTTTTCAATGTTGAGGTGGTTGTTGTTTTTCAATGTTGAGGTTGTTGTTGAATTTGTTGGTGTTTTTCAATGTTGAAGTTGTTGTTGTTTTTCAATGTTGAGGTTGTTGTTGTTTTTCAATGTTGAGGTTGTTGTTGTATTTGTTGGTATTTTTCAATGTTGAGGTTGTTGTACTTTTTCAATGTTGAGGTTGTTGTTGAATTTGTTGGTGTTTTTCAATGTCGAGGTTGTTGTTGAATTTGTTGGTGTGTTTCAATGTTGAAGTTGTTGTTGAATATGTTGGTGTTTTTCATTGTTGAGGTTGTTGTTGAATTTGTTGGTGTTTTTCAATGTTGAGGTTGTTGTTGCTTTTCAATGTTGAGGTTGTTGTTGAATTTGTTGGTGTTTTTCAATGTTGAGGTTGTTGTTGTTTTTCAATGTTGAGGTTGTTGTTGAATTTGTTGGTTATTTTCAATTTCGAGGTTGTTGTTGAATTTGTTGGTGTTTTTCAATATTGAAGTTGTTGAATTTGTTGGTGTTTTTCAATGTTGAGGTTGTTGTTTTTCAATGTTGGGGTTGTTGTTGAATTTGTTGGTGTTTTTCAATGTTGAGGATGTTGTTGTTTTTCAAAGTTGAGGTTATTGTTAAATTTGTTGGTGTTTTTCAATGTTGAGGTTGTTGTTGAATTTTTTGGTGTTTTTCATTGTTGAGGTTGTTTTTGAATTTGTTGGTGTTTTTCAATGTTGAGGTTGTTGTTGCTTTTCAATGTTGAGGTTGTTGTTGAATTTGTTGGTGTTTTTCAATGTTGAGGTTGTTGTTGTTTTTCAATGTTGAGGTTGTTGTTGAATTTGTTGGTTATTTTCAATTTCGAGGTTGTTGTTGAATTTGTTGGTGTTTTTCAATGTTGAAGTTGTTGAAGTTGTTGGTGTTTTTCAATGTTGAGTTTGTTGTTGTTTTTCAATGTTGAGGTTGTTGTTGAATTTGTTGGTGTTTTTCAATGTTGAGGTTGTTGTTGAATTTGTTCGTGTTTTTCAAAGCTCAGGTTGTTGTTGTTTTTCAAAGTTGAGGTAGTTGTTGAACTTGTTGGTGTTTTTCAATGTTGAGGTTGTTGTAGTTTTTCAATGTTGAGGTTGTTGTTGAATGTGTTGATGTTTTTCAATGTTGAGGTTGTTGTTGTTTTTCAATGTTGAGGTTGTTGCTGAATTTGTTGGTGTTTTTCAATGTTGAGGTTGTTGTTGAATTTGTTGATGTTTTTCAATGTCGATGTTGTTGTTGAATTTGTTGGTGTTTTTCAATGTTGAAGTTGTTGTTGAATTTGTTGGTGTTTTTCATTGTTGAGGTTGTTGTTGAATTTGCTGGTGTTTTTCAATGTTGAGGTTGTTGTTGCTTTTCAATGTTGAGGTTGTTGTTGAATTTGCTGGTGTTTTTCAATGTTGAAGTTGTTGAATTTGTTGGTGTTTTTCAATGTTGAGGTTGTTTTTGTTTTTCAATGTTGAGGTTGTTGTTGAATTTGTTGGTGTTTTTCAATGTTGAGGTTGTTGTTGTTTTTCAATGTTGAGGTTGTTGTTGAATTTGTTGGTGTTTTTCAACGTTGAGGTTGTTGTTGAATTTGTTCGTGTTTTTCAATGCTGAGGTTTTTGTTGTTTTTCAATGTTGAGGTTGTTGATGAATTTGTTTGTGTTTTTCAATGTTGAGGTTGTTGTAGTTTTTCAATGTTGAGGTTGTTGTTGAATTTGTTGGTGTTTTTCAATGTTGTGGTTGTTGTTTTTTTTCAATGTTGTGGTTGTTGTTGAATTTGTTGGTGTTTTTCAATTTTGAGGTTGTTGTTGTTTTTCAATGTTGAGGTTGATGTTTAATTTGTTGGTGTTTTTCAATGTTGAGGTTGTTGTTGAATTTGTTGGTGTTTTTCATTGTTGAGGTTGTTGTTGAATTTGTTGTTGTTTTTCAATGTTGAGGTTGTTGTTGTTTTTCAATGTTGTGGTTGTTGTTGAATTTGTTGGCGTTTTTCAATGTTGAGGTTGTTGTTGACTTTGTTGGTGTTTTTCAATGTTGAGGTTGTTGTTGTTTTTCAATGTTGAGGTTGTTTTTGAATTTGTTGGTGTTTTTCAATGTTGAGGTTGTTGTTGAATTTGTTGGTGTTTTTCAATGTTGAGGTTGTTGTTGAATTTGTTGGTCTTTTTCAATGTTGAGGTTGTTGTTGTTTTTCAATGTTGAGGTTGTTGCTGTATGTGTTGGTGTTTTTCAATGTTGAGGTTGTTGTAGTTTTTCAATGTTGAGGTTGTTGTTGAATTTGTTGGTGCTTTTCAATGTCGAGGTTGTTGTTGAATTTGTTGGTGTTTTTCAATGTTGAAGTTGTTGTTGAATTTGTTGGTGTTTTTCAATGTTGAGCTTGTTGTTGAATTTGTTGGTGTGTTTCAATGTCGAGGTTGTTGTTGAATTTGTTGGTGTTTTTCAATGTTGAAGTTGTTGTTGAATTTGTTGGTGTTTTTCAATGTTGAGGTTGTTGTTGAATTTGTTGGTGTTTTTCAATGTTGAGGTTGTTGTTGTTTTTCAATGTTGAGGTTGTTGAATTTGTTGGTGTTTTTCAATGTTGAGGTTGTTGTTGTTTTTCAATGTTGAGGTTGTTGTTGTTTTTCAATGTTGAGGTTGTTGTTGAATTTGTTGGTGTTTTTCAATTTTGAGGTTGTTGTTGTTTTTCAATGTTGAGGTTGTTGTTGAATTTGTTGGTGTTTTTCCATGTTGAGGTTGTTGTTGTTTTTCAAAGTTGAGGTTGTTGTTAAATTTGTTGGTGTTTTTCAATGTTGAGGTTGTTGTTGAATTTGTTGGTGTTTTTCAATGTTGAAGTAGTTGTTGAATTTGTTGGTGTTTTTCAATGTTGAGGTTGTTGTTGTTTTTCAATGTTGAGGTTGTTGTTGAATTTGTTGGTGTTTTTCAATGTTGAGGTTGTTGTTGTTTTTCAATGTTGAGGTTGTTGTTGAATTTGTTGGTGTTTTTCAACGTTCAGGTTGTTGTTGAATTTGTTCGTGTTTTTCAATGCTGAGGTTTTTGTTGTTTTTCAATGTTGAAGTTGTTGTTGAATTTGTTTGTGTTTTTCAATGTTGAGGTTGTTGTAGTTTTTCAATCTTGAGGTTGTTGTTGAATTTGTTGATGTTTTTCAATGTCGAGGTTGTTGTTGAATTTGTTGGTGTTTTTCAATGTTGAAGTTGTTGTTGAATTTGTTGGTGTTTTTCATTGTTGAGGTTGTTGTTGAATTTGTTGGTGTTTTTCAATGTTGAGGTTGTTGTTGCTTTTCAATATTGAGGTTGTTGTTGAATTTGTTGGTGTTTTTCAATGTTGAAGTTGTTGAATTTGTTGGTGTTTTTCAATGTTGAGGTTGTTGTTGTTTTTCAATGTTGAGGTTGTTGTTGAATTTGTAGGTGTTTTTCAATGTTGAGGTTGTTGTTGTTTTTCAATGTTGAGGTTGTTGTTGAATTTGTTGGTGTTTTCCAACGTTGAGGTTGTTGTTGAATTTGTTCGTGTTTTTCAATGCTCAGGTTGTTGTAGTTTTTCAATGTTGAGGTTGTTGTTGAATTTGTTGATGTTTTTCAATGTTGTGGTTGTTGTTGTTTTTCAATGTTGAGGTTGTTGTTGAATTTGTTGGTGTTTTTCAATTTTGAGGTTGTTGTTGTTTTTCAATGTTGAGGTTGATGTTTAATTTGTTGGTGTTTTTCAATGTTGAGGTTGTTGTTGAATTTGTTGGTGTTTTTCATTGTTGAGGTTGTTGTTGAATTTGTTGTTGTTTTTCAATGTTGAGGTTGTTGTTGTTTTTCAATGTTGAGGTTGTTGTTGAATTTGTTGGCGTTTTTCAATGTTGAGGTTGTTGTTGACTTTGTTGGTGTTTTTCAATGTTGAGGTTGTTGTTGTTTTTCAATAATGAGGTTGTTGTTGAATTTGTTTGTGTTTTTCAATGTTGAGGTTGGTGTTGAATTTGTTGGTATTTTTCAATGTTGAGGTTGTTGTTGTTTTTCAATGTTGAGGTTGTTTTTGAATTTGTTGGTGTTTTTCAATGTTGAGGTTGTTGTTGAATTTGTTGGTGTTTTTCAATGTTGAGGTTGTTGTTGAATTTGTTGGTCTTTTTCAATGTTGAGGTTGTTGTTGTTTTTCAATGTTGAGGTTGTTGCTGTATGTATTGGTGTTTTTCAATGTTGATGTTGTTGTAGTTTTTCAATGTTGAGGTTGTTGTTGAATTTGTTGGTGCTTTTCAATGTCGAGGTTGTTGTTGAATTTGTTGGTGTTTTTCAATGTTGAAGTTGTTGTTGAATTTGTTGGTGTTTTTCAATGTTGAGCTTGTTGTTGAATTTGTTGGTGTTTTTCAATGTCGAGGTTGTTGTTGAATTTGTTGGTGTTTTTCAATGTTGAAGTTGTTGTTGAATTTGTTGGTGTTTTTCAATGTTGAGGTTGTTGTTGAATTTGTTGGTGTTTTTCAATGTTTAGGTTGTTGTTGTCTTTAAATGTTGAGGTTGTTGTTGAATTTGTTGGTGTTTTTCAATTTTGAGGTTGTTGTTGTTTTGCAATGTTGAGGTTGCTGTTGAATTTGTTGGTGTTTTTCCATGTTGAGGTTGTAGTTGTTTTTCAAAGTTGAGGTTGTTGTTAAATTTGTTGGTGTTTTTCAATGTTGAGGTTGTTGTTGAATTTGTTGGTGTTTTTCAATGTTGAAGCTGTTGTTGAATTTGTTGGTGTTTTTCAATGTTGAGGTTGTTGTTGTTTTTCAATGTTGAGGTTGTTGTTGAATTTGTTGGTGTTTTTCAATGTTGAGGTTGTTGTTGTTTTTCAATATTGAGGTTGTTGTTGAATTTGTTGGTGTTTTTCAACGTTGAGGTTGTTGTTGAATTTGTTCGTGTTTTTCAATGCTGAGGTTTTTGTTGTTTTTCAATGTTGAAGTTGTTGTTGAATTTGTTTGTGTTTTTCAATGTTGAGGTTGTTGTAGTTTTTCAATGTTGAGGTTGTTGTTGAATTTGTTGATGTTTTTCAATGTCGAGGTTGTTGTTGAATTTGTTGGTGTTTTTCAATGTTGAAGTTGTTGTTGAATTTGTTGGTGTTTTTCATTGTTGAGGTTGTTGTTGAATTTGTTGTTGTTTTTCAATGTTGAGGTTGTTGTTGTTTTTCAATGTTGAGGTTGTTGTTGAATTTGTTGGCGTTTTTCAATGTTGAGGTTGTTGTTGACTTTGTTGGTGTTTTTCAATGTTGAGGTTGTTGTTGTTTTTCAATATTGAGGTTGTTGTTGAATTTGTTTGTGTTTTTCAATGTTGAGGTTGGTGTTGAATTTGTTGGTATTTTTCAATGTTGAGGTTGTTGTTGTTTTTCAATGTTGAGGTTGTTTTTGAATTTGTTGGTGTTTTTCAATGTTGAGGTTGTTGTTGAATTTGTTGGTGTTTTTCAATGTTGAGGTTGTTGTTGAATTTGTTGGTCTTTTCAATGTTGAGGTTGTTGTTGTTTTTCAATGTTGAGGTTGTTGCTGTATGTATTGGTGTTTTTCAATGTTGAGGTTGTTGTAGTTTTTCAATGTTGAGGTTGTTGTTGAATTTGTTGGTGCTTTTCAATGTCGAGGTTGTTGTTGAATTTGTTGGTGTTTTTCAATGTTGAAGTTGTTGTTGAATTTGTTGGTGTTTTTCAATGTTGAGCTTGTTGTTGAATTTGTTGGTGTTTTTCAATGTCGAGGTTGTTGTTGAATTTGTTGGTGTTTTTCAATGTTGAAGTTGTTGTTGAATTTGTTGGTGTTTTTCAATGTTGAGGTTGTTGTTGAATTTGTTGGTGTTTTTCAATGTTTAGGTTGTTGTTGTCTTTAAATGTTGAGGTTGTTGTTGAATTTGTTGGTGTTTTTCAATTTTGAGGTTGTTGTTGTTTTGCAATGTTGAGGTTGCTGTTGAATTTGTTGGTGTTTTTCCATGTTGAGGTTGTTGTTGTTTTTCAAAGTTGAGGTTGTTGTTGAATTTGTTGGTGTTTTTCAATGTTGAAGCTGTTGTTGAATTTGTTGGTGTTTTTCAATGTTGAGGTTGATGTTGTTTTTCAATGTTGAGGTTGTTGTTGAATTTGTTGGTGTTTTTCAATGTTGAGGTTGTTGTTGTTTTTCAATGTTGAGGTTGTTGTTGAATTTGTTGGTGTTTTTCAACGTTGAGGTTGTTGTTGAATTTGTTCGTGTTTTTCAATGCTGAGGTTTTTGTTGTTTTTCAATGTTGAAGTTGTTGTTGAATTTGTTTGTGTTTTTCAATGTTGAGGTTGTTGTAGTTTTTCAATGTTGAGGTTGTTGTTGAATTTGTTGGTGTTTTTCATTGTTGAGGTTGTTGTTGAATTTGTTGGTGTTTTTCAATGTTGAGGTTGTTGTTGCTTTTCAATGTTGAGGTTGTTGTTGAATTTGTTGGTGTTTTTCAATGTTGAAGTTGTTGAATTTGTTGGTGTTTTTCAATGTTGAGGTTGTTGTTGTTTTTCAATGTTGAGGTTGTTGTTGAATTTGTAGGTGTTTTTCAATGTTGAGGTTGTTGTTGTTTTTCAATGTTGAGGTTGTTGTTGAATTTGTTGGTGTTTTCCAACGTTGAGGTTGTTGTTGAATTTGTTCGTGTTTTTCAATGCTCAGGTTGTTGTAGTTTTTCAATGTTGAGGTTGTTGTTGAATTTGTTGATGTTTTTCAATGTTGTGGTTGTTGTTGTTTTTCAATGTTGAGGTTGTTGTTGAATTTGTTGGTGTTTTTCAATTTTGAGGTTGTTGTTGTTTTTCAATGTTGAGGTTGATGTTTAATTTGTTGTTGTTTTTCAATGTTGAGGTTGTTGTTGAATTTGTTGGTGTTTTTCATTGTTGAGGTTGTTGTTGAATTTGTTGTTGTTTTTCAATGTTGAGGTTGTTGTTGTTTTTCAATGTTGAGGTTGTTGTTGAATTTGTTGGCGTTTTTCAATGTTGAGGTTGTTGTTGACTTTGTTGGTGTTTTTCAATGTTGAGGTTGTTGTTGTTTTTCAATATTGAGGTTGTTGTTGAATTTGTTTGTGTTTTTCAATGTTGAGGTTGGTGTTGAATTTGTTGGTATTATTCAATGTTGAGGTTGTTGTTGTTTTTCAATGTTGAGGTTGTTTTTGAATTTGTTGGTGTTTTTCAATGTTGAGGTTGTTGTTGAATTTGTTGGTGTTTTTCAATGTTGAGGTTGTTGTTGAATTTGTTGGTCTTTTTCAATGTTGAGGTTGTTGTTGTTTTTCAATGTTGAGGTTGTTGCTGTATGTATTGGTGTTTTTCAATGTTGAGGTTGTTGTAGTTTTTCAATGTTGAGGTTGTTGTTGAATTTGTTGGTGCTTTTCAATGTCGAGGTTGTTGTTGAATTTGTTGGTGTTTTTCAATGTTGAAGTTGTTGTTGAATTTGTTGGTGTTTTTCAATGTTGAGCTTGTTGTTGAATTTGTTGGTGTTTTTCAATGTCGAGGTTGTTGTTGAATTTGTTGGTGTTTTTCAATGTTGAAGTTGTTGTTGAATTTGTTGGTGTTTTTCAATGTTGAGGTTGTTGTTGAATTTGTTGGTGTTTTTCAACGTTGAGGTTGTTGTTGAATTTGTTCGTGTTTTTCAATGCTGAGGTTTTTGTTGTTTTGCAATGTTGAGGTTGCTGTTGAATTTGTTGGTGTTTTTCCATGTTGAGGTTGTTGTTGTTTTTCAAAGTTGAGGTTGTTGTTAAATTTGTTGGTGTTTTTCAATGTTGAGGTTGTTGTTGAATTTGTTGGTGTTTTTCAATGTTGAAGTAGTTGTTGAATTTGTTGGTGTTTTTCAATGTTGAGGTTGTTGTTGTTTTTCAATGTTGAGGTTGTTGTTGAATTTGTTGGTGTTTTTCAATGTTGAGGTTGTTGTTGTTTTTCAATGTTGAGGTTGTTGTTGAATTTGTTGGTGTTTTTCAACGTTCAGGTTGTTGTTGAATTTGTTCGTGTTTTTCAATGCTGAGGTTTTTGTTGTTTTTCAATGTTGAAGTTGTTGTTGAATTTGTTTGTGTTTTTCAATGTTGAGGTTGTTGTAGTTTTTCAATGTTGAGGTTGTTGTTGAATTTGTTGATGTTTTTCAATGTCGAGGTTGTTGTTGAATTTGTTGGTGTTTTTCAATGTTGAAGTTGTTGTTGAATTTGTTGGTGTTTTTCATTGTTGAGGTTGTTGTTGAATTTGTAGGTGTTTTTCAATGTTGAGGTTGTTGTTGTTTTTCAATGTTGAGGTTGTTGTTGAATTTGTTGGTGTTTTTCAATGTCGAGGTTGTTGTTGAATTTGTTGGTGTTTTTCAATGTTGAGGTTGTTGTTGAATTTGTTGGTGTTTTACAATGTTGAGGTCGTTGTTGAATTTGTTGGCGTTTTTAAATGTTGAGGTTGTTTTTGAATTTGTTGGTGTTTTTCAATGTTGAGGTTGTTGTTGAATTTGTTGGTGTTTTTCAATGTCGAGGTTGTTGTTGAAGTTGTTGGTTTTTTCAATGTTGAAGTTGTTGTTGAATTTGTTGGTGTTTTTCAATGTTGTGGTTGTTGTTGAATTTGTTGGTGTTTTTCAATTTTGAGGTTGTTGTTGATTTTCAATGTTGAGGTTGATGTTTAATTTGTTGGTGTTTTTCAATGTTGAGGTTGTTGTTGAATTTGTTGGTGTTTTTCATTGTTCAGGTTGTTGTTGAATTTGTTGTTGTTTTTCAATGTTGAGGTTGTTGTTGTTTTTCAATGTTGAGGTTGTTGTTGAATTTGTTGGCGTTTTTCAATGTTGAGGTTGTTGTTGACTTTGTTGGTGTTTTTCAATGTTGAGGTTGTTGTTGTTTTTCAATATTGAGGTTGTTGATGAATTTGTTTGTGTTTTTCAATGTTGAGGTTGGTGTTGAATTTGTTGGTATTTTTCAATGTTGAGGTTGTTGTTGTTTTTCAATGTTGAGGTTGTTTTTGAATTTGTTGGTGTTTTTCAATGTTGAGGTTGTTGTTGAATTTGTTGGTGTTTTTCAATGTTGAGGTTGTTGTTGAATTTGTTGGTCTTTTTCAATGTTGAGGTTGTTGTTGTTTTTCAATGTTGAGGTTGTTGCTGTCTGTGTTGGTGTTTTTCAATGTTGAGGTTGTTGTAGTTTTTCAATGTTGAGGTTGTTGTTGAATTTGTTGGTGCTTTTCAATGTCGAGGTTGTTGTTGAATTTGTTGGTGTTTTTCATTGTTGAAGTTGTTGTTGAATTTGTTGGTGTTTTTCAATGTTGAGCTTGTTGTTGAATTTGTTGGTGTTTTTCAATGTCGAGGTTGTTGTTGAATTTGTTGGTGTTTTTCAATGTTGAAGTTGTTGTTGAATTTGTTGGTGTTTTTCAATGTTGAGGTTGTTGTTGAATTTGTTGGTGTTTTTCAATGTTGAGGTTGTTGTTGTCTTTAAATGTTGAGGTTGTTGTTGAATTTGTTGGTGTTTTTCAATTTTGAGGTTGTTGTTGTTTTTGAATGTTGAGGTTGTTGTTGAATTTGTTGGTGTTTTTCCATGTTGAGGTTGTTGTGGAATTTGTTGGTGTTTTTCAATGTTGAAGTTGTTGTTGAATTTGTTGGTGTTTTTCAATGTTGAGGTTGTTGTTGTTTTTCAATGTTGAGGTTGTTGTTGAATTTGTTGGTGTTTTTCAATGTTGAGGTTGTTGTTGTTTTTCAATGTTGAGGTTGTTGTTGAATTAGTTGGTGTTTTTCAATGTTGAGGTTGTTGTTGAATTTGTTGGTGTTCTTCAATGTTGAAGATGTTGTTGAATTTGTTGGTGTTTTTCAATGTTGAGGTTGTTGTTGTTTTTCAATGTTGAGGTTGTTGTTGAATTTGTTGGTGTTTTTCAATGTTGAGGTTGTTGTTGTTTTTCAATGTTGAGGTTGTTGTTGAATTTGTTGGTGTTTTTCAATGTCGAGGTTGTTGTTGAATTTGTTGGTGTTTTTCAATGTTGAAGTTGTTGTTGAATTTGTTGGTGTTTTACAATGTTGAGGTCGTTGTTGAATTTGTTGGCGTTTTTAAATGTTGAGGTTGTTGTTGAATTTGTTGGTGTTTTTCAATGTTGAGGTTGTTGTTGAATTTGTTGTTGTTTTTCAATGTCGAGGTTGTTGTTGAATTTGTTGGTTTTTTCAATGTTGAAGTTGTTCTTGAATTTGTTGGTGTTTTTCAATGTTGTGGTTTTTGTTGTTTTTCAATGTTGAGGTTGTTGTTGAATTTGTTGGTGTTTTTCAATTTTGAGGCTGTTGTTGTTTTTCAATGTTGAGGTTGTTGTTGAATTTGTTGGTGTTTTTCCATGTTGAGGTTCTTGTTTTTTTTCAAAGTTGAGGTTGATGTTTAATTTGTTGGTGTTTTTCAATGTTGAGGTTGTTGTTGACTTTGTTGGTGTTTTTCATTGTTGAGGTTGTTGTTGAATTTGTTGGTGTTTTTCAATGTTGAAGTTGTTGTTTTTTTTCAATGTTGAGGGTGTTGTTGAATTTGTTGGTGTTTTTCAATGTTGAGGTTGTTGTTGAATTTGTTGGTGTTTTTCAATGTTGAGGTTGGTGTTGAATTTGTTGGTGTTTTTCAATGTTGAGGTGGTTGTTGTTTTTCAATGTTGAGGTTGTTGTTGAATTTGTTGGTGTTTTTCAATGTTGAAGTTGTTGTTGTTTTTCAATGTTGAGGTTGTTGTTGTTTTTCAATGTTGAGGTTGTTGTTGTATTTGTTGGTATTTTTCAATGTTGAGGTTGTTGTACTTTTTCAATGTTGAGGTTGTTGTTGAATTTGTTGGTGTTTTTCAATGTCGAGGTTGTTGTTGAATTTGTTGGTGTGTTTCAATGTTGAAGTTGTTGTTGAATATGTTGGTGTTTTTCATTGTTGAGGTTGTTGTTGAATTTGTTGGTGTTTTTCAATGTTGAGGTTGTTGTTGCTTTTCAATGTTGAGGTTGTTGTTGAATTTGTTGGTGTTTTTCAATGTTGAGGTTGTTGTTGTTTTTCAATGTTGAGGTTGTTGTTGAATTTGTTGGTTATTTTCAATTTCGAGGTTGTTGTTGAATTTGTTGGTGTTTTTCAATATTGAAGTTGTTGAATTTGTTGGTGTTTTTCAATGTTGAGGTTGTTGTTTTTCAATGTTGGGGTTGTTGTTGAATTTGTTGGTGTTTTTCAATGTTGAGGATGTTGTTGTTTTTCAAAGTTGAGGTTATTGTTAAATTTGTTGGTGTTTTTCAATGTTGAGGTTGTTGTTGAATTTGTTGGTGTTTTTCATTGTTGAGGTTGTTTTTGAATTTGTTGGTGTTTTTCAATGTTGAGGTTGTTGTTGCTTTTCAATGTTGAGGTTGTTGTTGAATTTGTTGGTGTTTTTCAATGTTGAGGTTGTTGTTGTTTTTCAATGTTGAGGTTGTTGTTGAATTTGTTGGTTATTTTCAATTTCGAGGTTGTTGTTGAATTTGTTGGTGTTTTTCAATGTTGAAGTTGTTGAAGTTGTTGGTGTTTTTCAATGTTGAGTTTGTTGTTGTTTTTCAATGTTGAGGTTGTTGTTGAATTTGTTGGTGTTTTTCAATGTTGAGGTTGTTGTTGAATTTGTTCGTGTTTTTCAAAGCTCAGGTTGTTGTTGTTTTTCAAAGTTGAGGTAGTTGTTGAACTTGTTGGTGTTTTTCAATGTTGAGGTTGTTGTAGTTTTTCAATGTTGAGGTTGTTGTTGAATGTGTTGATGTTTTTCAATGTTGAGGTTGTTGTTGTTTTTCAATGTTGAGGTTGTTGCTGAATTTGTTGGTGTTTTTCAATGTTGAGGTTGTTGTTGAATTTGTTGATGTTTTTCAATGTCGATGTTGTTGTTGAATTTGTTGGTGTTTTTCAATGTTGAAGTTATTGTTGAATTTGTTGGTGTTTTTCATTGTTGAGGTTGTTGTTGAATTTGCTGGTGTTTTTCAATGTTGAGGTTGTTGTTGCTTTTCAATGTTGAGGTTGTTGTTGAATTTGCTGGTGTTTTTCAATGTTGAAGTTGTTGAATTTGTTGGTGTTTTTCAATGTTGAGGTTGTTTTTGTTTTTCAATGTTGAGGTTGTTGTTGAATTTGTTGGTGTTTTTCAATGTTGAGGTTGTTGTTGTTTTTCAATGTTGAGGTTGTTGTTGAATTTGTTGGTGTTTTTCAACGTTGAGGTTGTTGTTGAATTTGTTCGTGTTTTTCAATGCTGAGGTTTTTGTTGTTTTTCAATGTTGAGGTTGTTGATGAATTTGTTTGTGTTTTTCAATGTTGAGGTTGTTGTAGTTTTTCAATGTTGAGGTTGTTGTTGAATTTGTTGGTGTTTTTCAATGTTGTGGTTGTTGTTTTTTTTCAATGTTGTGGTTGTTGTTGAATTTGTTGGTGTTTTTCAATTTTGAGGTTGTTGTTGTTTTTCAATGTTGAGGTTGATGTTTAATTTGTTGGTGTTTTTCAATGTTGAGGTTGTTGTTGAATTTGTTGGTGTTTTTCATTGTTGAGGTTGTTGTTGAATTTGTTGTTGTTTTTCAATGTTGAGGTTGTTGTTGTTTTTCAATGTTGTGGTTGTTGTTGAATTTGTTGGCGTTTTTCAATGTTGAGGTTGTTGTTGACTTTGTTGGTGTTTTTCAATGTTGAGGTTGTTGTTGTTTTTCAATGTTGAGGTTGTTTTTGAATTTGTTGGTGTTTTTCAATGTTGAGGTTGTTGTTGAATTTGTTGGTGTTTTTCAATGTTGAGGTTGTTGTTGAATTTGTTGGTCTTTTTCAATGTTGAGGTTGTTGTTGTTTTTCAATGTTGAGGTTGTTGCTGTATGTGTTGGTGTTTTTCAATGTTGAGGTTGTTGTAGTTTTTCAATGTTGAGGTTGTTGTTGAATTTGTTGGTGCTTTTCAATGTCGAGGTTGTTGTTGAATTTGTTGGTGTTTTTCAATGTTGAAGTTGTTGTTGAATTTGTTGGTGTTTTTCAATGTTGAGCTTGTTGTTGAATTTGTTGGTGTGTTTCAATGTCGAGGTTGTTGTTGAATTTGTTGGTGTTTTTCAATGTTGAAGTTGTTGTTGAATTTGTTGGTGTTTTTCAATGTTGAGGTTGTTGTTGAATTTGTTGGTGTTTTTCAATGTTGAGGTTGTTGTTGTTTTTCAATGTTGAGGTTGTTGAATTTGTTGGTGTTTTTCAATGTTGAGGTTGTTGTTGTTTTTCAATGTTGAGGTTGTTGTTGTTTTTCAATGTTGAGGTTGTTGTTGAATTTGTTGGTGTTTTTCAATTTTGAGGTTGTTGTTGTTTTTCAATGTTGAGGTTGTTGTTGAATTTGTTGGTGTTTTTCCATGTTGAGGTTGTTGTTGTTTTTCAAAGTTGAGGTTGTTGTTAAATTTGTTGGTGTTTTTCAATGTTGAGGTTGTTGTTGAATTTGTTGGTGTTTTTCAATGTTGAAGTAGTTGTTGAATTTGTTGGTGTTTTTCAATGTTGAGGTTGTTGTTGTTTTTCAATGTTGAGGTTGTTGTTGAATTTGTTGGTGTTTTTCAATGTTGAGGTTGTTGTTGTTTTTCAATGTTGAGGTTGTTGTTGAATTTGTTGGTGTTTTTCAACGTTCAGGTTGTTGTTGAATTTGTTCGTGTTTTTCAATGCTGAGGTTTTTGTTGTTTTTCAATGTTGAAGTTGTTGTTGAATTTGTTTGTGTTTTTCAATGTTGAGGTTGTTGTAGTTTTTCAATGTTGAGGTTGTTGTTGAATTTGTTGATGTTTTTCAATGTCGAGGTTGTTGTTGAATTTGTTGGTGTTTTTCAATGTTGAAGTTGTTGTTGAATTTGTTGGTGTTTTTCATTGTTGAGGTTGTTGTTGAATTTGTTGGTGTTTTTCAATGTTGAGGTTGTTGTTGCTTTTCAATGTTGAGGTTGTTGTTGAATTTGTTGGTGTTTTTCAATGTTGAAGTTGTTGAATTTGTTGGTGTTTTTCAATGTTGAGGTTGTTGTTGTTTTTCAATGTTGAGGTTGTTGTTGAATTTGTAGGTGTTTTTCAATGTTGAGGTTGTTGTTGTTTTTCAATGTTGAGGTTGTTGTTGAATTTGTTGGTGTTTTCCAACGTTGAGGTTGTTGTTGAATTTGTTCGTGTTTTTCAATGCTCAGGTTGTTGTAGTTTTTCAATGTTGAGGTTGTTGTTGAATTTGTTGATGTTTTTCAATGTTGTGGTTGTTGTTGTTTTTCAATGTTGAGGTTGTTGTTGAATTTGTTGGTGTTTTTCAATTTTGAGGTTGTTGTTGTTTTTCAATGTTGAGGTTGATGTTTAATTTGTTGGTGTTTTTCAATGTTGAGGTTGTTGTTGAATTTGTTGGTGTTTTTCATTGTTGAGGTTGTTGTTGAATTTGTTGTTGTTTTTCAATGTTGAGGTTGTTGTTGTTTTTCAATGTTGAGGTTGTTGTTGAATTTGTTGGCGTTTTTCAATGTTGAGGTTGTTGTTGACTTTGTTGGTGTTTTTCAATGTTGAGGTTGTTGTTGTTTTTCAATATTGAGGTTGTTGTTGAATTTGTTTGTGTTTTTCAATGTTGAGGTTGGTGTTGAATTTGTTGGTATTTTTCAATGTTGAGGTTGTTGTTGTTTTTCAATGTTGAGGTTGTTTTTGAATTTGTTGGTGTTTTTCAATGTTGAGGTTGTTGTTGAATTTGTTGGTGTTTTTCAATGTTGAGGTTGTTGTTGAATTTGTTGGTCTTTTTCAATGTTGAGGTTGTTGTTGTTTTTCAATGTTGAGGTTGTTGCTGTATGTATTGGTGTTTTTCAATGTTGATGTTGTTGTAGTTTTTCAATGTTGAGGTTGTTGTTGAATTTGTTGGTGCTTTTCAATGTCGAGGTTGTTGTTGAATTTGTTGGTGTTTTTCAATGTTGAAGTTGTTGTTGAATTTGTTGGTGTTTTTCAATGTTGAGCTTGTTGTTGAATTTGTTGGTGTTTTTCAATGTCGAGGTTGTTGTTGAATTTGTTGGTGTTTTTCAATGTTGAAGTTGTTGTTGAATTTGTTGGTGTTTTTCAATGTTGAGGTTGTTGTTGAATTTGTTGGTGTTTTTCAATGTTTAGGTTGTTGTTGTCTTTAAATGTTGAGGTTGTTGTTGAATTTGTTGGTGTTTTTCAATTTTGAGGTTGTTGTTGTTTTGCAATGTTGAGGTTGCTGTTGAATTTGTTGGTGTTTTTCCATGTTGAGGTTGTAGTTGTTTTTCAAAGTTGAGGTTGTTGTTAAATTTGTTGGTGTTTTTCAATGTTGAGGTTGTTGTTGAATTTGTTGGTGTTTTTCAATGTTGAAGCTGTTGTTGAATTTGTTGGTGTTTTTCAATGTTGAGGTTGTTGTTGTTTTTCAATGTTGAGGTTGTTGTTGAATTTGTTGGTGTTTTTCAATGTTGAGGTTGTTGTTGTTTTTCAATATTGAGGTTGTTGTTGAATTTGTTGGTGTTTTTCAACGTTGAGGTTGTTGTTGAATTTGTTCGTGTTTTTCAATGCTGAGGTTTTTGTTGTTTTTCAATGTTGAAGTTGTTGTTGAATTTGTTTGTGTTTTTCAATGTTGAGGTTGTTGTAGTTTTTCAATGTTGAGGTTGTTGTTGAATTTGTTGATGTTTTTCAATGTCGAGGTTGTTGTTGAATTTGTTGGTGTTTTTCAATGTTGAAGTTGTTGTTGAATTTGTTGGTGTTTTTCATTGTTGAGGTTGTTGTTGAATTTGTTGTTGTTTTTCAATGTTGAGGTTGTTGTTGTTTTTCAATGTTGAGGTTGTTGTTGAATTTGTTGGCGTTTTTCAATGTTGAGGTTGTTGTTGACTTTGTTGGTGTTTTTCAATGTTGAGGTTGTTGTTGTTTTTCAATATTGAGGTTGTTGTTGAATTTGTTTGTGTTTTTCAATGTTGAGGTTGGTGTTGAATTTGTTGGTATTTTTCAATGTTGAGGTTGTTGTTGTTTTTCAATGTTGAGGTTGTTTTTGAATTTGTTGGTGTTTTTCAATGTTGAGGTTGTTGTTGAATTTGTTGGTGTTTTTCAATGTTGAGGTTGTTGTTGAATTTGTTGGTCTTTTTCAATGTTGAGGTTGTTGTTGTTTTTCAATGTTGAGGTTGTTGCTGTATGTATTGGTGTTTTTCAATGTTGAGGTTGTTGTAGTTTTTCAATGTTGAGGTTGTTGTTGAATTTGTTGGTGCTTTTCAATGTCGAGGTTGTTGTTGAATTTGTTGGTGTTTTTCAATGTTGAAGTTGTTGTTGAATTTGTTGGTGTTTTTCAATGTTGAGCTTGTTGTTGAATTTGTTGGTGTTTTTCAATGTCGAGGTTGTTGTTGAATTTGTTGGTGTTTTTCAATGTTGAAGTTGTTGTTGAATTTGTTGGTGTTTTTCAATGTTGAGGTTGTTGTTGAATTTGTTGGTGTTTTTCAATGTTTAGGTTGTTGTTGTCTTTAAATGTTGAGGTTGTTGTTGAATTTGTTGGTGTTTTTCAATTTTGAGGTTGTTGTTGTTTTGCAATGTTGAGGTTGCTGTTGAATTTGTTGGTGTTTTTCCATGTTGAGGTTGTTGTTGTTTTTCAAAGTTGAGGTTGTTGTTGAATTTGTTGGTGTTTTTCAATGTTGAAGCTGTTGTTGAATTTGTTGGTGTTTTTCAATGTTGAGGTTGATGTTGTTTTTCAATGTTGAGGTTGTTGTTGAATTTGTTGGTGTTTTTCAATGTTGAGGTTGTTGTTGTTTTTCAATGTTGAGGTTGTTGTTGAATTTGTTGGTGTTTTTCAACGTTGAGGTTGTTGTTGAATTTGTTCGTGTTTTTCAATGCTGAGGTTTTTGTTGTTTTTCAATGTTGAAGTTGTTGTTGAATTTGTTTGTGTTTTTCAATGTTGAGGTTGTTGTAGTTTTTCAATGTTGAGGTTGTTGTTGAATTTGTTGGTGTTTTTCATTGTTGAGGTTGTTGTTGAATTTGTTGGTGTTTTTCAATGTTGAGGTTGTTGTTGCTTTTCAATGTTGAGGTTGTTGTTGAATTTGTTGGTGTTTTTCAATGTTGAAGTTGTTGAATTTGTTGGTGTTTTTCAATGTTGAGGTTGTTGTTGTTTTTCAATGTTGAGGTTGTTGTTGAATTTGTAGGTGTTTTTCAATGTTGAGGTTGTTGTTGTTTTTCAATGTTGAGGTTGTTGTTGAATTTGTTGGTGTTTTCCAACGTTGAGGTTGTTGTTGAATTTGTTCGTGTTTTTCAATGCTCAGGTTGTGTAGTTTTTCAATGTTGAGGTTGTTGTTGAATTTGTTGATGTTTTTCAATGTTGTGGTTGTTGTTGTTTTTCAATGTTGAGGTTGTTGTTGAATTTGTTGGTGTTTTTCAATTTTGAGGTTGTTGTTGTTTTTCAATGTTGAGGTTGATGTTTAATTTGTTGGTGTTTTTCAATGTTGAGGTTGTTGTTGAATTTGTTGGTGTTTTTCATTGTTGAGGTTGTTGTTGAATTTGTTGTTGTTTTTCAATGTTGAGGTTGTTGTTGTTTTTCAATGTTGAGGTTGTTGTTGAATTTGTTGGCGTTTTTCAATGTTGAGGTTGTTGTTGACTTTGTTGGTGTTTTTCAATGTTGAGGTTGTTGTTGTTTTTCAATATTGAGGTTGTTGTTGAATTTGTTTGTGTTTTTCAATGTTGAGGTTGGTGTTGAATTTGTTGGTATTATTCAATGTTGAGGTTGTTGTTGTTTTTCAATGTTGAGGTTGTTTTTGAATTTGTTGGTGTTTTTCAATGTTGAGGTTGTTGTTGAATTTGTTGGTGTTTTTCAATGTTGAGGTTGTTGTTGAATTTGTTGGTCTTTTTCAATGTTGAGGTTGTTGTTGTTTTTCAATGTTGAGGTTGTTGCTGTATGTATTGGTGTTTTTCAATGTTGAGGTTGTTGTAGTTTTTCAATGTTGAGGTTGTTGTTGAATTTGTTGGTGCTTTTCAATGTCGAGGTTGTTGTTGAATTTGTTGGTGTTTTTCAATGTTGAAGTTGTTGTTGAATTTGTTGGTGTTTTTCAATGTTGAGCTTGTTGTTGAATTTGTTGGTGTTTTTCAATGTCGAGGTTGTTGTTGAATTTGTTGGTGTTTTTCAATGTTGAAGTTGTTGTTGAATTTGTTGGTGTTTTTCAATGTTGAGGTTGTTGTTGAATTTGTTGGTGTTTTTCAATGTTTAGGTTGTTGTTGTCTTTAAATGTTGAGGTTGTTGTTGAATTTGTTGGTGTTTTTCAATTTTGAGGTTGTTGTTGTTTTGCAATGTTGAGGTTGCTGTTGAATTTGTTGGTGTTTTTCCATGTTGAGGTTGTTGTTGTTTTTCAAAGTTGAGGTTGTTGTTAAATTTGTTGGTGTTTTTCAATGTTGAGGTTGTTGTTGAATTTGTTGGTGTTTTTCAATGTTGAAGCTGTTGTTGAATTTGTTGGTGTTTTTCAATGTTGAGGTTGTTGTTGTTTTTCAATGTTGAGGTTGTTGTTGAATTTGTTGGTGTTTTTCAATGTTGAGGTTGTTGTTGTTTTTCAATGTTGAGGTTGTTGTTGAATTTGTTGGTGTTTTTCAACGTTGAGGTTGTTGTTGAATTTGTTCGTGTTTTTCAATGCTGAGGTTTTTGTTGTTTTTCAATGTTGAGGTTGTTGTTGAATTTGTTTGTGTTTTTCAATGTTGAGGTTGTTGTAGTTTTTCAATGTTGAGGTTGTTGTTGAATTTGTTGATGTTTTTCAATGTCGAGGTTGTTGTTGAATTTGTGGTGTTTTTCAATGTTGAAGTTGTTGTTGAATTTGTTGGTGTTTTTCATTGTTGAGGTTGTTGTTGAATTTGTTGGAGTTTTTCAATGTTGAGGTTGTTGTTGCTTTTCAATGTTGAGGTTGTTGTTCAATTTGTTGGTGTTTTTCAATGTTGAAGTTGTTGAATTTGTTGGTGTTTTTCAATGTTGAGGTTGTTGTTGTTTTTCAATGTTGAGGTTGTTGTTGAATTTGTAGGTGTTTTTCAATGTTGAGTTTGTTGTTGTTTTTCAATGTTGAGGTTGTTGTTGAATTTGTTGGTTTTTTTCAACGTTGAGGTTGTTGTTGAATTTGTTCGTGTTTTTCAATGCTCAGGTTGTTGTTGTTTTTCAATGTTGAGGTTGTTGGTGAATTTGTTGGTGTTTTTCAATGTTGAGGTTGTGGTAGTTTTTCAATGTTGAGGTTGTTGTTGAATGTGTTGATGTTTTTCAATGTTGAGGTTGTTGTTGTTTTTCAATGTTGAGGTTGTTTCTGAATTTGTTGGTGTTTTTCAATGTTGAGGTTGTTGTTGAATTTGTTGGTGTTTTTCAATGTTGAGGTTGTTGTTGTTTTTCAATGTTGAGGTTGTTGTTGAATTTGTTGGTGTTTTTCAACGTTGAGTTAGTTGTTGAATTTGTTCGTGTTTTTCAATGCTGAGGTTGTTGTTGTTTTTCAATGTTGAGGTTGTTGTTGAATTTGTTGGTGTTTTTCAATGTTGAGGTTGTTGTAATTTTTGAAAGTTGAGGTTGTTGTTGAATTTGTTGATGTTCTTCCATGCGAGGTTGTTGTTGCATTTGTTGGTGTTTTTCAATGTTGAAGTTGTTGTTGAAATTGTTGGTCTTGTTCAATGTTGAGGTTGTTGTTGAATTTGTTGGTGTTTTTAAATGTTGAGGTTGTTGTTGAATTTGTTGTTGTTTTTCAATGTTGAGGTTGTTGTTGTTTTTCAATGTTGAGGTTGTTGTTGAATTTGTTGGTGTTTTTCAATGTTGAGGTTGTTGTTGAATTTGTTGGCGTTTTTAAATGTTGAGGGTGTTGTTGAATTTTTTGGTGTTTTTCAATGTTGAGGTTGTTGTTGAATTTGTTGGTGTTTTTCAATGTTGAGGTTGTTGCTGTTTTTCAATGTTCAGGTTGTTGTTGAATTTGATGGTGTTTTTCAATGTTGAGGTTGTTGTTGTTTTTCAATGTTAAGGTTGTTGTTGAATTTGTAGGTGTTTTTCAATGTTGAGGTTGTTGTTGTTTTTCAATGTTGAGGTTGTTGTTGAATTTGTTGGTGTTTTCCAACGTTGAGGTTGTTGTTGAATTTGTTCGTGTTTTTCAATACTCAGGTTGTTGTAGTTTTTCAATGTTGAGGTTGTTGTTGAATTTGTTGATGTTTTTCAATGTTGTGGTTGTTGTTGTTTTTCAATGTTGAGGTTGTTGTTGAATTTGTTGGTGTTTTTCAATTTTGAGGTTGTTGTTGTTTTTCAATGTTGAGGTTGATGTTTAATTTGTTGGTGTTTTTCAATGTTGAGGTTGTTGTTGAATTTGTTGGTGTTTTTCATTGTTGAGGTTGTTGTTGAATTTGTTGTTGTTTTTCAATGTTGAGGTTGTTGTTGTTTTTCAATGTTGAGGTTGTTGTTGAATTTGTTGGCGTTTTTCAATGTTAAGGTTGTTGTTGACTTTGTTGGTGTTTTTCAATGTTGAGGTTGTTGTTGTTTTTCAATATTGAGGTTGTTGTTGAATTTGTTTGTGTTTTTCAATGTTGAGGTTGGTGTTGAATTTGTTGGTATTATTCAATGTTGAGGTTGTTGTTGTTTTTCAATGTTGAGGTTGTTTTTGAATTTGTTGGTGTTTTTCAATGTTGAGGTTGTTGTTGAATTTGTTGGTGTTTTTCAATGTTGAGGTTGTTGTTGAATTTGTTGGTCTTTTTCAATGTTGAGGTTGTTGTTGTTTTTCAATGTTGAGGTTGTTGCTGTATGTATTGGTGTTTTTCAATGTTGAGGTTGTTGTAGTTTTTCAATGTTGAGGTTGTTGTTGAATTTGTTGGTGCTTTTCAATGTCGAGGTTGTTGTTGAATTTGTTGGTGTTTTTCAATGTTGAAGTTGTTGTTGAATTTGTTGGTGTTTTTCAATGTTGAGCTTGTTGTTGAATTTGTTGTTGTTTTTCAATGTCGAGGTTGTTGTTGAATTTGTTGGTGTTTTTCAATGTTGAAGTTGTTGTTGAATTTGTTGGTGTTTTTCAATGTTGAGGTTGTTGTTGAATTTGTTGGTGTTTTTCAATGTTTAGGTTGTTGTTGTCTTTAAATGTTGAGGTTGTTGTTGAATTTGTTGGTGTTTTTCAATTTTGAGGTTGTTGTTGTTTTGCAATGTTGAGGTTGCTGTTGAATTTGTTGGTGTTTTTCCATGTTGAGGTTGTTGTTGTTTTTCAAAGTTGAGGTTGTTGTTAAATTTGTTGGTGTTTTTCAATGTTGAGGTTGTTGTTGAATTTGTTGGTGTTTTTCAATGTTGAAGCTGTTGTTGAATTTGTTGGTGTTTTTCAATGTTGAGGTTGTTGTTGTTTTTCAATGTTGAGGTTGTTGTTGAATTTGTTGGTGTTTTTCAATGTTGAGGTTGTTGTTGTTTTTCAATGTTGAGGTTGTTGTTGAATTTGTTGGTGTTTTTCAACGTTGAGGTTGTTGTTGAATTTGTTCGTGTTTTTCAATGCTGAGGTTTTTGTTGTTTTTCAATGTTGAGGTTGTTGTTGAATTTGTTTGTGTTTTTCAATGTTGAGGTTGTTGTAGTTTTTCAATGTTGAGGTTGTTGTTGAATTTGTTGATGTTTTTCAATGTCGAGGTTGTTGTTGAATTTGTGGTGTTTTTCAATGTTGAAGTTGTTGTTGAATTTGTTGGTGTTTTTCATTGTTGAGGTTGTTGTTGAATTTGTTGGAGTTTTTCAATGTTGAGGTTGTTGTTGCTTTTCAATGTTGAGGTTGTTGTTGAATTTGTTGGTGTTTTTCAATGTTGAAGTTGTTGAATTTGTTGGTGTTTTTCAATGTTGAGGTTGTTGTTGTTTTTCAATGTTGAGGTTGTTGTTGAATTTGTAGGTGTTTTTCAATGTTGAGTTTGTTGTTGTTTTTCAATGTTGAGGTTGTTGTTGAATTTGTTGGTTTTTTTCAACGTTGAGGTTGTTGTTGAATTTGTTCGTGTTTTTCAATGCTCAGGTTGTTGTTGTTTTTCAATGTTGAGGTTGTTGGTGAATTTGTTGGTGTTTTTCAATGTTGAGGTTGTGGTAGTTTTTCAATGTTGAGGTTGTTGTTGAATGTGTTGATGTTTTTCAATGTTGAGGTTGTTGTTGTTTTTCAATGTTGAGGTTGTTTCTGAATTTGTTGGTGTTTTTCAATGTTGAGGTTGTTGTTGAATTTGTTGGTGTTTTTCAATGTTGAGGTTGTTGTTGTTTTTCAATGTTGAGGTTGTTGTTGAATTTGTTGGTGTTTTTCAACGTTGAGGTAGTTGTTGAATTTGTTCGTGTTTTTCAATGCTGAGGTTGTTGTTGTTTTTCAATGTTGAGGTTGTTGTTGAATTTGTTGGTGTTTTTCAATGTTGAGGTTGTTGTAATTTTTGAAAGTTGAGGTTGTTGTTGAATTTGTTGATGTTCTTCCATGCGAGGTTGTTGTTGCATTTGTTGGTGTTTTTCAATGTTGAAGTTGTTGTTGAATTTGTTGGTCTTGTTCAATGTTGAGGTTGTTGTTGAATTTGTTGGTGTTTTTAAATGTTGAGGTTGTTGTTGAATTTGTTGGTGTTTTTCAATGTTGAGGTTGTTGTTGTTTTTCAATGTTGAGGTTGTTGTTGAATTTGTTGGTGTTTTTCAATGTTGAGGTTGTTGTTGAATTTGTTGGCGTTTTTAAATGTTGAGGGTGTTGTTGAATTTTTTGGTGTTTTTCAATGTTGAGGTTGTTGTTGAATTTGTTGGTGTTTTTCAATGTTGAGGTTGTTGCTGTTTTTCAATGTTCAGGTTGTTGTTGAATTTGATGGTGTTTTTCAATGTCGAGGTTGTTGTTGAAATTGTTGGTGTTTTTCAATGTTGCAGTTGTTGTTGAATTTGTTCGTGTTTTTCAATGTTGAGGTTGTTGTTGTTTTTCAATGTTGATTTGTTGTTCTTTTTCAATGTTGAGGTTGTTGTTGAATTTGTTGGTGTTTTTCAATGTTGAAGTTGTTGTTGAATTTGTTGGTGTTTTTCAATGTTGAAGTTGTTGTTGAATTTGTTGGTGTTTTTCAATGTTGAGGTTGTTGTTGTTTTTCAATGTTGAGGTTGTTGTTGAATTTGTTGGTGTTTTTCAATGTTGAGGTTGTTGTTGTTTTTCAATGTTGAGGTTGTTGTTCAATTTGTTGGTGTTTTTCAATGTTGAGGTTGTTGTTGAATTTGTTGGTGTTTTTCAATGTTGAAGTTGTTGTTGTTTTTCAATGTTGATGTTGTTGTAGTTTTTCAATGTTGAGGTTGTGGTTGAATATGTTGGTGCTTTTCAATGTCGAGGTTGTTGTTGAATTTGTTGGTGTTTTTCAATGTTGAAGTTGTTGTTGAATTTGTTGGTGTTTTTCAATGTTGAGGTTGTTGTTGAATTTGTTGGTGTTTTTCAATGTCGAGGTTGTTGTTGAAATTGTTGGTGTTTTTCAATGTTGAAGGTGTTGTTGAAATTGTTGGTGTTTTTCAATGTTGAGGTTGTTGATGAATTTGTTGGTGTTTTTCAATGTTGAGGTTGTTGTTGTCTTTAAATGTTGAGGTTGTTGTTGAATTTGTTGGTGTTTTTCAATTATGAGGTTGTTGTTGTTTTTCAATGTTGAGGTTGTTGTTGAATTTGTTGGTGTTTTTCCATGTTGAGGTTGTTGTTGTTTTTCAAAGTTGAGGTTGTTGTTAAATTTGTTGGTGTTTTTCAATGTTGAGGTTGTTGTTGAATTTGTTGGTGTTTTTCAATGTTGAAGTTGTTGTTGAATTTGTTGGTGTTTTTCAATGTTGAGGTTGTTGTTGTTTTTCAATGTTGAGGTTGTTGTTGAATTTGTTGGTGTTTTTCAATGTTGAGGTTGGTGTTGAATTTGTTGGTATTTTTCAATGTTGAGGTTGTTGTTGTTTTTCAATGTTGAGGTTGTTTTTGAATTTGTTGGTGTTTTTCAATGTTGAGGTTGTTGTTGAATTTGTTGTTGTTTTTCAATGTTGAGGTTGTTGTTGAATTTGTTGGTCTTTTTCAATGTTGAGGTTGTTGTTGTTTTTCAATGTTGAGGTTGTTGCTGTATGTATTGGTGTTTTTCAATGTTGAGGTTGTTGTAGTTTTTCAATGTTGAGGTTGTTGTTGAATTTGTTGGTGCTTTTCAATGTCGAGGTTGTTGTTGAATTTGTTGGTGTTTTTCAATGTTGAAGTTGTTGTTGAATTTGTTGGTGTTTTTCAATGTTGAGCTTGTTGTTGAATTTGTTGGTGTTTTTCAATGTCGAGGTTGTTGTTGAATTTGTTGGTGTTTTTCAATGTTGAAGTTGTTGTTGAATTTGTTGGTGTTTTTCAATGTTGAGGTTGTTGTTGAATTTGTTGGTGTTTTTCAATGTTTAGGTTGTTGTTGTCTTTAAATGTTGAGGTTGTTGTTGAATTTGTTGGTGTTTTTCAATTTTGAGGTTGTTGTTGTTTTGCAATGTTGAGGTTGCTGTTGAATTTGTTGGTGTTTTTCCATGTTGAGGTTGTTGTTGTTTTTCAAAGTTGAGGTTGTTGTTAAATTTGTTGGTGTTTTTCAATGTTGAGGTTGTTGTTGAATTTGTTGGTGTTTTTCAATGTTGAAGCTGTTGTTGAATTTGTTGGTGTTTTTCAATGTTGAGGTTGTTGTTGTTTTTCAATGTTGAGGTTGTTGTTGAATTTGTTGGTGTTTTTCAATGTTGAGGTTGTTGTTGTTTTTCAATGTTGAGGTTGTTGTTGAATTTGTTGGTGTTTTTCAACGTTGAGGTTGTTGTTGAATTTGTTCGTGTTTTTCAAAGCTGATGTTTTTGTTGTTTTTCAATGTTGAGGTTGTTGTTGAATTTGTTTGTGTTTTTCAATGTTGAGGTTGTTGTAGTTTTTCAATGTTGAGGTTGTTGTTGAATTTGTTGATGTTTTTCAATGTCGAGGTTGTTGTTGAATTTGTGGTGTTTTTCAATGTTGAAGTTCTTGTTGAATTTGTTGGTGTTTCTCAATGTCGAGGTTGTTGTTGAATTTGTTGGTGTTTTTCAATGTTGAAGTTGTTGTAGTTTTTCAATGTTGAGGTTGTTGTTGAATTTGTTGGTGCTTTTCAATGTCGAGGTTGTTGTTGAATTTGTTGGTGTTTTTCAATGTTGAAGTTGTTGTTGAATTTGTTGGTGTTTTTCAATGTTGAGCTTGTTGTTGAATTTGTTGGTGTTTTTCAATGTCGAGGTTGTTGTTGAATTTGTTGGTGTTTTTCAATGTTGAAGTTGTTGTTGAATTTGTTGGTGTTTTTCAATGTTGAGGTTGTTGTTGAATTTGTTGGTGTTTTTCAATGTTTAGGTTGTTGTTGTCTTTAAATGTTGAGGTTGTTGTTGAATTTGTTGGTGTTTTTCAATTTTGAGGTTGTTGTTGTTTTGCAATGTTGAGGTTGCTGTTGAATTTGTTGGTGTTTTTCCATGTTGAGGTTGTTGTTGTTTTTCAAAGTTGAGGTTGTTGTTAAATTTGTTGGTGTTTTTCAATGTTGAGGTTGTTGTTGAATTTGTTGGTGTTTTTCAATGTTGAAGCTGTTGTTGAATTTGTTGGTGTTTTTCAATGTTGAGGTTGTTGTTGTTTTTCAATGTTGAGGTTGTTGTTGAATTTGTTGGTGTTTTTCAATGTTGAGGTTGTTATTGTTTTTCAATGTTGAGGTTGTTGTTGAATTTGTTGGTGTTTTTCAACGTTGAGGTTGTTGTTGAATTTGTTGGTGTTTTTCAATGTTGAGGTTGTTGTTGTTTTTCAATGTTGAGGTTGTTGTTGAATTTGTTGGTGTTTTTCAATGTTGAGGTTGTTGTTGAATTTGTTGGTGTTTTTCAATGTTGAGGTTGTTGTTGTTTTTCAATGTTGATGTTGTTGTAGTTTTTCAATGTTGAGGTTGTGGTTGAATTTGTTGGTGCTTTTCAATGTCGAGGTTGTTGTTGAATTTGCTGGTGTTTTTCAATGTTGAGGTTGTTGGTGAATTTGTTGGTGTTTTTCAATGTCGAGGTTGTTGTTGAAATTGTTGGTGTTTTTCAATGTTGAAGGTGTTGTTGAATTTGTTGGTGTTTTTCAATGTTGAGGTTGTTGATGAATTTGTTGGTGTTTTTCAATGTTGAGGTTGTTGTTGAATTTGTTGGTGTTTTTCAATGTTGAGGTTGTTGTTGAATTTGTTGGTGTTTTTCAATGTTGAGGTTGTTGTTGTTTTTCAATGTTGATGTTGTTGTAGTTTTTCAATGTTGAGGTTGTGGTTGAATTTGTTGGTGCTTTTCAATGTCGAGGTTGTTGTTGAATTTGCTGGTGTTTTTCAATGTTGAGGTTGTTGGTGAATTTGTTGGTGTTTTTCAATGTCGAGGTTGTTGTTGAAATTGTTGGTGTTTTTCAATGTTGAAGGTGTTGTTGAATTTGTTGGTGTTTTTCAATGTTGAGGTTGTTGATGAATTTGTTGGTGTTTTTCAATGTTGAGGTTGTTGTTGTCTTTAAATGTTGAGGTTGTTGTTGAATTTGTTGGTGTTTTTCAATTATGAGGTTGTTGTTGTTTTTCAATGTTGAGGTTGTTGTTGAATTTGTTGGTGTTTTTCCATGTTGAGGTTGTTGTTGTTTTTCAAAGTTGAGGGTGTTGTTAAATTTGTTGGTGTTTTTCAATGTTGAGGTTGTTGTTGAATTTGTTGGTGTTTTTCAATGTTGAAGTTGTTGTTGAATTTGTTGGTGTTTTTCAATGTTGAGGTTGTTGTTGTTTTTCAATGTTGAGGTTGTTGTTGAATTTGTTGGTGTTTTTCAATGTTGAAGTTATTGTTGTTTTTCAATGTTGTGGTTGTTGTTGAATTTGTTGGTGTTTTTCAATTTCGAGGTTGTTGTTGAATTTGTTGGTGTTCTTCAATGTTGAAGTTGTTGTTGAATTTGTTGGTGTTTTTCAATGTTGAGGTTGTTGTTGTTTTTCAATGTTCAGGTTGTTGTTGAATTTGTTGGTGTTTTTCAATGTTGAGGTTGTTGTTGTTTTTCAATGTTGAGGTTGTTGTTGAATTTGTTGGTGTTTTTCAATGTCGAGGTTGTTGTTGAATTTGTTGGTGTTTTTCAATGTTGAGGTTGTTGTTGAATTTGTTGGTGTTTTACAATGTTGAGGTCGTTGTTGAATTTGTTGGCGGTTTTAAATGTTGAGGTTGTTGTTGAATTTGTTGGTGTTTTTCAATGTTGAGGTTGTTGTTGAATTTGTTGGTGTTTTTCAATGGCGAGGTTGTTGCTGAATTTGCTGGTTTTTTCAATGTTGAAGTTGTTGTTGAATTTGTTGGTGTTTTTCAATGTTGTGGTTGTTGTTGTTTTTCAATGTTGAGGTTGTTGTTGAATATGTTGGTGTTTTTCAATTTTGAGGTTGTTGTTGTTTTACAATGTTGAGGTTGTTGTTGAATTTGTTGGTGTTTTTACATGTTGAGGTTGTTGTTTTTTTTTCAAAGTTGAGGTTGATGTTTAATTTGTTGGTGTTTTTCAATGTTGAGGTTGTTGTTGAATTTGTTGGTGTTTTTCATTGTTGAGGTTGTCGTTGAATTTGTTGGTGTTTTTCAATGTTGAGGTTGTTGTTGTTTTTCAATGTTGAGGTTGTTGTTGAATTTGTTGGTGTTTTTCAATGTTGAGGTTGTTGATGATTTTGTTGGTGTTTTTAAATGTTGAGGTTGTTGTTGAATTTGTTGGTGTTTTTCAATGTTGAGGTTGTTGTAATTTTTGAAAGTTGAGGTTGTTGTTGAATTTGTTGATGTTCTTCCATGCGAGGTTGTTGTTGCATTTGTTGGTGTTTTTCAATGTTGAAGTTATTGTTGAATTTGTTGGTCTTGTTCAATGTTGAGGTTGTTGTTGAATTTGTTGGTGTTTTTAAATGTTGAGGTTGTTGTTGAATTTGTTGGTGTTTTTCAATGTTGAGGTTGTTGTTGTTTTTCAATGTTGAGGTTGTTGTTGAATTTGTTGGTGTTTTTCAATGTTGAGGTTGTTGTTGAATTTGTTGGCGTTTTTAAATGTTGAGGGTGTTGTTGAATTTTTTGGTGTTTTTCAATGTTGAGGTTGTTGTTGAATTTGTTGGTGTTTTTCAATGTTGAGGTTGTTGCTGTTTTTCAATGTTCAGGTTGTTGTTGAATTTGATGGTGTTTTTCAATGTCGAGGTTGTTGTTGAAATTGTTGGTGTTTTTCAATGTTGCAGTTGTTGTTGAATTTGTTCGTGTTTTTCAATGTTGAGGTTGTTGTTGTTTTTCAATGTTGATTTGTTGTTCTTTTTCAATGTTGAGGTTGTTGTTGAATTTGTTGGTGTTTTTCAATGTTGAAGTTGTTGTTGAATTTGTTGGTGTTTTTCAATGTTGAAGTTGTTGTTGAATTTGTTGGTGTTTTTCAATGTTGAGGTTGTTGTTGTTTTTCAATGTTGAGGTTGTTGTTGAATTTGTTGGTGTTTTTCAATGTTGAGGTTGTTGTTGTTTTTCAATGTTGAGGTTGTTGTTCAATTTGTTGGTGTTTTTCAATGTTGAGGTTGTTGTTGAATTTGTTGGTGTTTTTCAATGTTGAAGTTGTTGTTGTTTTTCAATGTTGATGTTGTTGTAGTTTTTCAATGTTGAGGTTGTGGTTGAATATGTTGGTGCTTTTCAATGTCGAGGTTGTTGTTGAATTTGTTGGTGTTTTTCAATGTTGAAGTTGTTGTTGAATTTGTTGGTGTTTTTCAATGTTGAGGTTGTTGTTGAATTTGTTGGTGTTTTTCAATGTCGAGGTTGTTGTTGAAATTGTTGGTGTTTTTCAATGTTGAAGGTGTTGTTGAAATTGTTGGTGTTTTTCAATGTTGAGGTTGTTGATGAATTTGTTGGTGTTTTTCAATGTTGAGGTTGTTGTTGTCTTTAAATGTTGAGGTTGTTGTTGAATTTGTTGGTGTTTTTCAATTATGAGGTTGTTGTTGTTTTTCAATGTTGAGGTTGTTGTTGAATTTGTTGGTGTTTTTCCATGTTGAGGTTGTTGTTGTTTTTCAAAGTTGAGGTTGTTGTTAAATTTGTTGGTGTTTTTCAATGTTGAGGTTGTTGTTGAATTTGTTGGTGTTTTTCAATGTTGAAGTTGTTGTTGAATTTGTTGGTGTTTTTCAATGTTGAGGTTGTTGTTGTTTTTCAATGTTGAGGTTGTTGTTGAATTTGTTGGTGTTTTTCAATGTTGAGGTTGGTGTTGAATTTGTTGGTATTTTTCAATGTTGAGGTTGTTGTTGTTTTTCAATGTTGAGGTTGTTTTTGAATTTGTTGGTGTTTTTCAATGTTGAGGTTGTTGTTGAATTTGTTGGTGTTTTTCAATGTTGAGGTTGTTGTTGAATTTGTTGGTCTTTTTCAATGTTGAGGTTGTTGTTGTTTTTCAATGTTGAGGTTGTTGCTGTATGTATTGGTGTTTTTCAATGTTGAGGTTGTTGTAGTTTTTCAATGTTGAGGTTGTTGTTGAATTTGTTGGTGCTTTTCAATGTCGAGGTTGTTGTTGAATTTGTTGGTGTTTTTCAATGTTGAAGTTGTTGTTGAATTTGTTGGTGTTTTTCAATGTTGAGCTTGTTGTTGAATTTGTTGGTGTTTTTCAATGTCGAGGTTGTTGTTGAATTTGTTGGTGTTTTTCAATGTTGAAGTTGTTGTTGAATTTGTTGGTGTTTTTCAATGTTGAGGTTGTTGTTGAATTTGTTGGTGTTTTTCAATGTTTAGGTTGTTGTTGTCTTTAAATGTTGAGGTTGTTGTTGAATTTGTTGGTGTTTTTCAATTTTGAGGTTGTTGTTGTTTTGCAATGTTGAGGTTGCTGTTGAATTTGTTGGTGTTTTTCCATGTTGAGGTTGTTGTTGTTTTTCAAAGTTGAGGTTGTTGTTAAATTTGTTGGTGTTTTTCAATGTTGAGGTTGTTGTTGAATTTGTTGGTGTTTTTCAATGTTGAAGCTGTTGTTGAATTTGTTGGTGTTTTTCAATGTTGAGGTTGTTGTTGTTTTTCAATGTTGAGGTTGTTGTTGAATTTGTTGGTGTTTTTCAATGTTGAGGTTGTTGTTGTTTTTCAATGTTGAGGTTGTTGTTGAATTTGTTGGTGTTTTTCAACGTTGAGGTTGTTGTTGAATTTGTTCGTGTTTTTCAAAGCTGATGTTTTTGTTGTTTTTCAATGTTGAGGTTGTTGTTGAATTTGTTTGTGTTTTTCAATGTTGAGGTTGTTGTAGTTTTTCAATGTTGAGGTTGTTGTTGAATTTGTTGATGTTTTTCAATGTCGAGGTTGTTGTTGAATTTGTGGTGTTTTTCAATGTTGAAGTTGTTGTTGAATTTGTTGGTGTTTCTCAATGTCGAGGTTGTTGTTGAATTTGTTGGTGTTTTTCAATGTTGAAGTTGTTGTAGTTTTTCAATGTTGAGGTTGTTGTTGAATTTGTTGGTGCTTTTCAATGTCGAGGTTGTTGTTGAATTTGTTGGTGTTTTTCAATGTTGAAGTTGTTGTTGAATTTGTTGGTGTTTTTCAATGTTGAGCTTGTTGTTGAATTTGTTGGTGTTTTTCAATGTCGAGGTTGTTGTTGAATTTGTTGGTGTTTTTCAATGTTGAAGTTGTTGTTGAATTTGTTGGTGTTTTTCAATGTTGAGGTTGTTGTTGAATTTGTTGGTGTTTTTCAATGTTTAGGTTGTTGTTGTCTTTAAATGTTGAGGTTGTTGTTGAATTTGTTGGTGTTTTTCAATTTTGAGGTTGTTGTTGTTTTGCAATGTTGAGGTTGCTGTTGAATTTGTTGGTGTTTTTCCATGTTGAGGTTGTTGTTGTTTTTCAAAGTTGAGGTTGTTGTTAAATTTGTTGGTGTTTTTCAATGTTGAGGTTGTTGTTGAATTTGTTGGTGTTTTTCAATGTTGAAGCTGTTGTTGAATTTGTTGGTGTTTTTCAATGTTGAGGTTGTTGTTGTTTTTCAATGTTGAGGTTGTTGTTGAATTTGTTGGTGTTTTTCCATGTTGAGGTTGTTGTTGTTTTTCAATGTTGAGGTTGTTGTTGAATTTGTTGGTGTTTTTCAACGTTGAGGTTGTTGTTGAATTTGTTGGTGTTTTTCAATGTTGAGGTTGTTGTTGTTTTTCAATGTTGAGGTTGTTGTTGAATTTGTTGGTGTTTTTCAATGTTGAGGTTGTTGTTGAATTTGTTGGTGTTTTTCAATGTTGAGGTTGTTGTTGTTTTTCAATGTTGATGTTGTTGTAGTTTTTCAATGTTGAGGTTGTGGTTGAATTTGTTGGTGCTTTTCAATGTCGAGGTTGTTGTTGAATTTGCTGGTGTTTTTCAATGTTGAGGTTGTTGGTGAATTTGTTGGTGTTTTTCAATGTCGAGGTTGTTGTTGAAATTGTTGGTGTTTTTCAATGTTGAAGGTGTTGTTGAATTTGTTGGTGTTTTTCAATGTTGAGGTTGTTGATGAATTTGTTGGTGTTTTTCAATGTTGAGGTTGTTGTTGTCTTTAAATGTTGAGGTTGTTGTTGAATTTGTTGGTGTTTTTCAATTATGAGGTTGTTGTTGTTTTTCAATGTTGAGGTTGTTGTTGAATTTGTTGGTGTTTTTCCATGTTGAGGTTGTTGTTGTTTTTCAAAGTTGAGGGTGTTGTTAAATTTGTTGGTGTTTTTCAATGTTGAGGTTGTTGTTGAATTTGTTGGTGTTTTTCAATGTTGAAGTTGTTGTTGAATTTGTTGGTGTTTTTCAATGTTGAGGTTGTTGTTGTTTTTCAATGTTGAGGTTGTTGTTGAATTTGTTGGTGTTTTTCAATGTTGAAGTTATTGTTGTTTTTCAATGTTGTGGTTGTTGTTGAATTTGTTGGTGTTTTTCAATTTCGAGGTTGTTGTTGAATTTGTTGGTGTTCTTCAATGTTGAAGTTGTTGTTGAATTTGTTGGTGTTTTTCAATGTTGAGGTTGTTGTTGTTTTTCAATGTTCAGGTTGTTGTTGAATTTGTTGGTGTTTTTCAATGTTGAGGTTGTTGTTGTTTTTCAATGTTGAGGTTGTTGTTGAATTTGTTGGTGTTTTTCAATGTCGAGGTTGTTGTTGAATTTGTTGGTTTTTTCAATGTTGAAGTTGTTGTTGAATTTCTTGGTGTTTTACAATGTTGAGGTCGTTGTTGAATTTGTTGGCGGTTTTAAATGTTGAGGTTGTTGTTGAATTTGTTGGTGTTTTTCAATGTTGAGGTTGTTGTTGAATTTGTTGGTGTTTTTCAATGGCGAGGTTGTTGCTGAATTTGCTGGTTTTTTCAATGTTGAAGTTGTTGTTGAATTTGTTGGTGTTTTTCAATGTTGTGGTTGTTGTTGTTTTTCAATGTTGAGGTTGTTGTTGAATATGTTGGTGTTTTTCAATTTTGAGGTTGTTGTTGTTTTACAATGTTGAGGTTGTTGTTGAATTTGTTGGTGTTTTTACATGTTGAGGTTGTTGTTTTTTTTTCAAAGTTGAGGTTGATGTTTAATTTGTTGGTGTTTTTCAATGTTGAGGTTGTTGTTGAATTTGTTGGTGTTTTTCATTGTTGAGGTTGTCGTTGAATTTGTTGGTGTTTTTCAATGTTGAGGTTGTTGTTGTTTTTCAATGTTGAGGTTGTTGTTGAATTTGTTGGTGTTTTTCAATGTTGAGGTTGTTGATGATTTTGTTGGTGTTTTTAAATGTTGAGGTTGTTGTTGTTTTTCAATATTGAGGTTGTTGTTGAATTTGTTTGTGTTTTTCAATGTTGAGGTTGTTGTTGTTTTTCAATGTTGAGGTTGTTGTTGAATTTGTTGGTGTTTTTCAATGTTGAATTTGTTGTTGAATTTGTTGGTGTTTTTCAATGTTGAGGTTGTTGCTGTTTTTCAATGTTGAGGTTGTTGTTGAATTTGTTGGTGTTTTTCAATGTTGAGGTTGTTGTTGAATTTGTAGGCGTTTTTAAATGTTGAGGTTGTTGTTGAATTTGTTGGTGTTTTTCAATGTTGAGGTTGTTGTTGAATTTGTTGGTGTTTTTCAATGTTGAGGTTGTTGTTGTTTTTCAATGTTCAGGTTGTTGTTGAAATTGATGGTGTTTTTCAATGTCGAGGTTGTTGTTGAAATTGTTGGTGTTTTTCAATGTTGCAGTTGTTGTTGAATTTGTTGGTGTTTTTCAATGTTGAGGTTGTTGTTGAATTTGTTGGTGTTTTTCAATGTTTAGGTTGTTGTTGTCTTTAAATGTTGAGGTTGTTGATGAATTTGTTGGTGTTTTTCAATTTTGAGGTTGTTGTTGTTTTGCAATGTTGAGGTTGCTGTTGAATTTGTTGGTGTTTTTCCATGTTGAGGTTGTTGTTGTTTTTCAAAGTTGAGGTTGTTGTTAAATTTGTTGGTGTTTTTCAATGTTGAGGTTGTTGTTGAATTTGTTGGTGTTTTTCAATGTTGAAGCTGTTGTTGAATTTGTTGGTGTTTTTCAATGTTGAGGTTGTTGTTGTTTTTCAATGTTGAGGTTGTTGTTGAATTTGTTGGTGTTTTTCAATGTTGAGGTTGTTGTTGTTTTTCAATGTTGAGGTTGTTGTTGAATTTGTTGGTGTTTTTCAACGTTGAGGTTGTTGTTGAATTTGTTCGTGTTTTTCAAAGCTGATGTTTTTGTTGTTTTTCAATGTTGAGGTTGTTGTTGAATTTGTTTGTGTTTTTCAATGTTGAGGTTGTTGTAGTTTTTCAATGTTGAGGTTGTTGTTGAATTTGTTGATGTTTTTCAATGTCGAGGTTGTTGTTGAATTTGTGGTGTTTTTCAATGTTGAAGTTGTTGTTAAATTTGTTGGTGTTTCTCAATGTCGAGGTTGTTGTTGAATTTGTTGGTGTTTTTCAATGTTGAAGTTGTTGTAGTTTTTCAATGTTGAGGTTGTTGTTGAATTTGTTGGTGCTTTTCAATGTCGAGGTTGTTGTTGAATTTGTTGGTGTTTTTCAATGTTGAAGTTGTTGTTGAATTTGTTGGTGTTTTTCAATGTTGAGCTTGTTGTTGAATTTGTTGGTGTTTTTCAATGTCGAGGTTGTTGTTGAATTTGTTGGTGTTTTTCAATGTTGAAGTTGTTGTTGAATTTGTTGGTGTTTTTCAATGTTGAGGTTGTTGTTGAATTTGTTGGTGTTTTTCAATGTTTAGGTTGTTGTTGTCTTTAAATGTTGAGGTTGTTGTTGAATTTGTTGGTGTTTTTCAATTTTGAGGTTGTTGTTGTTTTGCAATGTTGAGGTTGCTGTTGAATTTGTTGGTGTTTTTCCATGTTGAGGTTGTTGTTGTTTTTCAAAGTTGAGGTTGTTGTTAAATTTGTTGGTGTTTTTCAATGTTGAGGTTGTTGTTGAATTTGTTGGTGTTTTTCAATGTTGAAGCTGTTGTTGAATTTGTTGGTGTTTTTCAATGTTGAGGTTGTTGTTGTTTTTCAATGTTGAGGTTGTTGTTGAATTTGTTGGTGTTTTTCAATGTTGAGGTTGTTGTTGTTTTTCAATGTTGAGGTTGTTGTTGAATTTGTTGGTGTTTTTCAACGTTGAGGTTGTTGTTGAATTTGTTGGTGTTTTTCAATGTTGAGGTTGTTGTTGTTTTTCAATGTTGAGGTTGTTGTTGAATTTGTTGGTGTTTTTCAATGTTGAGGTTGTTGTTGAATTTGTTGGTGTTTTTCAATGTTGAGGTTGTTGTTGTTTTTCAATGTTGATGTTGTTGTAGTTTTTCAATGTTGAGGTTGTGGTTGAATTTGTTGGTGCTTTTCAATGTCGAGGTTGTTGTTGAATTTGCTGGTGTTTTTCAATGTTGAGGTTGTTGGTGAATTTGTTGGTGTTTTTCAATGTCGAGGTTGTTGTTGAAATTGTTGGTGTTTTTCAATGTTGAAGGTGTTGTTGAATTTGTTGGTGTTTTTCAATGTTGAGGTTGTTGATGAATTTGTTGGTGTTTTTCAATGTTGAGGTTGTTGTTGTCTTTAAATGTTGAGGTTGTTGTTGAATTTGTTGGTGTTTTTCAATTATGAGGTTGTTGTTGTTTTTCAATGTTGAGGTTGTTGTTGAATTTGTTGGTGTTTTTCCATGTTGAGGTTGTTGTTGTTTTTCAAAGTTGAGGGTGTTGTTAAATTTGTTGGTGTTTTTCAATGTTGAGGTTGTTGTTGAATTTGTTGGTGTTTTTCAATGTTGAAGTTGTTGTTGAATTTGTTGGTGTTTTTCAATGTTGAGGTTGTTGTTGTTTTTCAATGTTGAGGTTGTTGTTGAATTTGTTGGTGTTTTTCAATGTTGAAGTTATTGTTGTTTTTCAATGTTGTGGTTGTTGTTGAATTTGTTGGTGTTTTTCAATTTCGAGGTTGTTGTTGAATTTGTTGGTGTTCTTCAATGTTGAAGTTGTTGTTGAATTTGTTGGTGTTTTTCAATGTTGAGGTTGTTGTTGTTTTTCAATGTTCAGGTTGTTGTTGAATTTGTTGGTGTTTTCAATGTTGAGGTTGTTGTTGTTTTTCAATGTTGAGGTTGTTGTTGAATTTGTTGGTGTTTTTCAATGTCGAGGTTGTTGTTGAATTTGTTGGTGTTTTTCAATGTTGAGGTTGTTGTTGAATTTGTTGGTGTTTTACAATGTTGAGGTCGTTGTTGAATTTGTTGGCGTTTTTAAATGTTGAGGTTGTTGTTGAATTTGTTGGTGTTTTTCAATGTTGAGGTTGTTGTTGAATTTGTTGGTGTTTTTCAATGGCGAGGTTGTTGCTGAATTTGCTGGTTTTTTCAATGTTGAGGTTGTTGTTGAATTTGTTGGTGTTTTTCAATGTTGTGGTTGTTGTTGTTTTTCAATGTTGAGGTTGTTGTTGAATATGTTGGTGTTTTTCAATTTTGAGGTTGTTGTTGTTTTACAATGTTGAGGTTGTTGTTGAATTTGTTGGTGTTTTTACATGTTGAGGTTGTTGTTTTTTTTTCAAAGTTGAGGTTGATGTTTAATTTGTTGGTGTTTTTCAATGTTGAGGTTGTTGTTGAATTTGTTGGTGTTTTTCATTGTTGAGGTTGTCGTTGAATTTGTTGGTGTTTTTCAATGTTGAGGTTGTTGTTGTTTTTCAATGTTGAGGTTGTTGTTGAATTTGTTGGTGTTTTTCAATGTTGAGGTTGTTGATGATTTTGTTGGTGTTTTTAAATGTTGAGGTTGTTGTTGTTTTTCAATATTGAGGTTGTTGTTGAATTTGTTTGTGTTTTTCAATGTTGAGGTTGTTGTTGTTTTTCAATGTTGAGGTTGTTGTTGAATTTGTTGGTGTTTTTCAATGTTGAATTTGTTGTTGAATTTGTTGGTGTTTTTCAATGTTGAGGTTGTTGCTGTTTTTCAATGTTGAGGTTGTTGTTGAATTTGTTGGTGTTTTTCAATGTTGAGGTTGTTGTTGAATTTGTAGGCGTTTTTAAATGTTGAGGTTGTTGTTGAATTTGTTGGTGTTTTTCAATGTTGAGGTTGTTGTTGAATTTGTTGGTGTTTTTCAATGTTGAGGTTGTTGTTGTTTTTCAATGTTCAGGTTGTTGTTGAATTTGATGGTGTTTTTCAATGTCGAGGTTGTTGTTGAAATTGTTGGTGTTTTTCAATGTTGCAGTTGTTGTTGAATTTGTTGGTGTTTTTCAATGTTGAGGTTGTTGTTGTTTTTCAATGTTGATTTGTTGTTCTTTTTCAATGTTGAGGTTGTTGTTGAATTTGTTGGTGTTTTTCAATGTTGAAATTGTTGTTGAATTTGTTGGTGTTTTTCAATGTTGAAGTTGTTGTTGAATTTGTTTGTGTTTTTCAATGTTGAGGTTGTTGTTGTTTTTCAATGTTGAGGTTGTTGTTGAATTTGTTGGTGTTTTTCAATGTTGACGTTGTTGTTGTTTTTCAATGTTGAGGTTGTTGTTGTTTTTCAATGTTGAGGTTGTTGTTCAATTTGTTGGTGTTTTTCAATGTTGAGGTTGTTGTTGAATTTGTTGGTGTTTTTCAATGTTGAGGTTGTTGTTGTTTTTCAATGTTGAGGTTGTTGTATGTGTTGGTGTTTTTCAATGTTGAGGTTGTTGTAGTTTTTCAATGTTGACGTTGTTGTTGAATTTGTTGGTGCTTTTCAATGTCGAGGTTGTTGTTGAATTTGTTGGTGTTTTTCAATGTTGAGGTTGTTGTTGAATTTGTTGTTGTTTTTCAATGTCGAGGTTGTTGTTGAAATTGTTGGTGATTTTCAATGTTGAAGGTGTTGTTGAATTTGTTGGTGTTTTTCAATGTTGAGGTTGTTGTTGAATTTGTTGGTGTTTTTCAATGTTGAGGTTGTTGTTGTCTTTAAATGTTGAGGTTGTTGTTGAACTTGTTGGTGTTTTTCAATTATGAGGTTGTTGTTGTTTTTCAATGTTAAGGTTGTTGTTGAATTTGTTGGTGTTTTTCCATGTTGAGGTTGTTGTTGTTTTTCAAAGTTGAGGTTGTTGTTAAATTTGTTGGTGTTTTTCAATGTTGAGGTTGTTGTTGAATTTGTTGGTGTTTTTCAATGTTGAAGTTGTTGTTGAATTTGTTGGTGTTTTTCAATGTTGAGGTTGTTGTTGTTTTTCAAAGTTGAGGTTGTTGTTGAATTTGTTGGTGTTTTTCAATGTTGAGGTTGTTGTTGAATTTGTTGGTGTTTTTCAATGTCGAGGTTGTTGTTGAATTTGTTGGTGTTTTTCAATGTTGAGGTTGTTGTTGAATTTGTTGGTGTTTTAAAATGTTGAGGTCGTTGTTGAATTTGTTGGCGTTTTTAAATGTTGAGGTTGTTGTTGAATTTGTTGGTGTTTTTCAATGCTGAGGTTGATGTTGTATGTGTTGGTGTTTTTCAATGTTGAGGTTGTTGTATTTTTTCAATGTTGAGGTTGTTGTTGAATTTGTTGGTGCTTTTCAATGTCGAGGTTGTTGTTGAATTTGTTGGTGTTTTTCAATGTTGAGGTTGTTGTTGAATTTGTTGGTGTTTTTCAATGTCGAGGTTGTTGTTCAAATTGTTGGTGTTTTTCAATGTTGAAGGTGTTGTTGAATTTGTTGGTGTTTTTCAATGTTGAGGTTGTTGTTGAATTTTATGGTGTTTTTCAATGTTGAGGTTGTTGTTGTCTTTAAATGTTGAGGTTGTTGTTGAATTTGTTGGTGTTTTTCAATGTTGAGGTTGTTGTTGTTTTTCAATGTTGAGGTTGTTGTTGAATTTGTTGGTGTTTTTCCATGTTGAGGTTGTTGTTGTTTTTCAATGTTGAGGTTGTTGTTGAATTTGTTGGTGTTTTTCAATGTTGAGGTTGTTGTTGTTTTTCAATGTCGAGGTTGTTGTTGAATTTGTTGGTGTTTTTCAATGTTGAGGTTGTTGTTGAATTTGTTGGTGTTTTTCAATGTTGAAGTTGTTGTTGAATTTGTTGGTGTTTTTCAATGTTGAGGTTGTTGTTGTTTTTCAATGTTGAGGTTGTTGTTGAATTTGTTGGTGTTTTTCAATGTTGAGGTTGTTGTTGTTTTTCAATGTCGAGGTTGTTGTTGAATTTGTTGGTGTTTTTCAATGTCGAGGTTGTTGTTGAATTTGTTGGTGTTTTTCAATGCTGAGGTTGTTGTTGAATTTGTTGGTGTTTTACAATGTTGAGGTCGTTGTTGAATTTGTTGGCGTTTTTAAATGTTGAGGTTGTTGTTGAATTTGTTGGTGTTTTTCAATGCTGAGGTTGTTGTTGAATTTGTTGGTGTTTTTCAATGTCGAGGTTGTTGCTGAATTTGTTGGTTTTTTCAATGTTGAAGTTGTTGTTGAATTTGTGGGTGTTTTTCAATGTTGTGGTTGTTGTTGTTTTTCAATGTTGAGGTTGTTGTTGAATATGTTGGAGTTTTTCAATTTAGAGGATGTTGTTGTTTTTCAATGTTGAGGTTGTTGTTGAATTTGTTGGTGTTTTTCCATGTTGAGGTTGTTGTTTTTTTTCAAAGTTGAGGTTGATGTTTAATTTGTTGGTGTTTTTCAATGTTGAGGTTGTTGTTGAATTTGTTGGTGTTTTTCATTGTTGAGGTTGTTGTTGAATTTGTTGGTGTTTTTCAATGTTGAGGTTGTTGTTGTTTTTCAATGTTGAGGTTGTTGTTGAATTTGTTGGTGTTTTTCAATGTTGAGGTTGTTGTTGAATTTGTTGGTGCTTTTAAATGTTGAGGTTGTTGTTGTTTTTCAATATTGAGGTTGTTGTTGAATTTGTTTGTGTTTTTCAATGTTGAGGTTGGTATTGAATTTGTTGGTATTTTTCAATGTTGAGGTTGTTGTTGTTTTTCAATGTTGAGGTTGTTTTTGAATTTGTTGGTGTTTTTCAATGTTGAGGTTGTTGTTGTTTTTCAATGTTGAGGTTGTTGAATTTGTTGGTGTTTTTCAATGTTGAGGTTGTTGTTGTTTTTCAATGTTGAGGTTGTTGTTGAATTTGTTGGTGTTTTTCAATTTCGAGGTTGTTGTTGAATTTGTTGGTGTTTTTCAATGTTGAAGTTGTTGTTGAATTTGTTGGTGTTTTTCAATGTTGAGGTTGTTGTTGTTTTTCAATGTTGAGGTTGTTGTTGAATTTGTTGGTGTTTTTCAATGTTGAGGTTGTTGTTGTCTTTAAATGTTGAGGTTGTTGTTGAACTTGTTGGTGTTTTTCAATTATGAGGTTGTTGTTGTTTTTCAATGTTAAGGTTGTTGTTGAATTTGTTGGTGTTTTTCCATGTTGAGGTTGTTGTTGTTTTTCAAAGTTGAGGTTGTTGTTAAATTTGTTGGTGTTTTTCAATGTTGAGGTTGTTGTTGAATTTGTTGGTGTTTTTCAATGTTGAAGTTGTTGTTGAATTTGTTGGTGTTTTTCAATGTTGAGGTTGTTGTTGTTTTTCAAAGTTGAGGTTGTTGTTGAATTTGTTGGTGTTTTTCAATGTTGAGGTTGTTGTTGAATTTGTTGGTGTTTTTCAATGTCGAGGTTGTTGTTGAATTTGTTGGTGTTTTTCAATGTTGAGGTTGTTGTTGAATTTGTTGGTGTTTTAAAATGTTGAGGTCGTTGTTGAATTTGTTGGCGTTTTTAAATGTTGAGGTTGTTGTTGAATTTGTTGGTGTTTTTCAATGCTGAGGTTGATGTTGTATGTGTTGGTGTTTTTCAATGTTGAGGTTGTTGTATTTTTTCAATGTTGAGGTTGTTGTTGAATTTGTTGGTGCTTTTCAATGTCGAGGTTGTTGTTGAATTTGTTGGTGTTTTTGAATGTTGAAGTTGTTGTTGAATTTGTTGGTGTTTTTCAATGTTGAGGTTGTTGTTGAATTTGTTGGTGTTTTTCAATGTCGAGGTTGTTGTTCAAATTGTTGGTGTTTTTCAATGTTGAAGGTGTTGTTGAATTTGTTGGTGTTTTTCAATGTTGAGGTTGTTGTTGAATTTGATGGTGTTTTTCAATGTTGAGGTTGTTGTTGTCTTTAAATGTTGAGGTTGTTGTTGAATTTGTTGGTGTTTTTCAATGTTGAGGTTGTTGTTGTTTTTCAATGTTGAGGTTGTTGTTGAATTTGTTGGTGTTTTTCCATGTTGAGGTTGTTGTTGTTTTTCAATGTTGAGGTTGTTGTTGAATTTGTTGGTGTTTTTCAATGTTGAAGTTGTTGTTGAATTTGTTGGTGTTTTTCAATGTTGAGGTTGTTGTTGTTTTTCAAAGTTGAGGTTGTTGTTGAATTTGTTGGTGTTTTTCAATGTTGAGGTTGTTGTTGAATTTGTTGGTGTTTTTCAATGTCGAGGTTGTTGTTGAATTTGTTGGTGTTTTTCAATGTTGAGGTTGTTGTTGAATTTGTTGGTGTTTTAAAATGTTGAGGTCGTTGTTGAATTTGTTGGCGTTTTTAAATGTTGAGGTTGTTGTTGAATTTGTTGGTGTTTTTCAATGCTGAGGTTGATGTTGTATGTGTTGGTGTTTTTCAATGTTGAGGTTGTTGTATTTTTTCAATGTTGAGGTTGTTGTTGAATTTGTTGGTGCTTTTCAATGTCGAGGTTGTTGTTGAATTTGTTGGTGTTTTTCAATGTTGAAGTTGTTGTTGAATTTGTTGGTGTTTTTCAATGTTGAGGTTGTTGTTGAATTTGTTGGTGTTTTTCAATGTCGAGGTTGTTGTTCAAATTGTTGGTGTTTTTCAATGTTGAAGGTGTTGTTGAATTTGTTGGTGTTTTTCAATGTTGAGGTTGTTGTTGAATTTGATGGTGTTTTTCAATGTTGAGGTTGTTGTTGTCTTTAAATGTTGAGGTTGTTGTTGAATTTGTTGGTGTTTTTCAATGTTGAGGTTGTTGTTGTTTTTCAATGTTGAGGTTGTTGTTGAATTTGTTGGTGTTTTTCCATGTTGAGGTTGTTGTTGTTTTTCAATGTTGAGGTTGTTGTTGAATTTGTTGGTGTTTTTCAATGTTGAGGTTGTTGTTGTTTTTCAATGTCGAGGTTGTTGTTGAATTTGTTGTTGTTTTTCAATGTTGAGGTTGTTGTTGAATTTGTTGGTGTTTTTCAATGTTGAAGTTGTTGTTGAATTTGTTGGTGTTTTTCAATGTTGAGGTTGTTGTTGTTTTTCAATGTTGAGGTTGTTGTTGAATTTGTTGGTGTTTTTCAATGTTGAGGTTGTTGTTGTTTTTCAATGTCGAGGTTGTTGTTGAATTTGTTGGTGTTTTTCAATGTCGAGGTTGTTGTTGAATTTGTTGGTGTTTTTCAATGCTGAGGTTGTTGTTGAATTTGTTGGTGTTTTACAATGTTGAGGTCGTTGTTGAATTTGTTGGCGTTTTTAAATGTTGAGGTTGTTGTTGAATTTGTTGGTGTTTTTCAATGCTGAGGTTGTTGTTGAATTTGTTGGTGTTTTTCAATGTCGAGGTTGTTGCTGAATTTGTTGGTTTTTTCAATGTTGAAGTTGTTGTTGAATTTGTGGGTGTTTTTCAATGTTGTGGTTGTTGTTGTTTTTCAATGTTGAGGTTGTTGTTGAATATGTTGGAGTTTTTCAATTTAGAGGATGTTGTTGTTTTTCAATGTTGAGGTTGTTGTTGAATTTGTTGGTGTTTTTCCATGTTGAGGTTGTTGTTTTTTTTCAAAGTTGAGGTTGATGTTTAATTTTTTGGTGTTTTTCAATGTTGAGGTTGTTGTTGAATTTGTTGGTGTTTTTCATTGTTGAGGTTGTTGTTGAATTTGTTGGTGTTTTTCAATGTTGAGGTTGTTGTTGTTTTTCAATGTTGAGGTTGTTGTTGAATTTGTTGGTGTTTTTCAATGTTGAGGTTGTTGTTGAATTTGTTGGTGCTTTTAAATGTTGAGGTTGTTGTTGTTTTTCAATATTGAGGTTGTTGTTGAATTTGTTTGTGTTTTTCAATGTTGAGGTTGGTATTGAATTTGTTGGTATTTTTCAATGTTGAGGTTGTTGTTGTTTTTCAATGTTGAGGTTGTTTTTGAATTTGTTGGTGTTTTTCAATGTTGAGGTTGTTGTTGTTTTTCAATGTTGAGGTTGTTGAATTTGTTGGTGTTTTTCAATGTTGAGGTTGTTGTTGTTTTTCAATGTTGAGGTTGTTGTTGAATTTGTTGGTGTTTTTCAATTTCGAGGTTGTTGTTGAATTTGTTGGTGTTTTTCAATGTTGAAGTTGTTGTTGAATTTGTTGGTGTTTTTCAATGTTGAGGTTGTAGTTGTTTTTCAATGTTGAGGTTGTTGTTGAATTTGTTGGTGTTTTTCAATGTTGAGGTTGTTGTTGTCTTTAAATGTTGAGGTTGTTGTTGAACTTGTTGGTGTTTTTCAATTATGAGGTTGTTGTTGTTTTTCAATGTTAAGGTTGTTGTTGAATTTGTTGGTGTTTTTCCATGTTGAGGTTGTTGTTGTTTTTCAAAGTTGAGGTTGTTGTTAAATTTGTTGGTGTTTTTCAATGTTGAGGTTGTTGTTGAATTTGTTGGTGTTTTTCAATGTTGAAGTTGTTGTTGAATTTGTTGGTGTTTTTCAATGTTGAGGTTGTTGTTGTTTTTCAAAGTTGAGGTTGTTGTTGAATTTGTTGGTGTTTTTCAATGTTGAGGTTGTTGTTGAATTTGTTGGTGTTTTTCAATGTCGAGGTTGTTGTTGAATTTGTTGGTGTTTTTCAATGTTGAGGTTGTTGTTGAATTTGTTGGTGTTTTAAAATGTTGAGGTCGTTGTTGAATTTGTTGGCGTTTTTAAATGTTGAGGTTGTTGTTGAATTTGTTGGTGTTTTTCAATGCTGAGGTTGATGTTGTATGTGTTGGTGTTTTTCAATGTTGAGGTTGTTGTATTTTTTCAATGTTGAGGTTGTTGTTGAATTTGTTGGTGCTTTTCAATGTCGAGGTTGTTGTTGAATTTGTTGGTGTTTTTGAATGTTGAAGTTGTTGTTGAATTTGTTGGTGTTTTTCAATGTTGAGGTTGTTGTTGAATTTGTTGGTGTTTTTCAATGTCGAGGTTGTTGTTCAAATTGTTGGTGTTTTTCAATGTTGAAGGTGTTGTTGAATTTGTTGGTGTTTTTCAATGTTGAGGTTGTTGTTGAATTTGATGGTGTTTTTCAATGTTGAGGTTGTTGTTGTCTTTAAATGTTGAGGTTGTTGTTGAATTTGTTGGTGTTTTTCAATGTTGAGGTTGTTGTTGTTTTTCAATGTTGAGGTTGTTGTTGAATTTGTTGGTGTTTTTCCATGTTGAGGTTGTTGTTGTTTTTCAATGTTGAGGTTGTTGTTGAATTTGTTGGTGTTTTTCAATGTTGAGGTTGTTGTTGTTTTTCAATGTCGAGGTTGTTGTTGAATTTGTTGGTGTTTTTCAATGTTGAGGTTGTTGTTGAATTTGTTGGTGTTTTTCAATGTTGAAGTTGTTGTTGAATTTGTTGGTGTTTTTCAATGTTGAGGTTGTTGTTGTTTTTCAATGTTGAGGTTGTTGTTGAATTTGTTGGTGTTTTTCAATGTTGAGGTTGTTGTTGTTTTTCAATGTCGAGGTTGTTGTTGAATTTGTTGGTGTTTTTCAATGTCGAGGTTGTTGTTGAATTTGTTGGTGTTTTTCAATGCTGAGGTTGTTGTTGAATTTGTTGGTGTTTTACAATGTTGAGGTCGTTGTTGAATTTGTTGGCGTTTTTAAATGTTGAGGTTGTTGTTGAATTTGTTGGTGTTTTTCAATGCTGAGGTTGTTGTTGAATTTGTTGGTGTTTTTCAATGTCGAGGTTGTTGCTGAATTTGTTGGTTTTTTCAATGTTGAAGTTGTTGTTGAATTTGTGGGTGTTTGTCAATGTTGTGGTTGTTGTTGTTTTTCAATGTTGAGGTTGTTGTTGAATATGTTGGAGTTTTTCAATTTAGAGGTTGTTGTTGTTTTTCAATGTTGAGGTTGTTGTTGAATTTGTTGGTGTTTTACCATGTTGAGGTTGTTGTTTTTTTTCAAAGTTGAGGTTGATGTTTAATTTGTTGGTGTTTTTCAATGTTGAGGTTGTTGTTGAATTTGTTGGTGTTTTTCATTGTTGAGGTTGTTGTTGAATTTGTTGGTGTTTTTCAATGTTGAGGTTGTTGTTGTTTTTCAATGTTGAGGTTGTTGTTGAATTTGTTGGTGTTTTTCAATGTTGAGGTTGTTGTTGAATTTGTTGGTGCTTTTAAATGTTGAGGTTGTTGTTGTTTTTCAATATTGAGGTTGTTGTTGAATTTGTTTGTGTTTTTCAATGTTGAGGTTGGTATTGAATTTGTTGGTATTTTTCAATGTTGAGGTTGTTGTTGTTTTTCAATGTTGAGGTTGTTTTTGAATTTGTTGGTGTTTTTCAATGTTGAGGTTGTTGTAGTTTTTCAATGTTGAGGTTGTTGAATTTGTTGGTGTTTTTCAATGTTGAGGTTGTTGTTGTTTTTCAATGTTGAGGTTGTTGTTGAATTTGTTGGTGTTTTTCAATTTCGAGGTTGTTGTTGAATTTGTTGGTGTTTTTCAATGTTGAAGTTGTTGTTGAATTTGTTCGTGTTTTTCAATGTTGAGGTTGTTGTTGTTTTTCAATGTTGAGGTTGTTGTTGAATTTGTTGGTGTTTTTCAATGTTGAGGTTGTTGTTGTTTTTCAATGTTGAGGTTGTTGTTGTTTTTCAATGTTGAGGTTGTTGTTGTTTTTCAATGTTGAGGTTGTTGTTGAATTTGTTGGTGTTTTTCAATGTTGAGGTTGTTGTTGAATTTGTTGCTGTTTTTCAATGTTGAGGTTGTTGTTGTTTTTCAATGTTGACGTTGTTGTTGTATTTTTTGGTGTTTTTCAACGTTGAGGTTGATGTAGTTTTTCAATGTTAAGGTTGTTGTTGAATTTGTTGGTGTTTTTCAATGTTGAAGTTGTTGTTGAATTTGTAAGTGTTTTTCAATGTTGAGGTTGTTGTTGAATTTGTTGGTGTTTTTCAATGTTGAGGTTGTTGTTGTTTTTAAATGTTGAGGTTGTTGTTGAATTTGTTGGTGTTTTTCAATTTTGAGGTTGTTGTTGTTTATCAATGTTGAGGTTGTTGTTGAATTTGTTGGTGTTTTTCAATTTCGAGGTTGTTGTTGAATTTGTTGCTGTTTTTCAATTTTGAGGTTGTTGTTGTTTTTCAATGTTGACGTTGTTGTTGTATTTTTTGGTGTTTTTCAACGTTGAGGTTGATGTAGTTTTTCAATGTTAAGGTTGTTGTTGAATTTGTTTGTGTTTTTCAATGTTGAGGTTGGTATTGAATTTGTTGGTATTTTTCAATGTTGAGGTTGTTGTTGTTTTTCAATGTTGAGGTTGTTTTTGAATTTGTTGGTGTTTTTCAATGTTGAGGTTGTTGTTGTTTTTCAATGTTGAGGTTGTTGAATTTGTTGGTGTTTTTCAATGTTGAGGTTGTTGTTGTTTTTAAATGTTGAGGTTGTTGTTGAATTTGTTGGTGTTTTTCAATTTCGAGGTTGTTGTTGAATTTGTTGGTGTTTTTCAATGTTGAAGTTGTTGTTGAATTTGTTGGTGTTTTTCAATGTTGAGGTTGTTGTTGTTTTTCAATGTTGAGGTTGTTGTTGAATTTGTTGGTGTTTTTCAATGTTGAGGTTGTTGTTGTTTTTCAATGTTGAGGTTGTTGTTGTTTTTCAATGTTGAGGTTGTTGTTGTTTTTCAATGTTGAGGTTGTTGTTGAATTTGTTGGTGTTTTTCAATGTTGAGGTTGTTGTTGAATTTGTTGCTGTTTTTCAATGTTGAGGTTGTTGTTGTTTTTCAATGTTGACGTTGTTGTTGTATTTTTTGGTGTTTTTCAACGTTGAGGTTGATGTAGTTTTTCAATGTTAAGGTTGTTGTTGAATTTGTTGGTGTTTTTCAATGTTGAAGTTGTTGTTGAATTTGTAAGTGTTTTTCAATGTTGAGGTTGTTGTTGAATTTGTTGGTGTTTTTCAATGTTGAGGTTGTTGTTGCTTTTAAATGTTGAGGTTGTTGTTGAATTTGTTGGTGTTTTTCAATTTTGAGGTTGTTGTTGTTTATCAATGTTGAGGTTGTTGTTGAATTTGTTGGTGTTTTTCCATGTTGAGGTTGTTGTTGTTTTTCAAAGTTGAGGTTGTTGTTAAATTTGTTGGTGTTTATCAATGTTGAGGTTGTTGTTGAATTTGTTGGTGTTTTTCATTGTTGAGGTTGTTGTTGAATTTGTTGGTGTTTTTCAATGTTGAGGTTGTTGTTGTTTTTCAATGTTGAGGTTGTTGAATTTGTTGGTGTTTTTCAATTTCGAGGTTGTTGTTGTTTTTCAATGTTGAGGTTGTTGTTGAATTTGTTGGTGTTTTTCAATTTCGAGGTTCTTGTTGAATTTGTTGGTGTTTTTCAATGTTGAAGTTGTTGTTGAATTTGTTGGTGTTTTTCAATGATGAGGTTGTTGTTGTTTTTCAATGTTGAGGTTGTTGTTGAATTTGTTGGTGTTTTTCAAAGTTGAGGTTGTTGTTGTTTTTCAATGTTGAGGTTGTTGTTGTTTTTCAATGTTTAGGTTGTTGTTGAATTTGTTGGTGTTTTTCGATGTTGAGGTTGTTTAGTTGTTCAATGTTGAGGTTGTTGTTGTATTTGTTGGTGTTTTTCAATGTTGAGGTTGTTGTAGTTTTTCAATGTTGAGGTTGTTGTTGAATTTGTTGGTGTTTTTCAAAGTCGAGGTTGTTGTTGAATTTGTTGGTGTTTTTCAATGTTGAAGTTGTTGTTGAATTTGTTGGTGTTTTTCAATGTTGAGGTTGTTGTTGAATTTGTTGGTGTTTTTCAATGTTGAGGTTGTTGTTGTCTTTAAATGTTCAGGTCGTTGTTGAATTTGTTGGTGTTTTTCAATTTTGAGGTTGTTGTTGTTTTTCAATGTTGAGGTTGTTGTTGAATTTGCTGGTGTTTTTCCGTTTGAGGTTGTTGCTGTTTTTCAAAGTTGAGGTTGTTGTTAAATTTGTTGGTGTTTTTCAATGTTGAGGTTGTTGTTGAATTTGTTGGTGTTTTTCATTGTTGAGCTTGTTGTTGAATTTGTTGGTGTTTTTCAATGTTGAGGTTGTTGTTGTTTTTCAATGTTGAGGTTGTTGTTGAATTTGTTGGTGTTTTTCAAAGTTGAGGTTGTTGTTGTTTTTCAATTTTGAGGTTGTTGTTGAATTTGTTGGTGTTTTTCAATTTCGAGGTTGTTGTTGAATTTGTTGGTGTTTTTCAATGTTGAAGTTGTTGAATTTGTTGGTGTTTTTCAATGTTGAGGTTGTTGTTGTTTTTCAATGTTGAGGTTGTTGTTGTTTTTCAATGTTGAGGTTGTTGTTGAATTTCTTGGTGTTTTTCAATGTTGAGGTTTTTGTTGTTTTTCAATGTTGAGGTTGTTGCTGAATTTGTTGGTGTTTTTCAATGTTGAGGTTGTTGTTGAATTTGTTGGTGTTTTTCAATGTTGAGGTTTTTGTTGTTTTTCAATGTTGAGGTTGTTGTTGAATTTGTTGGTGTTTTTCAACATTGACGTTGTTGTTGAATTTGGTCGTGTTTTTCAATGCTCAGGTTGTTGTTGTTTTTCAATGTTGAGGTTGTTGTTAAATTTGTTGGTGTTTTTCAATGTTGAGGTTGTTGTAGTTTTTCAATGTTGAGGTTGTTGTTGAATGTGTTGATGTTTTTCAATGTTGAGGTTGTTGTTGTTTTTCAATGTTGAGGTTGTTGCTGAATTTGTTGGTGTTTTTCAATGTTGAGGTGGTTGTTGAATTTGTTGGTGTTTTTCAATGTTGAGGTTGTTGTTGTTTTTCAATGTTGAAGTTGTTGTTGAATTTGTTGGTGTTTTTCAACGTTGAGGTTGTTGTTGAATTTGTTCGTGTTTTTCAATGCTGAGGTTGTTGTTGTATTTCAATGTTGAGGTTGTTGTTGAATTTGTTGGTGTTTTTCAATGCTGAGGTTGTTGTAGTTTTTCAATGTTGAGGTTGTTGTTGAATTTGTTGATGTTTTTCAACGTCGAGGTTGTTGTTGAATTTGTTGGTGTTTTTCAATGTTGAAGTTGTTGTTGAATTTGTTGGTGTTGTTCAATGTTGAGGTTGTTGTTGAATTTGTTGGTGTTTTTAAATGTTGAGGTTGTTGTTGAATTTGTTGGTGTTTTTCAATGTTGAGGTTGTTGTTGAATTTGTTGTTGTTTTTCTTTGTTGAGGTTGTTGTTGTTCAATGTGCAGGTTGTTGTTGAATTTGTTGGTGTTTTTCAATTGCGAGGTTGTTGTTGAATTTGTTGGTGTTTTTCAATGTTGAATTTGTTGTTGAATTTGTGGGTGTTTTTCAATGTTGAGGTTGTTGTTGTTTTTCAATGTTGAGGTTGTTGTTGAAATTGTTGGTGTTTTTCAATGTTGAGATTGTTGTTGAATTTGTTGGCGTTTTTAAATGTTGAGGTTGTTTTTGAATTTGTTGGTGTTTTTCAATGTAGAGGTTGTTGTTGAATTTGTTGGTGTTTTTCAATGTTGAGGTTGTTGTTGTTTTTCAATATTCAGGTTGTTGTTGAATTGGATGGTATTTTTCAATGTCGAGGTTGTTGTTGAAATTTTTGGTGTTTTTCAATGTTGCAGTTGTTGTTGAATTTGTTGGTGTTTTTCAATGTTGAGGGTGTTGTTGTTTTTCAATGTTGAGGTTGTTGTTGAATTTGTTGGTGTTTTTCAATGTTGAGGTTGTTGTTCTTTTTCAATGTTGAGGTTGTTGTTGAATTTGTTGGTGTTTTTAAATGTTGAGGTTGTTGTTGAATTTGTTGGTGTTTTTCAATGTTGAGGTTGTTGTTGTTTTTCAATGTTGAGGTTGTTGTTGAATTTGTTGGTGTTTTTCAATGTTGAGGTTGTTGTTGTTTTTCAATGTTGAGGTTGTTGTTGTTTTTCAATGTTGAGGTTGTTGTTGAATTTGTTGGTGTTTTTCACTGTTGAGGTTGTTGTTGAATTTGTTGGTGTTTTTCAATGTTGAGGTTGTTGTTGTTTTTCAATGTTAAGGTTGTTGTTGTATGTGTTGGTGTTTTTCAATGTTGAGGTTGTGTGTTTTTTCAATGTTGAAGTTGTTGTTGAAATTGTGGGTGTTTTTCAATGTTGTGGTTGTTGTTGTTTTTCAATGTTGAGGTTGTTGTTGAATTTGGTGGTGTTTTTCAATGTTGAGGTTGTTGTTGTTTTTCAATGTTGAGGTTGTTGTTGTTTTTCAATGTTGAGGTTGTTGTTGAATTTGTTGGTGTTTTTCACTGTTGAGGTTGTTGTTGAATTTGTTGGTGTTTTTCAATGTTGAGGTTGTTGTTGTTTTTCAATGTTAAGGTTGTTGTTGTATGTGTTGGTGTTTTTCAATGTTGAGGTTGTTGTTGGATTTGTTGGTGTTTTTCAATTTCGAGGTTGTTGTTGAATTTGTTGGTGTTTTTCAATGTTGAAGTTGCTGTTGAATTTGTTGGTGTTTTTCAATGTTGAGGTTGTTGTTGTTTTTCAATGTTGAGGTTGTTGTTGAATTTGTTGGTGTTTTTCAATGTTGAGGTTGTTGTTGTTTTTCAATGTTGAGGTTGTTGTTGTTTTTCAATGTTGAGGTTGTTGTTGAATTTGTTGGTGGTTTTCACTGTTGAGGTTGTTGTTGAATTTGTTGGTGTTTTTCAATGTTGAGGTTGTTGTTGTTTTTCAATGTTAAGGTTGTTGTTGTATGTGTTGGTGTTTTTCAATGTTGAGGTTGTTGGTTTTTTCAATGTTGAAGTTGTTGTTGAAATTGTGGGTGTTTTTCAATGTTGTGGTTGTTGTTGTTTTTCAATGTTGAGGTTGTTGTTGAATATGTTGGTGTTTTTCAATTTTGAGGTTGTTGTTGTTTTTCAATGTTGAGGTTGTTGTTGAATTTGTTGGTGTTTTTCCATGTTGAGTTTGTTGTTTTTTATCAAAGTTGAGGTTGATGTTTAATTTGTTGGTGTTTTTCAATGTTGAGGTTGTTGTTGAATTTGTTGGTGTTTTTCATTGTTGAGGTTGTTGTTGAATTTGTTGGTGTTTTTCAATGTTGAGGTTGTTGTTGTTTTTCAATGTTGAGGTTGTTGTTGAATTTGTTGGTGTTTTTCAATGTCGAGGTTGTTGTTGAATTTGTTGGTGTTTTTAAATGTTGAGGTTGTTGTTGTTTTTCAATATTGAGGTTGTTGTTGAATTTGTTTGTGTTTTTCAATGTTGAGGTTGGTATTGAATTTGTTGGTATTTTTCAATGTTGAGGTTGTTGTTGTTTTTCAATGTTGAGGTTGTTTTTGAATTTGTTGGTGTTTTTCAATGTTGAGGTTGTTGTTGTTTTTCAATGTTGAGGTTGTTGAATTTGTTGGTGTTTTTCAATGTTGAGGTTGTTGTTGTTTTTCAATGTTGAGGTTGTTGTTGAATTTGTTGGTGTTTTTCAATTTCGAGGTTGTTGTTGAATTTGTTGGTGTTTTTCAATGTTGAAGTTGTTGTTGAATTTGTTGGTGTTTTTCAATGTTGAGGTTGTTGTTGTTTTTCAATGTTGAGGTTGTTGTTGAATTTCTTGGTGTTTTTCAATGTTGAGGTTGCTGTTGTTTTTCAATGTTGAGGTTGTTGTTGTTTTTCAATGTTGAGGTTGTTGTTGAATTTGTTGGTGTTTTTCAATGTTGAGGTTGTTGTTGAATTTGTTGCTGTTTTTCAATGTTGAAGTTGTTGTTGTTTTTCAATGTTGAGGTTGTTGTTGTATTTTTTGGTGTTTTTCAATGTTGAGGTTGATGTAGTTTTTCAATGTTAAGGTTGTTGTTGAATTTGTTGGTGTTTTTCAATGTTGAAGTTGTTGTTGAATTTGTAAGTGTTTTTCAATGTTGAGGTTGTTGTTGAATTTGTTGGTGTTTTTCAATGTTGAGGTTGTTGTTGTTTTTAAATGTTGAGGTTGTTGTTGAATTTGTTGGTGTTTTTCAATTTTGAGGTTGTTGTTGTTTCTCAATGTTGAGGTTGTTGTTGAATTTGTTGGTGTTATTCCATGTTGAGGTTGTTGTTGTTTTTCAAAGTTGAGGTTGTTGTTAAGTTTGTTGGTGTTTATCAATGTTGAGGTTGTTGTTGAATTTGTTGGTGTTTTTCATTGTTGAGGTTGTTGTTGAATTTGTTGGTGTTTTTCAATTTTGAGGTTGATGTTGTTTTTCAATGTTGAGGTTGTTGAATTTGTTGGTGTTTTTCAATTTCGAGGTTGTTGTTGTTTTTCAATGTTGAGGTTGTTGTTGAATTTGTTGGTGTTTTTCAATTTCGAGGTTGTTGTTGAATTTGTTGGTGTTTTTCAATGTTGAAGTTGTTGTTGAATTTGTTGGTGTTTTTCAATGTTGAGGTTGTTGTTGTTTTTCAATGTTGAGGTTGTTGTTGAATTTGTTGGTGTTTTTCAATGTTGAGGTTGTTGTTGTTTTTCAATGTTGAGGTTGTTGTTGTTTTTCAATTATGAGGTTGTTGTTGAATTTGTTGGTGTTTTTCGATGTTGAGGTTTTTTAGTTTTTCAATGTTGAGGTTGTTGTTGTATTTGTTGGTGTTTTTCAATGTTGAGGTTGTTGTAGTTTTTCAATGTTGAGGTTGTTGTTGAATTTGTTGGTGTTTTTCAATGTCGAGGTTGTTGTTGAATTTGTTGGTGTTTTTCAATGTTGAAGTTGTTGTTGAATTTGTTGGTGTTTTTCAATGTTGAGGTTTTTGTTGAATTTGTTGGTGTTTTTCAATGTTGAGGTTGTTGTTGTCTTTAAATGTTCAGGTTGTTGTTGAATTTGTTGGTGTTTTTCAATTTTGAGGTTGTTGTTGCTTTTCAATGTTGAGGTTGTTGTTGAATTTGTTGGTGTTTTTCCGTTTGAGGTTGTTGTTGTTTTTCAAAGTTGAGGTTGTTGTTAAATTTGTTGGTGTTTTTCAATGTTGAGGTTGTTGTTGAATTTGTTGGTGTTTTTCATTGTTGAGCTTGTTGTTGAATTTGTTGGTGTTTTGCAATGTTGAGGTTGTTGTTGTTTTTCAATGTTGAGGTTGTTGTTGTATTTGTTGGTGTTTTTCAATGTTGAGGTTGTTGTAGTTTTTCAATGTTGAGGTTGTTGTTGAATTTGTTGGTGTTTTTCAATGTTGAGGTTGTTGTTGTTTTTCAATGTTGAGGTTGTTGTTGTTTTTCAATGTTGAGGTTGTTGTTGAATTTGTTGGTGTTTTTCGATGTTGAGGTTGTTTAGTTTTTCAATGTTGAGGTTGTTGTTGTATTTGTTGGTGTTTTTCAATGTTGAGGTTGTTGTAGTTTTTCAATGTTGAGGTTGTTGTTGAATTTGTTGGTGTTTTTCAATGTCGAGGTTGTTGTTGAATTTGTTGGTGTTTTTCAATGTTGAAGTTGTTGTTGAATTTGTTGGTGTTTTTCAATGTTGAGGTTGTTGTTGAATTTGTTGTTGTTTTTCAATGTTGAATTTGTTGTTGAATTTGTGGGTGTTTTTCAATGTTGAGGTTGTTGTTGTTTTTCAATGTTGAGGTTGTTGTTGAATTTGTTGGTGTTTTTCAATGTTGAGGTTGTTGTTGAATTTGTTGGCGTTTTTAAATGTTGAGGTTGTTTTTGAATTCGTTGGTGTTTTTCAATGTAGAGGTTGTTGTTGAATTTGTTGGTGTTTTTCAATGTTGAGGTTGTTGTTGTTTTTCAATATTCAGGTTGTTGTTGAATTGGATGGTATTTTTCAATGTCGAGGTTGTTGTTGAAATTGTTGGTGTTTTTCAATGTTGCAGTTGTTGTTGAATTTGTTGGTGTTTTTCAATGTTGAGGGTGTTGTTGTTTTTCAATGTTGAGGTTGTTGTTGAATTTGTTGGTGTTTTTCAATGTTGAGGTTGTTGTAGTTTTTCAATGTTGAGGTTGTTGTTGAATTTGTTGGTGTTTTTCAATGTCGAGGTTGTTGTTGAATTTGTTGGTGTTTTTCAATGTTGAAGTTGTTGTTGAATTTGTTGGTGTTTTTCAATGTTGAGGTTTTTGTTGAATTTGTTGGTGTTTTTCAATGTTGAGGTTGTTGTTGTCTTTAAATGTTCAGGTTGTTGTTGAATTTGTTGGTGTTTTTCAATTTTGAGGTTGTTGTTGCTTTTCAATGTTGAGGTTGTTGTTGAATTTGTTGGTGTTTTTCCGTTTGAGGTTGTTGTTGTTTTTCAAAGTTGAGGTTGTTGTTAAATTTGTTGGTGTTTTTCAATGTTGAGGTTGTTGTTGAATTTGTTGGTGTTTTTCATTGTTGAGCTTGTTGTTGAATTTGTTGGTGTTTTGCAATGTTGAGGTTGTTGTTGTTTTTCAATGTTGAGGTTGTTGTTGTATTTGTTGGTGTTTTTCAATGTTGAGGTTGTTGTAGTTTTTCAATGTTGAGGTTGTTGTTGAATTTGTTGGTGTTTTTCAATGTTGAGGTTGTTGTTGTTTTTCAATGTTGAGGTTGTTGTTGTTTTTCAATGTTGAGGTTGTTGTTGAATTTGTTGGTGTTTTTCGATGTTGAGGTTGTTTAGTTTTTCAATGTTGAGGTTGTTGTTGTATTTGTTGGTGTTTTTCAATGTTGAGGTTGTTGTAGTTTTTCAATGTTGAGGTTGTTGTTGAATTTGTTGGTGTTTTTCAATGTCGAGGTTGTTGTTGAATTTGTTGGTGTTTTTCAATGTTGAAGTTGTTGTTGAATTTGTTGGTGTTTTTCAATGTTGAGGTTGTTGTTGAATTTGTTGTTGTTTTTCAATGTTGAATTTGTTGTTGAATTTGTGGGTGTTTTTCAATGTTGAGGTTGTTGTTGTTTTTCAATGTTGAGGTTGTTGTTGAATTTGTTGGTGTTTTTCAATGTTGAGGTTGTTGTTGAATTTGTTGGCGTTTTTAAATGTTGAGGTTGTTTTTGAATTCGTTGGTGTTTTTCAATGTAGAGGTTGTTGTTGAATTTGTTGGTGTTTTTCAATGTTGAGGTTGTTGTTGTTTTTCAATATTCAGGTTGTTGTTGAATTGGATGGTATTTTTCAATGTCGAGGTTGTTGTTGAAATTGTTGGTGTTTTTCAATGTTGCAGTTGTTGTTGAATTTGTTGGTGTTTTTCAATGTTGAGGGTGTTGTTGTTTTTCAATGTTGAGGTTGTTGTTGAATTTGTTGGTGTTTTTCAATGTTGAGGTTGTTGTTCTTTTTCAATGTTGAAGTTGTTGTTGAAATTGTGGGTGTTTTTCAATGTTGTGGTTGTTGTTGTTTTTCAATGTTGAGGTTGTTGTTGAATATGTTGGTGTTTTTCAATTTTGAGGTTGTTGTTGTTTTTCAATGTTGAGGTTGTTGTTGAATTTGTTGGTGTTTTTCCATGTTGAGGTTGTTGTTTTTTATCAAAGTTGAGGTTGATGTTTAATTTGTTGGTGTTTTTCAATGTTGAGGTTGTTGTTGAATTTGTTGGTGTTTTTCATTGTTGAGGTTGTTGTTGAATTTGTTGGTGTTTTTCAATGTTGAGGTTGTTGTTGTTTTTCAATGTTGAGGCTGTTGTTGAATTTGTTGGTGTTTTTCAATGTTGAGGTTGTTGTTGAATTTGTTGATGTTTTTCAACGTCGAGGTTGTTGTTGAATTTGTTGGTGTTTTTCAATGTTGAAGTTGTTGTTGAATTTGTTGGTGTTGTTCAATGTTGAGGTTGTTGTTGAATTTGTTGGTGTTTTTAAATGTTGAGGTTGTTGTTGAATTTGTTGGTGTTTTTCAATGTTGAGGTTGTTGTTGAATTTGTTGTTGTTTTTCTTTGTTGAGGTTGTTGTTGTTCAATGTGCAGGTTGTTGTTGAATTTGTTGGTGTTTTTCAATGGCGAGGTTGTTGTTGAATTTGTTGGTGTTTTTCAATGTTGAATTTGTTGTTGAATTTGTGGGTGTTTTTCAATGTTGAGGTTGTTGTTGTTTTTCAATGTTGAGGTTGTTGTTGAAATTGTTGGTGTTTTTCAATGTTGAGATTGTTGTTGAATTTGTTGGCGTTTTTAAATGTTGAGGTTGTTTTTGAATTTGTTGGTGTTTTTCAATGTAGAGGTTGTTGTTGAATTTGTTGGTGTTTTTCAATGTTGAGGTTGTTGTTGTTTTTCAATATTCAGGTTGTTGTTGAATTGGATGGTATTTTTCAATGTCGAGGTTGTTGTTGAAATTTTTGGTGTTTTTCAATGTTGCAGTTGTTGTTGAATTTGTTGGTGTTTTTCAATGTTGAGGGTGTTGTTGTTTTTCAATGTTGAGGTTGTTGTTGAATTTGTTGGTGTTTTTCAATGTTGAGGTTGTTGTTCTTTTTCAATGTTGAGGTTGTTGTTGAATTTGTTGGTGTTTTTAAATGTTGAGGTTGTTGTTGAATTTGTTGGTGTTTTTCAATGTTGAGGTTGTTGTTGTTTTTCAATGTTGAGGTTGTTGTTGAATTTGTTGGTGTTTTTCAATGTTGAGGTTGTTGTTGTTTTTCAATGTTGAGGTTGTTGTTGTTTTTCAATGTTGAGGTTGTTGTTGAATTTGTTGGTGTTTTTCACTGTTGAGGTTGTTGTTGAATTTGTTGGTGTTTTTCAATGTTGAGGTTGTTGTTGTTTTTCAATGTTAAGGTTGTTGTTGTATGTGTTGGTGTTTTTCAATGTTGAGGTTGTGTGTTTTTTCAATGTTGAAGTTGTTGTTGAAATTGTGGGTGTTTTTCAATGTTGTGGTTGTTGTTGTTTTTCAATGTTGAGGTTGTTGTTGAATTTGGTGGTGTTTTTCAATGTTGAGGTTGTTGTTGTTTTTCAATGTTGAGGTTGTTGTTGTTTTTCAATGTTGAGGTTGTTGTTGAATTTGTTGGTGTTTTTCACTGTTGAGGTTGTTGTTGAATTTGTTGGTGTTTTTCAATGTTGAGGTTGTTGTTGTTTTTCAATGTTAAGGTTGTTGTTGTATGTGTTGGTGTTTTTCAATGTTGAGGTTGTTGTTGGATTTGTTGGTGTTTTTCAATTTCGAGGTTGTTGTTGAATTTGTTGGTGTTTTTCAATGTTGAAGTTGCTGTTGAATTTGTTGGTGTTTTTCAATGTTGAGGTTGTTGTTGTTTTTCAATGTTGAGGTTGTTGTTGAATTTGTTGGTGTTTTTCAATGTTGAGGTTGTTGTTGTTTTTCAATGTTGAGGTTGTTGTTGTTTTTCAATGTTGAGGTTGTTGTTGAATTTGTTGGTGGTTTTCACTGTTGAGGTTGTTGTTGAATTTGTTGGTGTTTTTCAATGTTGAGGTTGTTGTTGTTTTTCAATGTTAAGGTTGTTGTTGTATGTGTTGGTGTTTTTCAATGTTGAGGTTGTTGGTTTTTTCAATGTTGAAGTTGTTGTTGAAATTGTGGGTGTTTTTCAATGTTGTGGTTGTTGTTGTTTTTCAATGTTGAGGTTGTTGTTGAATATGTTGGTGTTTTTCAATTTTGAGGTTGTTGTTGTTTTTCAATGTTGAGGTTGTTGTTGAATTTGTTGGTGTTTTTCCATGTTGAGTTTGTTGTTTTTTATCAAAGTTGAGGTTGATGTTTAATTTGTTGGTGTTTTTCAATGTTGAGGTTGTTGTTGAATTTGTTGGTGTTTTTCATTGTTGAGGTTGTTGTTGAATTTGTTGGTGTTTTTCAATGTTGAGGTTGTTGTTGTTTTTCAATGTTGAGGTTGTTGTTGAATTTGTTGGTGTTTTTCAATGTCGAGGTTGTTGTTGAATTTGTTGGTGTTTTTAAATGTTGAGGTTGTTGTTGTTTTTCAATATTGAGGTTGTTGTTGAATTTGTTTGTGTTTTTCAATGTTGAGGTTGGTATTGAATTTGTTGGTATTTTTCAATGTTGAGGTTGTTGTTGTTTTTCAATGTTGAGGTTGTTTTTGAATTTGTTGGTGTTTTTCAATGTTGAGGTTGTTGTTGTTTTTCAATGTTGAGGTTGTTGAATTTGTTGGTGTTTTTCAATGTTGAGGTTGTTGTTGTTTTTCAATGTTGAGGTTGTTGTTGAATTTGTTGGTGTTTTTCAATTTCGAGGTTGTTGTTGAATTTGTTGGTGTTTTTCAATGTTGAAGTTGTTGTTGAATTTGTTGGTGTTTTTCAATGTTGAGGTTGTTGTTGTTTTTCAATGTTGAGGTTGTTGTTGAATTTCTTGGTGTTTTTCAATGTTGAGGTTGCTGTTGTTTTTCAATGTTGAGGTTGTTGTTGTTTTTCAATGTTGAGGTTGTTGTTGAATTTGTTGGTGTTTTTCAATGTTGAGGTTGTTGTTGAATTTGTTGCTGTTTTTCAATGTTGAAGTTGTTGTTGTTTTTCAATGTTGAGGTTGTTGTTGTATTTTTTTTTTGTTTTTCAATGTTGAGGTTGATGTAGTTTTTCAATGTTAAGGTTGTTGTTGAATTTGTTGGTGTTTTTCAATGTTGAAGTTGTTGTTGAATTTGTAAGTGTTTTTCAATGTTGAGGTTGTTGTTGAATTTGTTGGTGTTTTTCAATGTTGAGGTTGTTGTTGTTTTTAAATGTTGAGGTTGTTGTTGAATTTGTTGGTGTTTTTCAATTTTGAGGTTGTTGTTGTTTCTCAATGTTGAGGTTGTTGTTGAATTTGTTGGTGTTATTCCATGTTGAGGTTGTTGTTGTTTTTCAAAGTTGAGGTTGTTGTTAAGTTTGTTGGTGTTTATCAATGTTGAGGTTGTTGTTGAATTTGTTGGTGTTTTTCATTGTTGAGGTTGTTGTTGAATTTGTTGGTGTTTTTCAATTTTGAGGTTGATGTTGTTTTTCAATGTTGAGGTTGTTGAATTTGTTGGTGTTTTTCAATTTCGAGGTTGTTGTTGTTTTTCAATGTTGAGGTTGTTGTTGAATTTGTTGGTGTTTTTCAATTTCGAGGTTGTTGTTGAATTTGTTGGTGTTTTTCAATGTTGAAGTTGTTGTTGAATTTGTTGGTGTTTTTCAATGTTGAGGTTGTTGTTGTTTTTCAATGTTGAGGTTGTTGTTGAATTTGTTGGTGTTTTTCAATGTTGAGGTTGTTGTTGTTTTTCAATGTTGAGGTTGTTGTTGTTTTTCAATTATGAGGTTGTTGTTGAATTTGTTGGTGTTTTTCGATGTTGAGGTTTTTTAGTTTTTCAATGTTGAGGTTGTTGTTGTATTTGTTGGTGTTTTTCAATGTTGAGGTTGTTGTAGTTTTTCAATGTTGAGGTTGTTGTTGAATTTGTTGGTGTTTTTCAATGTCGAGGTTGTTGTTGAATTTGTTGGTGTTTTTCAATGTTGAAGTTGTTGTTGAATTTGTTGGTGTTTTTCAATGTTGAGGTTTTTGTTGAATTTGTTGGTGTTTTTCAATGTTGAGGTTGTTGTTGTCTTTAAATGTTCAGGTTGTTGTTGAATTTGTTGGTGTTTTTCAATTTTGAGGTTGTTGTTGCTTTTCAATGTTGAGGTTGTTGTTGAATTTGTTGGTGTTTTTCCGTTTGAGGTTGTTGTTGTTTTTCAAAGTTGAGGTTGTTGTTAAATTTGTTGGTGTTTTTCAATGTTGAGGTTGTTGTTGAATTTGTTGGTGTTTTTCATTGTTGAGCTTGTTGTTGAATTTGTTGGTGTTTTGCAATGTTGAGGTTGTTGTTGTTTTTCAATGTTGAGGTTGTTGTTGTATTTGTTGGTGTTTTTCAATGTTGAGGTTGTTGTAGTTTTTCAATGTTGAGGTTGTTGTTGAATTTGTTGGTGTTTTTCAATGTTGAGGTTGTTGTTGTTTTTCAATGTTGAGGTTGTTGTTGTTTTTCAATGTTGAGGTTGTTGTTGAATTTGTTGGTGTTTTTCGATGTTGAGGTTGTTTAGTTTTTCAATGTTGAGGTTGTTGTTGTATTTGTTGGTGTTTTTCAATGTTGAGGTTGTTGTAGTTTTTCAATGTTGAGGTTGTTGTTGAATTTGTTGGTGTTTTTCAATGTCGAGGTTGTTGTTGAATTTGTTGGTGTTTTTCAATGTTGAAGTTGTTGTTGAATTTGTTGGTGTTTTTCAATGTTGAGGTTGTTGTTGAATTTGTTGTTGTTTTTCAATGTTGAATTTGTTGTTGAATTTGTGGGTGTTTTTCAATGTTGAGGTTGTTGTTGTTTTTCAATGTTGAGGTTGTTGTTGAATTTGTTGGTGTTTTTCAATGTTGAGGTTGTTGTTGAATTTGTTGGCGTTTTTAAATGTTGAGGTTGTTTTTGAATTCGTTGGTGTTTTTCAATGTAGAGGTTGTTGTTGAATTTGTTGGTGTTTTTCAATGTTGAGGTTGTTGTAGTTTTTCAATGTTGAGGTTGTTGTTGAATTTGTTGGTGTTTTTCAATGTCGAGGTTGTTGTTGAATTTGTTGGTGTTTTTCAATGTTGAAGTTGTTGTTGAATTTGTTGGTGTTTTTCAATGTTGAGGTTTTTGTTGAATTTGTTGGTGTTTTTCAATGTTGAGGTTGTTGTTGTCTTTAAATGTTCAGGTTGTTGTTGAATTTGTTGGTGTTTTTCAATTTTGAGGTTGTTGTTGCTTTTCAATGTTGAGGTTGTTGTTGAATTTGTTGGTGTTTTTCCGTTTGAGGTTGTTGTTGTTTTTCAAAGTTGAGGTTGTTGTTAAATTTGTTGGTGTTTTTCAATGTTGAGGTTGTTGTTGAATTTGTTGGTGTTTTTCATTGTTGAGCTTGTTGTTGAATTTGTTGGTGTTTTGCAATGTTGAGGTTGTTGTTGTTTTTCAATGTTGAGGTTGTTGTTGTATTTGTTGGTGTTTTTCAATGTTGAGGTTGTTGTAGTTTTTCAATGTTGAGGTTGTTGTTGAATTTGTTGGTGTTTTTCAATGTTGAGGTTGTTGTTGTTTTTCAATGTTGAGGTTGTTGTTGTTTTTCAATGTTGAGGTTGTTGTTGAATTTGTTGGTGTTTTTCGATGTTGAGGTTGTTTAGTTTTTCAATGTTGAGGTTGTTGTTGTATTTGTTGGTGTTTTTCAATGTTGAGGTTGTTGTAGTTTTTCAATGTTGAGGTTGTTGTTGAATTTGTTGGTGTTTTTCAATGTCGAGGTTGTTGTTGAATTTGTTGGTGTTTTTCAATGTTGAAGTTGTTGTTGAATTTGTTGGTGTTTTTCAATGTTGAGGTTGTTGTTGAATTTGTTGTTGTTTTTCAATGTTGAATTTGTTGTTGAATTTGTGGGTGTTTTTCAATGTTGAGGTTGTTGTTGTTTTTCAATGTTGAGGTTGTTGTTGAATTTGTTGGTGTTTTTCAATGTTGAGGTTGTTGTTGAATTTGTTGGCGTTTTTAAATGTTGAGGTTGTTTTTGAATTCGTTGGTGTTTTTCAATGTAGAGGTTGTTGTTGAATTTGTTGGTGTTTTTCAATGTTGAGGTTGTTGTTGTTTTTCAATATTCAGGTTGTTGTTGAATTGGATGGTATTTTTCAATGTCGAGGTTGTTGTTGAAATTGTTGGTGTTTTTCAATGTTGCAGTTGTTGTTGAATTTGTTGGTGTTTTTCAATGTTGAGGGTGTTGTTGTTTTTCAATGTTGAGGTTGTTGTTGAATTTGTTGGTGTTTTTCAATGTTGAGGTTGTTGTTCTTTTTCAATGTTGAAGTTGTTGTTGAAATTGTGGGTGTTTTTCAATGTTGTGGTTGTTGTTGTTTTTCAATGTTGAGGTTGTTGTTGAATATGTTGGTGTTTTTCAATTTTGAGGTTGTTGTTGTTTTTCAATGTTGAGGTTGTTGTTGAATTTGTTGGTGTTTTTCCATGTTGAGGTTGTTGTTTTTTATCAAAGTTGAGGTTGATGTTTAATTTGTTGGTGTTTTTCAATGTTGAGGTTGTTGTTGAATTTGTTGGTGTTTTTCATTGTTGAGGTTGTTGTTGAATTTGTTGGTGTTTTTCAATGTTGAGGTTGTTGTTGTTTTTCAATGTTGAGGCTGTTGTTGAATTTGTTGGTGTTTTTCAATGTTGAGGTTGTTGTTGAATTTGTTGGTGTTTTTAAATGTTGAGGTTGTTGTTGTTTTTCAATGTTGAGGTTGTTGTTGTTTTTCAACGTTGAGGTTGTTGTTGAATTTGTTGGTGTTTTTCACTGTTGAGGTTGTTGTTGAATTTGTTGGTGTTTTTCAATGTTGAGGTTGTTGTTGTTTTTCAATGTTAAGGTTGTTGTTGTATGTGTTGGTGTTTTTCAATGTTGAGGTTGTTGTTGTTTTTCAATGTTGAAGTTGTTGTTGAAATTGTGGGTGTTTTTCAATGTTGTGGTTGTTGTTGTTTTTCAATGTTGAGGTTGTTGTTGAATTTGGTGGTGTTTTTCAATGTTGAGGTTGTTGTTGTTTTTCAATGTTGAGGTTGTTGTTGTTTTTCAATGTTGAGGTTGTTGTTGAATTTGTTGGTGTTTTTCACTGTTGAGGTTGTTGTTGAATTTGTTGGTGTTTTTCAATGTTGAGGTTGTTGTTGTTTTTCAATGTTAAGGTTGTTGTTGTATGTGTTGGTGTTTTTCAATGTTGAGGTTGTTGTTGGATTTGTTGGTGTTTTTCAATTTCGAGGTTGTTGTTGAATTTGTTGGTGTTTTTCAATGTTGAAGTTGCTGTTGAATTTGTTGGTGTTTTTCAATGTTGAGGTTGTTGTTGTTTTTCAATGTTGAGGTTGTTGTTGAATTTGTTGGTGTTTTTCAATGTTGAGGTTGTTGTTGTTTTTCAATGTTGAGGTTGTTGTTGTTTTTCAATGTTGAGGTTGTTGTTGAATTTGTTGGTGTTTTTCACTGTTGAGGTTGTTGTTGAATTCGTTGGTGTTTTTCAATGTTGAGGTTGTTGTTGTTTTTCAATGTTAAGGTTGTTGTTGTATGTGTTGGTGTTTTTCAATGTTGAGGTTGTTGGTTTTTTCAATGTTGAAGTTGTTGTTGAAATTGTGGGTGTTTTTCAATGTTGTGGTTGTTGTTGTTTTTCAATGTTGAGGTTGTTGTTGAATATGTTGGTGTTTTTCAATTTTGAGGTTGTTGTTGTTTTTCAATGTTGAGGTTGTTGTTGAATTTGTTGGTGTTTTTCCATGTTGAGGTTGTTGTTTTTTATCAAAGTTGAGGTTGATGTTTAATTTGTTGGTGTTTTTCAATGTTGAGGTTGTTGTTGAATTTGTTGGTGTTTTTCATTGTTGAGGTTGTTGTTGAATTTGTTGGTGTTTTTCACTGTTGAGGTTGTTGTTGTTTTTCAATGTTGAGGTTGTTGTTGAATTTGTTGGTGTTTTTCAATGTTGAGGTTGTTGTTGAATTTGTTGGTGTTTTTAAATGTTGAGGTTGTTGTTGTTTTTCAATATTGAGGTTGTTGTTGAATTTGTTTGTGTTTTTCAATGTTGAGGTTGGTATTGAATTTGTTGGTATTTTTCAATGTTGAGGTTGTTGTTGTTTTTCAATGTTGAGGTTGTTTTTGAATTTGTTGGTGTTTTTCAATGTTGAGGTTGTTGTTGTTTTTCAATGATGAGGTTGTTGAATTTGTTGGTGTTTTTCAATGTTGAGGTTGTTGTTGTTTTTCAATGTTGAGGTTGTTGTTGAATTTGTTGGTGTTTTTCAATTTCGAGGTTGTTGTTGAATTTGTTGGTGTTTTTCAATGTTGAAGTTGTTGTTGAATTTGTTGGTGTTTTTCAATGTTGAGGTTGTTGTTGTTTTTCAATGTTGAGGTTGTTGTTGAATTTTTTGGTGTTTTTCAATGTTGAGGTTGCTGTTGTTTTTCAATGTTGAGGTTGTTGTTGAATTTGTTGGTGTTTTTCAATGTTGAGGTTGTTGTTGAATTTGTTGCTGTTTTTCAATGTTGAGGTTGTTGTTGTTTTTCAATGTTGAGGTTGTTGTTGTATTTTTTGGTGTTTTTCAATGTTGAGGTTGATGCAGTTTTTCAATGTTAAGGTTGTTGTTGAATTTGTTGTTGTTTTTCAATGTTGAAGTTGTTGTTGAATTTGTAAGTGTTTTTCAATGTTGAGGTTGTTGTTGAATTTGTTGGTGTTTTTCAATGTTGAGGTTGTTGTTGTTTTTAAATGTTGAGGTTGTTGTTGAATTTGTTGGTGTTTTTCAATTTTGAGGTTGTTGTTGTTTCTCAATGTTGAGGTTGTTGATGAATTTGTTGGTGTTATTCCATGTTGAGGTTGTTGTTGTTTTTCAAAGTTGAGGTTGTTGTTAAATTTGTTGGTGTTTATCAATGTTGTGGTTGTTGTTGAATTTGTTGGTGTTTTTCATTGTTGAGGTTGTTGTTGAATTTGTTGGTGTTTTTCAATTTTGAGGTTGATGTTGTTTTTCAATGTTGAGGTTGTTGAATTTGTTGGTGTTTTTCAATTTCGAGGTTGTTGTTGTTTTTCAATGTTGAGGTTGTTGTTGAATTTGTTGGTGTTTTTCAATTTCGAGGTTGTTGTTGAATTTGTTGGTGTTTTTCAATGTTGAAGTTGTTGTTGAATTTGTTGGTGTTTTTCAATGTTGAGGTTGTTGTTGTTTTTCAATGTTGAGGTTGTTGTTGAATTTGTTGGTGTTTTTCAATGTTGAGGTTGTTGTTGTTTTTCAATGTTGAGGTTGTTGTTGTTTTTCAATTATGAGGTTGTTGTTGAATTTGTTGGTGTTTTTCGATGTTGAGGTTTTTTAGTTTTTCAATGTTGAGGTTGTTGTTGTATTTGTTGGTGTTTTTCAATGTTGAGGTTGTTGTAGTTTTTCAATGTTGAGGTTGTTGTTGAATTTGTTGGTGTTTTTCAATGTCGAGGTTGTTGTTGAATTTGTTGGTGTTTTTCAATGTTGAAGTTGTTGTTGAATTTGTTGGTGTTTTTCAATGTTGAGGTTTTTGTTGAATTTGTTGGTGTTTTTCAATGTTGAGGTTGTTGTTGTCTTTAAATGTTCAGGTTGTTGTTGAATTTGTTGGTGTTTTTCAATTTTGAGGTTGTTGTTGCTTTTCAATGTTGAGGTTGTTGTTGAATTTGTTGGTGTTTTTCCGTTTGAGGTTGTTGTTGTTTTTCAAAGTTGAGGTTGTTGTTAAATTTGTTGGTGTTTTTCAATGTTGAGGTTGTTGTTGAATTTGTTGGTGTTTTTCATTGTTGAGCTTGTTGTTGAATTTGTTGGTGTTTTGCAATGTTGAGGTTGTTGTTGTTTTTCAATCTTGAGGTTGTTGTTGTATTTGTTGGTGTTTTTCAATGTTGAGGTTGTTGTAGTTTTTCAATGTTGAGGTTGTTGTTGAATTTGTTGGTGTTTTTCAATGTTGAGGTTGTTGTTGTTTTTCAATGTTGAGGTTGTTGTTGTTTTTCAATGTTGAGGTTGTTGTTGAATTTGTTGGTGTTTTTCGATGTTGAGGTTGTTTAGTTTTTCAATGTTGAGGTTGTTGTTGTATTTGTTGGTGTTTTTCAATGTTGAGGTTGTTGTAGTTTTTCAATGTTGAGGTTGTTGTTGAATTTGTTGGTGTTTTTCAATGTCGAGGTTGTTGTTGAATTTGTTGGTGTTTTTCAATGTTGAAGTTGTTGTTGAATTTGTTGGTGTTTTTCAATGTTAAGGTTGTTGTTGAAGTTGTTGTTGTTTTTCAATGTTGAATTTGTTGTTGAATTTGTGGGTGTTTTTCAATGTTGAGGTTGTTGTTGTTTTTCAATGTTGAGGTTGTTGTTGAATTTGTTGGTGTTTTTCAATGTTGAGGTTGTTGTTGAATTTGTTGGTGTTTTTCAATGTTGAGGTTGTTGTTGTTTTTCAATATTCAGGTTGTTGTTGAATTGGATGGTATTTTTCAATGTCGAGGTTGTTGTTGAAATTGTTGGTGTTTTTCAATGTTGCAGTTGTTGTTGAATTTGTTGGTGTTTTTCAATGTTGAGGGTGTTGTTGTTTTTCAATGTTGAGGTTGTTGTTGAATTTGTTGGTGTTTTTCAATGTTGAGGTTGTTGTTCTTTTTCAATGTTGAAGTTGTTGTTGAAATTGTGGGTGTTTTTCAATGTTGTGGTTGTTGTTGTTTTTCAATGTTGAGGTTGTTGTTGAATATGTTGGTGTTTTTCAATTTTGAGGTTGTTGTTGTTTTTCAATGTTGAGGTTGTTGTTGAATTTGTTGGTGTTTTTCCATGTTGAGGTTGTTGTTGTTTATCAAAGTTGAGGTTGATGTTTAATTTGTTGGTGTTTTTCAATGTTGAGGTTGTTGTTGAATTTGTTGGTGTTTTTCATTGTTGAGGTTGTTGTTGAATTTGTTGGTGTTTTTCAATGTTGAGGTTGTTGTTGTTTTTCAATGTTGAGGATGTTGTTGAATTTGTTGGTGTTTTTCAATGTGGAGGTTGTTGTTGAATTTGTTGGTGTTTTTAAATGTTGAGGTTGTTGTTGAATTTGTTTGTGTTTTTCAATGTTGAGGTTGGTATTGAATTTGTTGGTATTTTTCAATGTTGAGGTTCTTGTTGTTTTTCAATGTTGAGGTTGTTTTTGAATTTGTTGGTGTTTTTCAATGTTGAGGTTGTTGTTGTTTTTCAATGTTGAGGTTGTTGAATTTGTTGGTGTTTTTCAATGTTGAGGTTGTTGTTGTTTTTCAATGTTGAGGTTGTTGTTGAATTTGTTGGTGTTTTTCAATTTCGAGGTTGTTGTTGAATTTGTTGGTGTTTTTCAATGTTGAAGTTGTTGTTGAATTTGTTGGTGTTTTTCAATGTTGAGGTTTTTGTTGTTTTTCAATGTTGAGGTTGCCGTTGAATTTGTTGGTGTTTTTCAATGTTGAGGTTGCTGTTGTTTTTCAATGTTGAGGTTGTTGTTGTTTTTCAATGTTGAGGTTGTTGTTGAATTTGTTGGTGTTTTTCAATGTTGAGGTTGTTGTTGAATTTGTGGGTGTTTTTCAATGTTGAGGTTGTTGTTGTTTTTCAATGTTGAGGTTGTTGTTGTATTTTTTGGTGTTTTTCAATGTTGAGGTTGATGTAGTTTTTCAATGTTAAGGTTGTTGTTGAATTTGTTGGTGTTTTTCAATGTTGAAGTTGTTGTTGAATTTGTAAGTGTTTTTCAATGTTGAGGTTGTTGTTGAATTTGTTGGTGTTTTTCAATGTTGAGGTTGTTGTTGTTTTTAAATGTTGAGGTTGTTGTTGAATTTGTTGGTGTTTTTCAATTTTGAGGTTGTTGTTGTTTCTCAATGTTGAGGTTGTTGTTGAATTTGTTGGTGTTATTCCATGTTGAGGTTGTTGTTGTTTTTCAAAGTTGAGGTTGTTGTTAAATTTGATGGTGTTTATCAATGTTGAGGTTGTTGTTGAATTTGTTGGTGTTTTTCATTGTTGAGGTTGTTGTTGAATTTGTTGGTGTTTTTCAATTTTGAGGTTGATGTTGTTTTTCAATGTTGAGGTTGTTGAATTTGTTGGTGTTTTTCAATTTCGAGGTTGTTGTTGTTTTTCAATGTTGAGGTTGTTGTTGAATTTGTTGGTGTTTTTCAATTTCGAGGTTGTTGTTGAATTTGTTGGTGTTTTTCAATGTTGAAGTTGTTGTTGAATTTGTTGGTGTTTTTCAATGTTGAGGTTGTTGTTGTTTTTCAATGTTGAGGTTGTTGTTGAATTTGTTGGTGTTTTTCAATGTTGAGGTTGTTGTTGTTTTTCAATGTTGAGGTTGTTGTTGTTTTTCAATTATGAGGTTGTTGTTGAATTTGTTGGTGTTTTTCGATGTTGAGGTTTTTTAGTTTTTCAATGTTGAGGTTGTTGTTGTATTTGTTGGTGTTTTTCAATGTTGAGGTTGTTGTAGTTTTTCAATGTTGAGGTTGTTGTTGAATTTGTTGGTGTTTTTCAATGTCGAGGTTGTTGTTGAATTTGTTGGTGTTTTTCAATGTTGAAGTTGTTGTTGAATTTGTTGGTGTTTTTCAATGTTGAGGTTGTTGTTGAATTTGTTGTTGTTTTTCAATGTTGAATTTGTTGTTGAATTTGTGGGTGTTTTTCAATGTTGAGGTTGTTGTTGTTTTTCAATGTTGAGGTTGTTGTTGAATTTGTTGGTGTTTTTCAATGTTGAGGTTGTTGTTGAATTTGTTGGCGTTTTTAAATGTTGAGGTTGTTTTTGAATTTGTTGGTGTTTTTCAATGTAGAGGTTGTTGTTGAATTTGTTGGTGTTTTTCAATGTTGAGGTTGTTGTTGTTTTTCAATATTCAGGTTGTTGTTGAATTGGATGGTATTTTTCAATGTCGAGGTTGTTGTTGAAATTGTTGGTGTTTTTCAATGTTGCAGTTGTTGTTGAATTTGTTGGTGTTTTTCAATGTTGAGGGTGTTGTTGTTTTTCAATGTTGAGGTTGTTGTTGAATTTGTTGGTGTTTTTCAATGTTGAGGTTGTTGTTCTTTTTCAATGTTGAGGTTGTTGTTGAATTTGTTGGTGTTTTTAAATGTTGAGGTTGTTGTTGAATTTGTTGGTGTTTTTCAATGTTGAGGTTGTTGTTGTTTTTCAATGTTGAGGTAGTTGTTGAATTTGTTGGTGTTTTTCAATGTTGAGGTTGTTGTTGTTTTTCAATGTTGAGGTTGTTCTTGGATTTGTTGGTGTTTTTCAATTTCGAGGTTGTTGTTGAATTTGTTGGTGTTTTTCAATGTTGAAGTTGCTGTTGAATTTGTTGGTGTTTTTCAATGTTGTTGTTGTTGTTGTTTTTCAATGTTCAGGTTGTTGTTGAATTTGTTGGTGTTTTTCAATGTTGAGGTTGTTGTTATTTTTCAATGTTGAGGTTGTTGTTGTTTTTCAATGTTGAGGTTGTTGTTGAATTTGTTGGTGTTTTTCACTGTTGAGGTTGTTGTTGAATTTGTTGGTGTTTTTCAATGTTGAGGTTGTTGTTGTTTTTCAATGTTGAGGTTGTTGTTGTATGTGTTGGTGTTTTTCAATGTTGAGGTTGTAGTAGTTTTTCAATGTTGAGGTTGTTGTTGAATTTGTTGGTGTTTTTCAATGTCGAGGTTGTTGTTGAATTTGTTGGTGTTTTTCAATGTTGAAGTTGTTGTTGCATTTTTTGGTGTTTTTCAATGTTGAGGTTGTTGTTCAATTTGTTGGTGTTTTTCAACGTTGAGGTTGTTGTTGAATTTGTTCGTGTTTTTCAATGCTTAGGTTGTTGTTGATTTTCAATGTTGAGGTTGTTGTTGAATTTGTTGGTGTTTTTCAATGTTGAGGTTGTTGTTGTTTTTGAATGTTGAGGTTGTTGTTGAATTTGTTGGTGTTTTTCTTTGTTGAGGTTGTTGTTGTTGTTCAATGTGTAGGTTGTTGTTGAATTTGTTGGTGTTTTTCAATGTCGAGGTTGTTGTTGAATTTGTTGGTGTTTTTCAATGTTGAATTTGTTGTTGAATTTGTTGGTGTTTTTCAATGTTGAGGTTGTTGTTGTTTTTCAATGTTGAAGTTGTTGTTGAATTTGTTGGTGTTTTTCAATGTTGAGGTTGTTGTTGAATTTGTTGGCGTTTTTAAATGTTGAGGTTGTTGTTGAATTTGTTGGTGTTTTTCAATGTTGAGGTTGTTGTTGAATTTGTTGTTGTTTTTGAATGTTGAGGTTGTTGTTGTTTTTCAATGTTCAGGTTGTTGTTGAATTGGATGGTATTTTTCAATGTCGAGGTTGTTGTTGATATTGTTGGTGTTTTTCAATGTTGAGGTTGTTGTTGAATTTGTTGGTGTTTTTCAATGTTGAAGTTGTTGTTGAATTTGTTGGTGTTGTTCAATGTTGAGGTTGTTGTTGAATTTGTTGGTGTTTTTAAATGTTGAGGTTGTTGTTGAATTTGTTGGTGTTTTTCAATGTTGAGGTTGTTGTTGTTTTTGAATGTTGAGGTTGTTGTTGAATTTGTTGGTGTTTTTCTTTGTTGAGGTTGTTGTTGTTGTTCAATGTGTAGGTTGTTGTTGAATTTGTTGGTGTGTTTCAATGTCGAGGTTGTTGTTGAATTTGTTGGTGTTTTTCAATGTTGAATTTGTTGTTGAATTTGTGGGTGTTTTTCAATTTTGAGGTTGTTGTTGTTTTTCAATGTTGAGGTTGTTGTTGAATTTGTTGGTGTTTTTCAATGTTGAGGTTGTTGTTGAATTTGTTGGCGTTTTTAAATGTTGAGGTTGTTGTTGAATTTGTTGGTGTTTTTCAATGTAGATGTTGTTTTTGAATTTGTTGGTGTTTTTCAATGTTGAGGTTGTTGTTGTTTTTCAATGTTCAGGTTGTTGTTGAATTGGATGGTATTTTTCAATGTCGAGGTTGTTGTTGAAATTGTTGGTGTTTTTCAATGTTGCAGTTGTTGTTGAATTTGTTGGTGTTTTTCAATGTTGAGGTTGTTGTTGTTTTTCAATGTTCAGGTTGTTGTTGAATTTGTTGGTGTTTTTCAATGTTGAGGTTGTTGTTCTTTTTCAATGTTGAGGTTGTTGTTGAATTTGTTGGTGTTTTTAAATGTTGAGGTTGTTGTTGAATTTGTTGGTGTTTTTCAATGTTGAGGTTGTTGTTGTTTTTCAATGTTGAGGTTGTTGTTGAATTTGTTGGTGTTTTTCAATGTTGAGGTTGTTGTTGTTTTTCAATGTTGAGGTTGTTGTTGGATTTGTTGGTGTTTTTCAATTTCGAGGTTGTTGTTGAATTTCTTGGTGTTTTTCAATGTTGAAGTTGCTGTTGAATTTGTTGGTGTTTTTCAATGTTGAGGTTGTTGTTGTTTTTCAATGTTGAGGTTGTTGTTGAATTTGTTGGTGTTTTTCAATGTTGAGGTTGTTGTTGTTTTTCAATGTTGAGGTTGTTGTTGTTTTTCAATGTTGAGGTTGTTGTTGAATTTGTTGGTGTTTTTCAATGTTGAGGTTGTTGTTGAATTTGTTGGTGTTTTTCAATGTTGAGGTTGTTGTTGTTTTTGAATGTTGAGGTTGTTGTTGAATTTGTTGGTGTTTTTCTTTGTTGAGGGTGTTGTTGTTGTTCAATGTGTAGGTTGTTGTTGAATTTGTTGGTGTTTTTCAATGTCGAGGTTGTTGTTGAATTTGTTTGGTGTTTTTCAATGTTGAAGTTGTTGTTGCATTTGTTGGTGTTTTTCAATGTTGAGGTTGTTGTTGAATTTGTTGGTGTTTTTCAACGTTGAGGTTGTTGTTGAATTTGTTCGTGTTTTTCAATGCTGAGGTTGTTGTTGTTTTTCAATGTTGAGGTTGTTGTTGAATTTGTTGGTGTTTTTCAATGCTGAGGTTGTTGTAGTTTTTCAATGTTGAGGTTGTTGTTGAATTTGTTGATGTTTTTCAATGTCGAGGTTGTTGTTGAATTTGATGGTGTTTTTCAATGTTGAAGTTGTTGTTGAATTTGTTGGTGTTGTTCAATGATGAGGTTGTTGTTGAATTTGTTGGTGTTTTTAAATGTTGAGGTTGTTGTTGAATTTGTTGGTGTTTTTCAATGTTGAATTTGTTGTTGAATTTGTTGGTGTTTTTCAATGTTGAGGTTGTTGTTGTTTTTCAATGTTGAAGTTGTTGTTGAATTTGTTGGCGTTTTTAAATGTTGAGGTTGTTGTTGAATTTGTTGGTGTTTTTCAATGTTGAGGTTGTTGTTGAATTTGTTGGTGTTTTTGAATGTTGAGGTTGTTGTTGTTTTTCAATGTTCAGGTTGTTGTTGAATTGGATGGTATTTTTCAATGTCGAGGTTGTTGTTGAAATTGTTGGTGTTTTTCAATGTTGAGGTTGTTGTTGAATTTGTTGGTGTTTTTCAATGTTGAAGTTGTTGTTGAATTTGTTGGTGTTGTTCAATGTTCAGGTTGTTGTTGAATTTGTTGGTGTTTTTAAATGTTGAGGTTGTTGTTGAATTTGTTGGTGTTTTTCAATGTTGAGGTTGTTGTTGTTTTTGAATGTTGAGGTTGTTGTTGTATTTTTTGGTGTTTTTCAATGTTGAGGTTGATGTAGTTTTTCAATGTTAAGGTTGTTGTTGAATTTGTTGGTGTTTTTCAATGTTGAAGTTGTTGTTGAATTTGTAAGTGTTTTTCAATGTTGAGGTTGTTGTTGAATTTGTTGGTGTTTTTCAATGTTGAGTTGTTGTTGTTTTTAAATGTTGAGGTTGTTGTTGAACTTGTTGGTGTTTTTCAATTTTGAGGTTGTTGTTGTTTCTCAATGTTGAGGTTGTTGTTGAATTTGTTGGTGTTCTTCCATGTTGAGGTTGTTGTTGTTTTTCAAAGTTGAGGTTGTTGTTAAATTTGTTGGTGTTTATCAATGTTGAGGTTGTTGTTGAATTTGTTGGTGTTTTTCATTGTTGAGGTTGTTGTTGAATTTGTTGGTGTTTTTCAATTTTGAGGTTGATGTTGTTTTTCAATGTTGAGGTTGTTGAATTTGTTGGTGTTTTTCAATTTCGAGGTTGTTGTTGTTTTTCAACGTTGAGGTTGTTGTTGAATTTGTTGGTGTTTTTCAATTTCGAGGTTGTTTTTGAATTTGTTGGTGTTTTTCAATGTTGAAGTTGTTGTTGAATTTGTTGGTGTTTTTCAATGTTGAGGTTGTTGTTGTTTTTCAATGTTGAGGTTGTTGTTGAATTTGTTGGTGTTTTTCAATGTTGAGGTTGTTGTTGTTTTTCAATGTTGAGGTTGTTGTTGTTTTTCAATTATGAGGTTGTTGTTGAATTTGTTGGTGTTTTTCGATGTTGAGGTTTTTTAGTTTTTCAATGTTGAGGTTGTTGTTGTATTTGTTGGTGTTTTTCAATGTTGAGGTTGTTGTAGTTTTTCAATGTTGAGGTTGTTGTTGAATTTGTTGGTGTTTTTCAATGTCGAGGTTGTTGTTGAATTTGTTGGTGTTTTTCAATGTTGAAGTTGTTGTTGAATTTGTTGGTGTTTTTCAATGTTGAGGTTTTTGTTGAATTTGTTGGTGTTTTTCAATGTTGAGGTTGTTGTTGTCTTTAAATGTTCAGGTTGTTGTTGAATTTGTTGGCGTTTTTCAATTTTGAGGTTGTTGTTGCTTTTCAATGTTGAGGTTGTTGTTGAATTTGTTGGTGTTTTTCCGTTTGAGGTTGTTGTTGTTTTTCAAAGTTGAGGTTGTTGTTAAATTTGTTGGTGTTTTTCAATGTTGAGGTTGTTGTTGAATTTGTTGGTGTTTTTCATTGTTGAGCATGTTGTTGAATTTGTTGGTGTTTTGCAATGTTGAGGTTGTTGTTGTTTTTCAATGTTGAGGTTGTTGTTGTATTTGTTGGTGTTTTTCAATGTTGAGGTTGTTGTAGTTTTTCAATGTTGAGGTTGTTGTTGAATTTGTTGGTGTTTTTCAATGTTGAGGTTGTTGTTGTTTTTCAATGTTGAGGTTGTTGTTGTTTTTCAATGTTGAGGTTGTTGTTGAATTTGTTGGTGTTTTTCGATGTTGAGGTTGTTTAGTTTTTCAATGTTGAGGTTGTTGTTGTATTTGTTGGTGTTTTTCAATGTTGAGGTTGTTGTAGTTTTTCAATGTTGAGGTTGTTGTTGAATTTGTTGGTGTTTTTCAATGTCGAGGTTGTTGTTGAATTTGTTGGTGTTTTTCAATGTTGAAGTTGTTGTTGAATTTGTTGGTGTTTTTCAATGTTGAGGTTGTTGTTGAATTTGTTGTTGTTTTTCAATGTTGAATTTGTTGTTGAATTTGTGGGTGTTTTTCAATGTTGAGGTTGATGTTGTTTTTCAATGTTGAGGTTGTTGTTGAATTTGTTGGTGTTTTTCAATGTTGAGGTTGTTGTTGAATTTGTTGGCGTTTTTAAATGTTGAGGTTGTTTTTGAATTTGTTGGTGTTTTTCAATGTAGAGGTTGTTGTTGAAGTTGTTGGTGTTTTTCAATGTTGAGGTTGTTGTTGTTTTTCAATATTCAGGTTGTTGTTGAATTGGATGGTATTTTTCAATGTCGAGGTTGTTGTCGAAATTGTTGGTGTTTTTCAATGTTGCAGTTGTTGTTGAATTTGTTGGTGTTTTTCAATGTTGAGGGTGTTGTTGTTTTTCAATGTTGAGGTTGTTGTTGAATTTGTTGGTGTTTTTCAATGTTGAGGTTGTTGTTCTTTTTCAATGTTGAGGTTGTTGTTGAATTTGTTGGTGTTTTTAAATGTTGAGGTTGTTGTTGAATTTGTTGGTGTTTTTCAATGTTGAGGTTGTTGTTGTTTTTCAATGTTGAGGTAGTTGTTGAATTTGTTGGTGTTTTTCAATGTTGAGGTTGTTGTTGTTTTTCAATGTTGAGGTTGTTCTTGGATTTGTTGGTGTTTTTCAATTTCGAGGTTGTTGTTGAATTTGTTGGTGTTTTTCAATGTTGAAGTTGCTGTTGAATTTGTTGGTGTTTTTCAATGTTGTTGTTGTTGTTGTTTTTCAATGTTGAGGTTGTTGTTGAATTTGTTGGTGTTTTTCAATGTTGAGGTTGTTGTTATTTTTCAATGTTGAGGTTGTTGTTGTTTTTCAATGTTGAGGTTGTTGTTGAATTTGTTGGTGTTTTTCACTGTTGAGGTTGTTGTTGAATTTGTTGGTGTTTTTCAATGTTGAGGTTGTTGTTGTTTTTCAATGTTGAGGTTGTTGTTGTATGTGTTGGTGTTTTTCAATGTTGAGGTTGTAGTAGTTTTTCAATGTTGAGGTTGTTGTTGAATTTGTTGGTGTTTTTCAATGTCGAGGTTGTTGTTGCATTTGTTGGTGTTTTTCAATGTTGAGGTTGTTGTTCAATTTGTTGGTGTTTTTCAACGTTGAGGTTGTTGTTGAATTTGTTCGTGTTTTTCAATGCTTAGGTTGTTGTTGTTTTTCAATGTTGAGGTTGTTGTTGAATTTGTTGGTGTTTTTCAATGCTGAGGTTGTTGTAGTTTTTCAATGTTGAGGTTGTTGTTGAATTTGTTGATTTTTTTCAATGTCGAGGTTGTTGTTGTATTTGTTGGTGTTTTTCAATGTTGAGGTTGTTGTTGTTTTTCAATGTTGAGGTTGTTGTTGTATGTGTTGGTGTTTTTCAATGTTGAGGTTGTTGTATTTTTTCAATGTTGAGGTTGTTGTTGAATTTCTTGGTGTTTTTCAATGTCGAGGTTGTTGTTGAATTTGTTGGTGTTTTTCAATGTTGAAGTTGTTGTTGCATTTGTTGGTGTTTTTCAATGTTGAGGTTGTTGTTGAATTTGTTGGAGTTTTTAAATGTTGAGGTTGTTGTTGTTGTTCAATGTGGAGGTTGTTGTTGAATTTGTTGGTGTTTTTCAATGTCGAGGTTGTTGTTGAATTTGTTGGTATTTTTCATTGTTGAATTTGTTGTTGAATTTGTTGGTGTTTTTCAATGTTGAAGTTGTTGTTTTTCAATGTTGAGGTTGTTGTTGAATTTGTTGGTGTTTTTCAATGTTGAAGTTGTTGTTGAATTTGTTGGCGTTTTTAAATGTTGAGGTTGTTGTTGAATTTTTTGGTGTTTTTCAATTTTGAGGTTGTTGTTGAATTTGTTGGAATTTTTCAATTTTGAGGTTGTTGTTGTTTTTCAAAGTTGAGGTCGTTGTTGAATTTGGTCGTGTTTTTCAATGTCGAGGTTGTTGTTGAATTTGTTGGTGTTTTTCAATGTTGAAGTTGTTGTTGAATTTTTTAGTGTTTTTCAATGTTGAGGTTGTTGTAGTTTTTCAATGTTGAGGTTGTTGTTGAATTTGTTGATGTTTTTCAATGTCGAGGTTGTTGTTATATTTGTTGGTGTTTTTCAATGCTGAAGTTGTTGTTGAATTTGTTGGTGTTGTTCAATGGTGAGGTTGTTGTTGTTTTTCAATGTTGAGGTTGTTGTTGAATTTGTTGGTGTTTTTCTTTGTTGAGGTTGTTGTTGTTCAATGTGGAGGTTGTTGTTGAATTTGTTGGTGTTTTTCAATGTCGAGGTTGTTGTTGAATTTGTTGGTGTATTTCAATGTTGAATTTGTTGTTGAATTTGTTGGTGTTTTTCAATGTTGAGGTTGTTGTTGTTTTTCAATGTTGAGGTTGTTGTTGAATTTGTTGGTGTTTTTCAATGTTGAGGTTGTTGTTGAATTTGTTGGCGTTTTTAAATGTTGAGGTTGTTGTTGAATTTGTTGGTGTTTTTCAATGTTGAGGTTGTTGTTGAATTTGTTGGTGTTTTACAATGTTGAGGTTGTTGTTGTTTTTCAATGTTCAGGTTGTTGTTGAATTTGATGGTGTTTTTCAATGTCGAGGTTGTTGTTGAAATTGTTGGTGTTTTTCAATGTTGCAGTTGTTGTTGAATTTGTTGGTGTTTTTCAATGTTGAGGTTGTTGTTCTTTTTCAATGTTGAGGTTGTTGTTGAATTTGTTGGTGTTTTTAAATGTTGAGGTTGTTGTTGGTGTTTTTCAAATTTGAGGTTGTTGTTGTTTTTCAATGTTGAGGTTGTTGTTGAATTTGTTGGTGTTTTTCAATGTTGAGGTTGTTGTTGTTTTTCACTGTTGAGGGTGTTGTTGAATTTGTTGGTGTTTTTCAATTTCGAGGTTGTTGTTGAATTTGTTGGTGTTTTTCAATGTTGAAGTTGCTGTTGAATTTGTTGGTGTTTTTGAATGTTGAGGTTGTTGTTGTTTTTCAATTTTGAGGTTGTTGTTGAATTTGTTGGTGTTTTTCAATGTTGAGGTTGTTGTTGTTTTTCAATGTTGAGGTTGTTGTTGTTTTTCAATGTTGAGGTTGTTGTTGAATTTGTTGGTGTTTTTCAATGTTGAGGTTGTTGTTGAATTTGTTGGTGTTTTTCAATGTTGAGGTTGTTGTTGTTTTTCAATGTTGAGGTTGTTGTTGTTTTTCAATGTTGAGGTTGTTGTTGAATTTGTTGGTGTTTTTCAATGTTGAGGTTGTTGTTGAATTTGTTGGTTTTTTCAATGTTGAGGTTGTTGTTGTTTTTCAATGTTGAGGTTGTCGTAGTTTTTCAATGTTGAGGTTGTTGCTGAATTTGTTGCTGTTTTTCAATGTCGAGGTTGTTGTTGAATTTGTTGGTGTTTTTCAATGTTGAAGTTGTTGTTGAATTTGTTGCTGTTTTTCAATGTTGAAGTTGTTGTTGAATTTGTTAGTGTTTTTCAATGTTGAGGTTGTTGTTGTTTTTCAATGTTGAGGTTGTTGTTGTTTTTCAATGTTGAGGTTGTTGTTGAATTTGTTGGTGTTTTTCAATGTTGAGGTTGTTGTTGAATTTGTTGGTGTTTTTCAATGTTGAGGTTGTTGTTGTTTTTGAATGTTGAGGTTGTTGTTGAATTTGTTGGTGTTTTTCTTTGTTGAGGGTGTTGTTGTTGTTCAATGTGTAGGTTGTTGTTGAATTTGTTGGTGTTTTTCAATGTCGAGGTTGTTGTTGAATTTGTTTGGTGTTTTTCAATGTTGAAGTTGTTGTTGCATTTGTTGGTGTTTTTCAATGTTGAGGTTGTTGTTGAATTTGTTTGTGTTTTTCAACGTTGAGGTTGTTGTTGAATTTGTTCGTGTTTTTCAATGCTGAGGTTGTTGTTGTTTTTCAATGTTGAGGTTGTTGTTGAATTTGTTGGTGTTTTTCAATGCTGAGGTTGTTGTAGTTTTTCAATGTTGAGGTTGTTGTTGAATTTGTTGATGTTTTTCAATGTCGAGGTTGTTGTTGAATTTGATGGTGTTTTTCAATGTTGAAGTTGTTGTTGAATTTGTTGGTGTTGTTCAATGATGAGGTTGTTGTTGAATTTGTTGGTGTTTTTAAATGTTGATGTTGTTGTTGAATTTGTTGGTGTTTTTCAATGTTGAATTTGTTGTTGAATTTGTTGGTGTTTTTCAATGTTGAGGTTGTTGTTGTTTTTCAATGTTGAAGTTGTTGTTGAATTTGTTGGTGTTTTTCAATGTTGAGGTTGTTGTTGAATTTGTTGGCGTTTTTAAATGTTGAGGTTGTTGTTGAATTTGTTGGTGTTTTTCAATGTTGAGGTTGTTGTTGAATTTGTTGGTGTTTTTCAATGTTGAGGTTGTTGTTGTTTTTCAATGTTCAGGTTGTTGTTGAATTGGATGGTATTTTTCAATGTCGAGGTTGTTGTTGAAATTGTTGGTGTTTTTCAATGTTGAGGTTGTTGTTGAATTTGTTGGTGTTTTTCAATGTTGAAGTTGTTGTTGAATTTGTTGGTGTTGTTCAATGTTGAGGTTGTTGTTGAATTTGTTGGTGTTTTTAAATGTTGAGGTTGTTGTTGAATTTGTTGGTGTTTTTCAATGTTGAGGTTGTTGTTGTTTTTGAATGTTGAGGTTGTTGTTGAATTTGTTGGTGTTTTTCTTTGTTGAGGTTCTTGTTGTTGTTCAATGTGTAGGTTGTTGTTGAATTTGTTGGTGTGTTTCAATGTCGAGGTTGTTGTTGAATTTGTTGGTGTTTTTCAATGTTGAATTTGTTGTTGAATTTGTGGGTGTTTTTCAATTTTGAGGTTGTTGTTGTTTTTCAATGTTGAGGTTGTTGTTGAATTTGTTGGTGTTTTTCAATGTTGAGGTTGTTGTTGAATTTGTTGGCGTTTTTAAATGTTGAGGTTGTTGTTGAATTTGTTGGTGTTTTTCAATGTAGATGTTGTTTTTGAATTTGTTGGTGTTTTCCAATGTTGAGGTTGTTGTTGTTTTTCAATGTTCAGGTTGTTGTTGAATTGGATGGTATTTTTCAATGTCGAGGTTGTTGTTGAAATTGTTGGTGTTTTTCAATGTTGCAGTTGTTGTTGAATTTGTTGGTGTTTTTCAATGTTGAGGTTGTTGTTGTTTTTCAATGTTCAGGTTGTTGTTGAATTTGTTGGTGTTTTTCAATGTTGAGGTTGTTGTTCTTTTTCAATGTTGAGGTTGTTGTTGAATTTGTTGGTGTTTTTAAATGTTGAGGTTGTTGTTGAATTTGTTGGTGTTTTTCAATGTTGAGGTTGTTGTTGTTTTTCAATGTTGAGGTTGTTGTTGAATTTGTTGGTGTTTTTCAATGTTGAGGTTGTTGTTGTTTTTCAATGTTGAGGTTGTTGTTGGATTTGTTGGTGTTTTTCAATTTCGAGGTTGTTGTTGAATTTCTTGGTGTTTTTCAATGTTGAAGTTGCTGTTGAATTTGTTGGTGTTTTTCAATGTTGAGGTTGTTGTTGTTTTTCAATGTTGAGGTTGTTGTTGAATTTGTTGGTGTTTTTCAATGTTGAGGTTGTTGTTGTTTTTCAATGTTGAGGTTGTTGTTGTTTTTCAATGTTGAGGTTGTTGTTGAATTTGTTGGTGTTTTTCAATGTTGAGGTTGTTGTTGAATTTGTTGGTGTTTTTCAATGTTGAGGTTGTTGTTGTTTTTGAATGTTGAGGTTGTTGTTGAATTTGTTGGTGTTTTTCTTTGTTGAGGGTGTTGTTGTTGTTCAATGTGTAGGTTGTTGTTGAATTTGTTGGTGTTTTTCAATGTCGAGGTTGTTGTTGAATTTGTTTGGTGTTTTTCAATGTTGAAGTTGTTGTTGCATTTGTTGGTGTTTTTCAATGTTGAGGTTGTTGTTGAATTTGTTGGTGTTTTTCAACGTTGAGGTTGTTGTTGAATTTGTTCGTGTTTTTCAATGCTGAGGTTGTTGTTGTTTTTCAATGTTGAGGTTGTTGTTGAATTTGTTGGTGTTTTTCAATGCTGAGGTTGTTGTAGTTTTTCAATGTTGAGGTTGTTGTTGAATTTGTTGATGTTTTTCAATGTCGAGGTTGTTGTTGAATTTGATGGTGTTTTTCAATGTTGAAGTTGTTGTTGAATTTGTTGGTGTTGTTCAATGATGAGGTTGTTGTTGAATTTGTTGGTGTTTTTAAATGTTGAGGTTGTTGTTGAATTTGTTGGTGTTTTTCAATGTTGAGGTTGTTGTTGTTTTTGAATGTTGAGGTTGTTGTTGAATTTGTTGGTGTTTTTCTTTGTTGAGGGTGTTGTTGTTGTTCAATGTGTAGGTTGTTGTTGAATTTGTTGGTGTTTTTCAATGTCGAGGTTGTTGTTGAATTTGTTGGTGGTTTTCAATGTTGAATTTGTTGTTGAATTTGTTGGTGTTTTTCAATGTTGAGGTTGTTGTTGTTTTTCAATGTTGAGGTTGTTGTTGAATTTGTTGGTGTTTTTCAATGTTGAGGTTGTTGTTCTTTTTCAATGTTGACGTTGTTGTTGAATTTGTTGGTGTTTTTAAATGTTTAGGTTGTTGTTGAATTTGTTGGTGTTTTTCAATGTTGAGGTTGTTGTTGTTTTTCAATGTTGAGGTTGTTGTTGAATTTGTTGGTGTTTTTCAATGTTGAGGTTGTTGTTGTTTTTCAATGTTGAGGTTGTTGTTGAATTTGTTGGTGTTTTTCAATTTCGAGGTTGTTGTTGAATTTGTTGGTGTTTTTCAATGTTGAAGTTGCTGTTGAATTTGTTGGTGTTTTTCAATGTTGAGGTTGTTGTTGTTTTTCAATGTTGAGGTTGTTGTTGAATTTGTTGGTGTTTTTCAATGTTGAGGTTGTTGTTGTTTTTCAATGTTGAGGTTGTTGTTGTTTTTCAATGTTGAGGTTGTTGTTGAATTTGTTGGTGTTTTTCAATGTTGAGGTTGTTGTTGAATTTGTTGGTGTTTTTCAATGTTGAGGTTGTTGTTGTTTTTCAATGTTGAGGTTGTTGTTGTATGTGTTGGTGTTTTTCAATGTTGAGGTTGTTGTAGTTTTTCAATGTTGAGGTTGTTGTTGAATTTCTTGGTGTTTTTCAATGTCGAGGTTGTTGTTGAATTTGTTGGTGTTTTTCAATGTTGAAGTTGTTGTTGCATTTGTTGGTGTTTTTCAATGTTGATGTTGTTGTTGAATTTGTTGGAGTTTTTAAATGTTGAGGTTGTTGTTGTTGTTCAATGTGGAGGTTGTTGTTGAATTTGTTGGTGTTTTTCAATGTCGAGGTTGTTGTTGAATTTGTTGGTATTTTTCATTGTTGAATTTGTTGTTGAATTTGTTGGTGTTTTTCAATGTTGAAGTTGTTGTTTTTCAATGTTGAGGTTGTTGTTGAATTTGTTGGTGTTTTTCAATGTTGAAGTTGTTGTTGAATTTGTTGGCGTTTTTAAATGTTGAGGTTGTTGTTGAATTTTTTGGTGTTTTTCAATTTTGAGGTTGTTGTTGAATTTGTTGGAATTTTTCAATTTTGAGGTTGTTGTTGTTTTTCAAAGTTGAGGTCGTTGTTGAATTTGGTCGTGTTTTTCAATGTCGAGGTTGTTGTTGAATTTGTTGGTGTTTTTCAATGTTGAAGTTGTTGTTGAATTTTTTAGTGTTTTTCAATGTTGAGGTTGTTGTAGTTTTTCAATGTTGAGGTTGTTGTTGAATTTGTTGATGTTTTTCAATGTCGAGGTTGTTGTTATATTTGTTGGTGTTTTTCAATGCTGAAGTTGTTGTTGAATTTGTTGGTGTTGTTCAATGTTGAGGTTGTTGTTGTTTTTCAATGTTGAGGTTGTTGTTGAATTTGTTGGTGTTTTTCTTTGTTGAGGTTGTTGTTGTTCAATGTGGAGGTTGTTGTTGAATTTGTTGGTGTTTTTCAATGTCGAGGTTGTTGTTGAATTTGTTGGTGTATTTCAATGTTGAATTTGTTGTTGAATTTGTTGGTGTTTTTCAATGTTGAGGTTGTTGTTGTTTTTCAATGTTGAGGTTGTTGTTGAATTTGTTGGTGTTTTTCAATGTTGAGGTTGTTGTTGAATTTGTTGGCGTTTTTAAATGTTGAGGTTGTTGTTGAATTTGTTGGTGTTTTTCAATGTTGAGGTTGTTGTTGAATTTGTTGGTGTTTTACAATGTTGAGGTTGTTGTTGTTTTTCAATGTTCAGGTTGTTGTTGAATTTGATGGTGTTTTTCAATGTCGAGGTAGTTGTTGAAATTGTTGGTGTTTTTCAATGTTGCAGTTGTTGTTGAATTTGTTGGTGTTTTTCAATGTTGAGGTTGTTGTTCTTTTTCAATGTTGAGGTTGTTGTTGAATTTGTTGGTGTTTTTAAATGTTGAGGTTGTTGTTGGTGTTTTTCAATGTTGAGGTTGTTGTTGTTTTTCAATGTTGAGGTTGTTGTTGAATTTGTTGGTGTTTTTCAATGTTGAGGTTGTTGTTGTTTTTCACTGTTGAGGGTGTTGTTGAATTTGTTGGTGTTTTTCAATTTCGAGGTTGTTGTTGAATTTGTTGGTGTTTTTCAATGTTGAAGTTGCTGTTGAATTTGTTGGTGTTTTTGAATGTTGAGGTTGTTGTTGTTTTTCAATTTTGAGGTTGTTGTTGAATTTGTTGGTGTTTTTCAATGTTGAGGTTGTTGTTGTTTTTCAATGTTGAGGTTGTTGTTGTTTTTCAATGTTGAGGTTGTTGTTGAATTTGTTGGTGTTTTTCAATGTTGAGGTTGTTGTTGAATTTGTTGGTGTTTTTCAATGTTGAGGTTGTTGTTGTTTTTCAATGTTGAGGTTGTTGTTGTTTTTCAATGTTGAGGTTGTTGTTGAATTTGTTGGTGTTTTTCAATGTTGAGGTTGTTGTTGAATTTGTTGGTTTTTTCAATGTTGAGGTTGTTGTTGTTTTTCAATGTTGAGGTTGTCGTAGTTTTTCAATGTTGAGGTTGTTGCTGAATTTGTTGCTGTTTTTCAATGTCGAGGTTGTTGTTGAATTTGTTGGTGTTTTTCAATGTTGAAGTTGTTGTTGAATTTGTTGCTGTTTTTCAATGTTGAAGTTGTTGTTGAATTTGTTAGTGTTTTTCAATGTTGAGGTTGTTGTAGTTTTTCAATGTTGAGGTTGTTGTTGAATTTGTTGATGTTTTTCAATGTCGAGGTTGTTGTTATATTTGTTGGTGTTTTTCAATGTTGAAGTTTTTGTTGAATTTGTTGGTGTTGTTCAATGTTGAGGTTGTTGTTGTTTTTCAATGTTGAGGTTGTTGTTGAATTTGTTGGTGCTTTTCTTTGTTGAGGTTGTTGTTGTTGTTCAATGTGGAGGTTGATGTTGAATTTGTTGGTGTTTTTCAATGTCGAGGTTGTTGTTGAATTTGTTGGTGTTTTTCAATGTTGAATTTGTTGTTGAATTTGTTGGTGTTTTTCAATGTTGAGGTTGTTGTTGTTTTTCAATGTTGAGGTTTTTGTTGAATTTGTTGGTGTTTTTCAATGTTGAGGTTGTTGTTGAATTTGTTGGCGTTTTTAAATGTTGAGCTTGTTGTTGAATTTGTTGCTGTTTTTCAATGTTGAGGTTGTTGTTGAATTTGTTGGTGTTTTACAATGTTGAGGTTGTTGTTGTTTTTCAAAGTTCAGGTTGTTGTTGAATTTGATGGTGTTTTTCAATGTCGAGGTTGTTGTTGAAATTGTTGGTGTTTTTCAATGTAGCAGTTGTTGTTGAATTTGTTGGTGTTTTTCAATGTTGAGGTTGTTGTTCTTTTTCAATGTTGAGGTTGTTGGTGAATTTGTTGGTGTTTTTAAATGTTGAGGTTGTTGTTGAATTTGTTGGTGTTTTTTAATGTTGAGGTTGTTGTTGTTTTTCAAAGTTGAGGTTGTTGTTGAATTTGTTGGTGTTTTTCAATGTTGAGGTTGTTGTTGTTTTTCAATGTTGAGGTTGTTGTTGAACTTGTTGGTGTTTTTCAATTTCGAGGTTGTTGTTGAATTTGTTGGTGTTTTTCAATGTTGAAGTTGCTGTTGAATTTGTTGGTGTTTTTCAATGTTGAGGTTGTTGTTGTTTTTCAATGTTGAGGTTGTTGTTGAATTTGTTGGTGTTTTTCAATGTTGAGGTTGTTGTTGTTTTTCAATGTTGAGGTTGTTGTTGAATTTGTTGGTGTTTTTCAATGCTGAGGTTGTTGTAGTTTTTCAATGTTGAGGTTGTTGTTGAATTTGTTGATGTTTTTCAACGTCGAGGTTGTTGTTGAATTTGTTGGTGTTTTTCAATGTTGAAGTTGTTGTTGAATTTGTTGGTGTTGTTCAATGTTGAGGTTGTTGTTGAATTTGTTGGTGTTTTTAAATGTTGAGGTTGTTGTTGAATTTGTTGGTGTTTTTCAATGTTGAGGTTGTTGTTGAATTTGTTGTTGTTTTTCTTTGTTGAGGTTGTTGTTGTTCAATGTGCAGGTTGTTGTTGAATTTGTTGGTGTTTTTCAATGTCGAGGTTGTTGTTGAATTTGTTGGTGTTTTTCAATGTTGAATTTGTTGTTGAATTTGTGGGTGTTTTTCAATGTTGAGGTTGTTGTTGTTTTTCAATGTTGAGGTTGTTGTTGAATTTGTTGATGTTTTTCAACGTCGAGGTTGTTGTTGAATTTGTTGGTGTTTTTCAATGTTGAAGTTGTTGTTGAATTTGTTGGTGTTGTTCAATGTTGAGGTTGTTGTTGAATTTGTTGGTGTTTTTAAATGTTGAGGTTGTTGTTGAATTTGTTGGTGTTTTTCAATGTTGAGGTTGTTGTTGAATTTGTTGTTGTTTTTCTTTGTTGAGGTTGTTGTTGTTCAATGTGCAGGTTGTTGTTGAATTTGTTGGTGTTTTTCAATGTCGAGGTTGTTGTTGAATTTGTTGGTGTTTTTCAATGTTGAATTTGTTGTTGAATTTGTGGGTGTTTTTCAATGTTGAGGTTGTTGTTGTTTTTCAATGTTGAGGTTGTTGTTGAAATTGTTGGTGTTTTTCAATGTTGAGATTGTTGTTGAATTTGTTGGCGTTTTTAAATGTTGAGGTTGTTTTTGAATTTGTTGGTGTTTTTCAATGTAGAGGTTGTTGTTGAATTGGATGGTATTTTTCAATGTCGAGGTTGTTGTTGAAATTTTTGGTGTTTTTCAATGTTGCAGTTGTTGTTGAATTTGTTGGTGTTTTTCAATGTTGAGGGTGTTGTTGTTTTTCAATGTTGAGGTTGTTGTTGAATTTGTTGGTGTTTTTCAATGTTGAGGTTGTTGTTCTTTTTCAATGTTGAGGTTGTTGTTGAATTTGTTGGTGTTTTTAAATGTTGAGGTTGTTGTTGAATTTGTTGGTGTTTTTCAATGTTGAGGTTGTTGTTGTTTTTCAATGTTGAGGTTGTTGTTGAATTTGTTGGTGTTTTTCAATGTTGAGGTTGTTGTTGTTTTTCAATGTTGAGGTTGTTGTTGTTTTTCAATGTTGAGGTTGTTGTTGAATTTGTTGGTGTTTTTCACTGTTGAGGTTGTTGTTGAATTTGTTGGTGTTTTTCAATGTTGAGGTTGTTGTTGTTTTTCAATGTTAAGGTTGTTGTTGTATGTGTTGGTGTTTTTCAATGTTGAGGTTGTTGGTTTTTTCAATGTTGAAGTTGTTGTTGAAATTGTGGGTGTTTTTCAATGTTGTGGTTGTTGTTGTTTTTCAATGTTGAGGTTGTTGTTGAATTTGGTGGTGTTTTTCAATGTTGAGGTTGTTGTTGTTTTTCAATGTTGAGGTTGTTGTTGTTTTTCAATGTTGAGGTTGTTGTTGAATTTGTTGGTGTTTTTCACTGTTGAGGTTGTTGTTGAATTTGTTGGTGTTTTTCAATGTTGAGGTTGTTGTTGTTTTTCAATGTTAAGGTTGTTGTTGTATGTGTTGGTGTTTTTCAATGTTGAGGTTGTTGTTGGATTTGTTGGTGTTTTTCAATTTCGAGGTTGTTGTTGAATTTGTTGGTGTTTTTCAATGTTGAAGTTGCTGTTGAATTTGTTGGTGTTTTTCAATGTTGAGGTTGTTGTTGTTTTTCAATGTTGAGGTTGTTGTTGAATTTGTTGGTGTTTTTCAATGTTGAGGTTGTTGTTGTTTTTCAATGTTGAGGTTGTTGTTGTTTTTCAATGTTGAGGTTGTTGTTGAATTTGTTGGTGTTTTTCACTGTTGAGGTTGTTGTTGAATTTGTTGGTGTTTTTCAATGTTGAGGTTGTTGTTGTTTTTCAATGTTAAGGTTGTTGTTGTATGTGTTGGTGTTTTTCAATGTTGAGGTTGTTGGTTTTTTCAATGTTGAAGTTGTTGTTGAAATTGTGGGTGTTTTTCAATGTTGTGGTTGTTGTTGTTTTTCAATGTTGAGGTTGTTGTTGAATATGTTGGTGTTTTTCAATTTTGAGGTTGTTGTTGTTTTTCAATGTTGAGGTTGTTGCTGAATTTGTTGGTGTTTTTCCATGTTGAGGTTGTTGTTTTTTATCAAAGTTGAGGTTGATGTTTAATTTGTTGGTGTTTTTCAATGTTGTGGTTGTTGTTGAATTTGTTGGTGTTTTTCATTGTTGAGGTTGTTGTTGAATTTGTTGGTGTTTTTCAATGTTGAGGTTGTTGTTGTTTTTCAATGTTGAGGTTGTTGTTGAATTTGTTGGTGTTTTTCAATGTTGAGGTTGTTGTTGAATTTGTTGGTGTTTTTAAATGTTGAGGTTGTTGTTGTTTTTCAATATTGACGTTGTTGTTGAATTTGTTTGTGTTTTTCAATGTTGAGGTTGGTATTGAATTTGTTGGTATTTTTCAATGTTGAGGTTGTTGTTGTTTTTCAATGTTGAGGTTGTTTTTGAATTTGTTGGTGTTTTTCAATGTTGAGGTTGTTGTTGTTTTTCAATGTTGAGGTTGTTGAATTTGTTGGTGTTTTTCAATGTTGAGGTTGTTGTTGTTTTTCAATGTTGAGGTTGTTGTTGAATTTGTTGGTGTTTTTCAATTTCGAGGTTGTTGTTGAATTTGTTGGTGTTTTTCAATTTTGAGGTTGATGTTGTTTTTCAAAGTTGAGGTTGTTGAATTTGTTGGTGTTTTTCAATTTCGAGGTTGTTGTTGTTTTTCAATGTTGAGGTTGTTGTTGAATTTGTTGGTGTTTTTCAATTTCGAGGTTGTTGTTGAATTTGTTGGTGTTTTTCAATGTTGAAGTTGTTGTTGAATTTGTTGGTGTTTTTCAATGTTGAGGTTGTTGTTGTTTTTCAATGTTGAGGTTGTTGTTGAATTTGTTGGTGTTTTTCAATGTTGAGGTTGTTGTTGTTTTTCAATTTTGAGGTTGTTGTTGTATTTTTTGGTGTTTTTCAATGTTGAGGTTGATGTAGTTTTTCAATGTTAAGGTTGTTGTTGAAGTTGTTGGTGTTTTTCAATGTTGAAGTTGTTGTTGAATTTGTAAGTGTTTTTCAATGTTGAGGTTGTTGTTGAATTTGTTGGTGTTTTTCAATGTTGAGGTTGTTGTTGTTTTTAAATGTTGAGGTTGTTGTTGAATTTGTTGGTGTTTTTCATTGTTGAGGTTGTTGTTGAATTTGTTGGTGTTTTTCAATTTTGAGGTTGATGTTGTTTTTCAATGTTGAGGTTGTTGAATTTGTTGGTGTTTTTCAATTTCGAGGTTGTTGTTGTTTTTCAATGTTGAGGTTGTTGTTGAATTTGTTGGTGTTTTTCAATTTCGAGGTTGTTGTTGAATTTGTTGGTGTTTTTCAATGTTGAAGTTGTTGTTGAATTTGTTGGTGTTTTTCAATGTTGAGGTTGTTGTTGTTTTTCAATGTTGAGGTTGTTGTTGAATTTGTTGGTGTTTTTCAATGTTGAGGTTGTTGTTGTTTTTCAATGTTGAGGTTGTTGTTGTTTTTCAATTATGACGTTGTTGTTGAATTTGTTGGTGTTTTTCGATGTTGAGGTTTTTAGGTTTTCAATGTTGAGGTTGTTGTTGTATTTGTTGGTGTTTTTCAATGTTGAGGTTGTTGTAGTTTTTCAATGTTGAGGTTGTTGTTGAATTTGTTGGTGTTTTTCAATGTCGAGGTTGTTGTTGAATTTGTTGGTGTTTTTCAATGTTGAAGTTGTTGTTGAATTTGTTGGTGTTTTTCAATGTTGAGGTTTTTGTTGAATTTGTTGGTGTTTTTCAATGTTGAGGTTGTTGTTGTCTTTAAATGTTCAGGTTGTTGTTGAATTTGTTGGTGTTTTTCAATTTTGAGGTTGTTGTTGCTTTTCAATGTTGAGGTTGTTGTTGAATTTGTTGGTGTTTTTCCGTTTGAGGTTGTTGTTGTTTTTCAAAGTTGAGGTTGTTGTTAAATTTGTTGGTGATTTTCAATGTTGAGGTTGTTGTTGAATTTGTTGGTGTTTTTCATTGTTGAGCTTGTTGTTGAATTTGTTGGTGTTTTGCAATGTTGAGTTTGTTGTTGTTTTTCAATGTTGAGGTTGTTGTTGTATTTGTTGGTGTTTTTCAATGTTGAGGTTGTTGTAGTTTTTCAATGTTGAGGTTGTTGTTGAATTTGTTGGTGTTTTTCAATGTTGAGGTTGTTGTTGTTTTTCAATGTTGAGGTTGTTGTTGTTTTTCAATGTTGAGGTTGTTGTTGAATTTGTTGGTGTTTTTCGATGTTGAGGTTGTTTAGTTTTTCAATGTTGAGGTTGTTGTTGTATTTGTTGGTGTTTTTCAATGTTGAGGTTGTTGTAGTTTTTCAATGTTGAGGTTGTTGTTGAATTTGTTGGTGTTTTTCAATGTCGAGATTGTTGTTGAATTTGTTGGTGTTTTTCAATGTTGAAGTTGTTGTTGAATTTGTTGGTGTTTTTCAATGTTGAGGTTGTTGTTGAATTTGTTGTTGTTTTTCAATGTTGAATTTGTTGTTGAATTTGTGGGTGTTTTTCAATGTTGAGGTTGTTGTTGTTTTTCAATGTTGAGGTTGTTGTTGAATTTGTTGGTGTTTTTCAATGTTGAGGTTGTTGTTGAATTTGTTGGCGTTTTTAAATGTTGAGGTTGTTTTTGAATTTGTTGGTGTTTTTCAATGTAGAGGTTGTTGTTGAATTTGTTGGTGTTTTTCAATGTTGAGGTTGTTGTTGTTTTTCAATATTCAGGTTGTTGTTGAATTGGATGGTATTTTTCAATGTCGAGGTTGTTGTTGAAATTGTTGGTGTTTTTCAATGTTGCAGTTGTTGTTGAATTTGTTGTTGTTTTTCAATGTTGAGGTTGCTGTTGTTTTTCAATGTTGAGGTTGTTGTTGTTTTTCAATGTTGAGGTTGTTGTTGAATTTGTTGGTGTTTTTCAATGTTGAGGTTGTTGTTGAATTTGTTGCTGTTTTTCAATGTTGAGGTTGTTGTTGTTTTTCAATGTTGAGGTTGTTGTTGTATTTTTTGGTGTTTTTCAATGTTGAGGTTGATGTAGTTTTTCAATGTTAAGGTTGTTGTTGAATTTGTTGGTGTTTTTCAATGTTGAAGTTGTTGTTGAATTTGTAAGTGTTTTTCAATGTTGAGGTTGTTGTTGAATTTGTTGGTGTTTTTCAATGTTGAGGTTGTTGTTGTTTTTAAATGTTGAGGTTGTTGTTGAATTTGTTGGTGTTTTTCAATTTTGAGGTTGTTGTTGTTTCTCAATGTTGAGGTTGTTGTTGAATTTGTTGGTGTTATTCCATGTTGAGGTTGTTGTTGTTTTTCAAAGTTGAGGTTGTTGTTAAATTTGTTGGTGTTTATCAATGTTGAGGTTGTTGTTGAATTTGTTGGTGTTTTTCATTGTTGAGGTTGTTGTTGAATTTGTTGGTGTTTTTCAATTTTGAGGTTGATGTTGTTTTTCACTGTTGAGGTTGTTGAATTTGTTGGTGTTTTTCAATTTCGAGGTTGTTGTTGTTTTTCAATGTTGAGGTTGTTGTTGAATTTGTTGGTGTTTTTCAATTTCGAGGTTGTTGTTGAATTTGTTGGTGTTTTTCAATGTTGAAGTTGTTGTTGAATTTGTTGGTGTTTTTCAATGTTGAGGTTGTTGTTGTTTTTCAATGTTGAGGTTGTTGTTGAATTTGTTGGTGTTTTTCAATGTTGAGGTTGTTGTTGTTTTTCAATGTTGAGGTTGTTGTTGTTTTTCAATTATGAGGTTGTTGTTGAATTTGTTGGTGTTTTTCGATGTTGAGGTTTTTTAGTTTTTCAATGTTGAGGTTGTTGTTGTATTTGTTGGTGTTTTTCAATGTTGAGGTTGTTGTAGTTTTTCAATGTTGAGGTTGTTGTTGAATTTGTTGGTGTTTTTCCATGTCGAGGTTGTTGTTGAATTTGTTGGTGTTTTTCAATGTTGAAGTTGTTGTTGAATTTGTTGGTGTTTTTCAATGTTGAGGTTTTTGTTGAATTTGTTGGTGTTTTTCAATGTTGAGGTTGTTGTTGTCTTTAAATGTTCAGGTTGTTGTTGAATTTGTTGGTGTTTTTCAATTTTGAGGTTGTTGTTATTTTCAATGTTGAGGTTGTTGTTGAATTTGTTGGTGTTTTTCCGTTTGAGGTTGTTGTTGTTTTTCAAAGTTGAGGTTGTTGTTAAATTTGTTGGTGTTTTTCAATGTTGAGGTTGTTGTTGAATTTGTTGGTGTTTTTCATTGTTGAGCTTGTTGTTGAATTTGTTGGTGTTTTGCAATGTTGAGGTTGTTGTTGTTTTTCAATGTTGAGGTTGTTGTTGTATTTGTTGGTGTTTTTCAATGTTGAGGTTGTTGTAGTTTTTCAATGTTGAGGTTGTTGTTGAATTTGTTGGTGTTTTTCAATGTTGAGGTTGTTGTTGTTTTTCAATGTTGAGGTTGTTGTTGTTTTTCAATGTTGAGGTTGTTGTTGAATTTGTTGGTGTTTTTCGATGTTGAGGTTGTTTAGTTTTTCAATGTTGAGGTTGTTGTTGTATTTGTTGGTGTTTTTCAATGTTGAGGTTGTTGTAGTTTTTCAATGTTGAGGTTGTTCTTGAATTTGTTGGTGTTTTTCAATGTCGAGATTGTTGTTGAATTTGTTGGTGTTTTTCAATGTTGAAGTTGTTGTTGAATTTGTTGGTGTTTTTCAATGTTGAGGTTGTTGTTGAATTTGTTGTTGTTTTTCAATGTTGAATTTGTTGTTGAATTTGTGGGTGTTTTTCAATGTTGAGGTTGTTGTTGTTTTTCAATGTTGAGGTTGTTGTTGAATTTGTTGTTGTTTTTCAATGTTGAGGTTGTTGTTGAATTTGTTGGCGTTTTTAAATGTTGAGGTTGTTTTTGAATTTGTTGGTGTTTTTCAACGTAGAGGTTGTTGTTGAATTTGTTGGTGTTTTTCAATGTTGAGGTTGTTGTTGTTTTTCAATATTCAGGTTGTTGTTGAATTGGATGGTATTTTTCAATGTCGAGGTTGTTGTTGAAATTGTTGGTGTTTTTCAATGTTGCAGTTGTTGTTGAATTTGTTGGTGTTTTTCAATGTTGAGGGTGTTGTTGTTTTTCAATGTTGAGGTTGTTGTTGAATTTGTTGGTGTTTTTCAATGTTGAGGTTGTTGTTCTTTTTCAATGTTGAAGTTGTTGTTGAAATTGTGGGTGTTTTTCAATGTTGTGGTTGTTGTTGTTTTTCAATGTTGAGGTTGTTGTTGAATATGTTGGTGTTTTTCAATTTTGAGGTTGTTGTTGTTTTTCAATGTTGAGGTTGTTGTTGAATTTGTTGGTGTTTTTCCATGTTGAGGTTGTTGTTTTTTATCAAAGTTGAGGTTGATGTTTAATTTGTTGGTGTTTTTCAATGTTGAGGTTGTTGTTGAATTTGTTGGTGTTTTTCATTGTTGAGGTTGTTGTTGAATTTGTTGGTGTTTTTCAATGTTGAGGTTGTTGTTGTTTTTCAATGTTGAGGCTGTTGTTGAATTTGTTGGTGTTTTTCAATGTTGAGGTTGTTGTTGAATTTGTTGGTGTTTTTAAATGTTGAGGTTGTTGTTGTTTTTCAATGTTGAGGTTGTTGTTGTTTTTCAATGTTGAGGTTGTTGTTGAATTTGTTGGTGTTTTTCACTGTTGAGGTTGTTGTTGAATTTGTTGGTGTTTTTCAATGTTCAGGTTGTTGTTGTTTTTCAATGTTAAGGTTGTTGTTGTATGTGTTGGTGTTTTTCAATGTTGAGGTTGTTGGTTTTTTCAATGTTGAAGTTGTTGTTGAAATTGTGGGTGTTTTTCAATGTTGTGGTTGTTGTTGTTTTTCAATGTTGAGGTTGTTGTTGAATTTGGTGGTGTTTTTCAATGTTGAGGTTGATGTTGTTTTTCAATGTTGAGGTTGTTGTTGTTTTTCAATGTTGAGGTTGTTGTTGAATTTGTTGGTGTTTTTCACTGTTGAGGTTCTTGTTGAATTTGTTGGTGTTTTTCAATGTTGAGGTTGTTGTTGTTTTTCAATGTTAAGGTTGTTGTTGTATGTGTTGGTGTTTTTCAATGTTGAGGTTGTTGTTGGATTTGTTGGTGTTTTTCAATTTCGAGGTTGTTGTTGAATTTGTTGGTGTTTTTCAATTTTGAAGTTGCTGTTGAATTTGTTGGTGTTTTTCAATGTTGAGGTTGTTGTTGTTTTTCAATGTTGAGGTTGTTGTTGAATTTGTTGGTGTTTTTCAATGTTGAGGTTGTTGTTGTTTTTCAATGTTGAGGTTGTTGTTGTTTTTCAATGTTGAGGTTGTTGTTGAATTTGTTGGTGTTTTTCACTGTTGAGGTTGTTGTTGAATTTGTTGGTGTTTTTCAATGTTGAGGTTGTTGTTGTTTTTCAATGTTAAGGTTGTTGTTGTATGTGTTGGTGTTTTTCAATGTTGAGGTTGTTGGTTTTTTCAATGTTGAAGTTGTTGTTGAAATTGTGGGTGTTTTTCAATGTTGTGGTTGTTGTTGTTTTTCAATGTTGAGGTTGTTGTTGAATATGTTGGTGTTTTTCAATTTTGAGGTTGTTGTTGTTTTTCAATGTTGAGGTTGTTGTTGAATTTGTTGTTGTTTTTCCATGTTGAGGTTGTTGTTTTTTATCAAAGTTGAGGTTGATGTTTAATTTGTTGGTGTTTTTCAATGTTGAGGTTGTTGTTGAATTTGTTGGTGTTTTTCATTGTTGAGGTTGTTGTTGAATTTGTTGGTGTTTTTCAATGTTGAGGTTGTTGTTTGTTTTTCAATGTTGAGGTTGTTGTTGAATTTGTTGGTGTTTTTCAATGTTGAGGTTGTTGTTGAATTTGTTGGTGTTTTTCAATGTTGAGGTTGTTGTTGTTTTTCAATATTGAGGTTGTTGTTGAATTTGTTTGTGTTTTTCAATGTTGAGGTTGGTATTGAATTTGTTGGTATTTTTCAATGTTGAGGTTGTTGTTGTTTTTCAATGTTGAGGTTGTTTTTGAATTTGTTGTTGTTTTTCAATGCTGAGGTTGTTGTTGTTTTTCATTGTTGAGGTTGTTGAATTTGTTGGTGTTTTTCAATGTTGAGGTTGTTGTTGTTTTTCAATGTTGAGGTTGTTGTTGAATTTGTTGGTGTTTTTCAATGCTGAGGTTGCTGTTGTTTTTCAATGTTGAGGTTGTTGTTGTTTTTCAATGTTGAGGTTGTTGTTGAATTTGTTGGTGTTTTTCAATGTTGAGGTTGTTGTTGAATTTGTTGCTGTTTTTCAATGTTGAGGTTGTTGTTGTTTTTCAATGTTGAGGTTGTTGTTGTATTTTTTGGTGTTTTTCAATGTTGAGGTTGATGTAGTTTTTCAATGTTAAGGTTGTTGTTGAATTTGTTGGTGTTTTTCAATGTTGAAGTTGTTGTAGAATTTGTAAGTGTTTTTCAATGTTGAGGTTGTTGTTGAATTTGTTGGTGTTTTTCAATGTCGAGGTTGTTGTTGAATTTGTTGGTGTTTTCAATGTTGAAGTTGTTGTTGAATTTGTTGGTGTTTTTCAATGTTGAGGTTTTTGTTGAATTTGTTGGTGTTTTTCAATGTTGAGGTTGTTGTTGTCTTTAAATGTTCAGGTTGTTGTTGAATTTGTTGGTGTTTTTCAATTTTGAGGTTGTTGTTGCTTTTCAATGTTGAGGTTGTTGTTGAATTTGTTGTTGTTTTTCCGTTTGAGGTTGTTGTTGTTTTTCAAAGTTGAGGTTGTTGTTAAATTTGTTGGTGTTTTTCAATGTTGAGGTTGTTGTTGAATTTGTTGGTGTTTTTCATTGTTGAGCTTGTTGTTGAATTTGTTGGTGTTTTGCAATGTTGAGGTTGTTGTTGTTTTTCAATGTTGAGGTTGTTGTTGTATTTGTTGATGTTTTTCAATGTTGAGGTTGTTGTAGTTTTTCAATGTTGAGGTTGTTGTTGAATTTGTTGGTGTTTTTCAATGTTGAGGTTGTTGTTGTTTTTCAATGTTGAGGTTGTTGTTGTTTTTCAATGTTGAGGTTGTTGTTGAATTTGTTGGTGTTTTTCGATGTTGAGGTTGTTTAGTTTTTCAATGTTGAGGTTGTTGTTGTATTTGTTGGTGTTTTTCAATGTTGAGGTTGTTGTAGTTTTTCAATGTTGAGGTTGTTGTTGAATTTGTTGGTGTTTTTCAATGTCGAGATTGTTGTTGAATTTGTTGGTGTTTTTCAATGTTGAAGTTGTTGTTGAATTTGTTGGTGTTTTTCAATGTTGAGGTTGTTGTTGAATTTGTTGTTGTTTTTCAATGTTGAATTTGTTGTTGAATTTGTGGGTGTTTTTCAATGTTGAGGTTGTTGTTGTTTTTCAATGTTGAGGTTGTTGTTGAATTTGTTGGTGTTTTTCAATGTTGAGGTTGTTGTTGAATTTGTTGGCGTTTTTAAATGTTGAGGTTGTTTTTGAATTTGTTGGTGTTTTTCAATGTAGAGGTTGTTGTTGAATTTGTTGGTGTTTTTCAATGTTGAGGTTGTTGTTGTTTTTCAATATTCAGGTTGTTGTTGAATTGGATGGTATTTTTCAATGTCGAGGTTGTTGTTGAAATTGTTGGTGTTTTTCAATGTTGCAGTTGTTGTTGAATTTGTTGGTGTTTTTCAATGTTGAGGGTGTTGTTGTTTTTCAATGTTGAGGTTGTTGTTGAATTTGTTGGTGTTTTTCAATGTTGAGGTTGTTGTTCTTTTTCAATGTTGAAGTTGTTGTTGAAATTGTGGGTGTTTTTCAATGTTGTGGTTGTTGTTGTTTTTCAATGTTGAGGTTGTTGTTGAATATGTTGGTGTTTTTCAATTTTGAGGTTGTTGTTGTTTTTCAATGTTGAGGTTGTTGTTGAATTTGTTGGTGTTTTTCCATGTTGAGGTTGTTGTTTTTTATCAAAGTTGAGGTTGATGTTTAATTTGTTGGTGTTTTTCAATGTTGAGGTTGTTGTTGAATTTGTTGGTGTTTTTCATTGTTGAGGTTGTTGTTGAATTTGTTGGTGTTTTTCAATGTTGAGGTTGTTGTTGTTTTTCAATGTTGAGGCTGTTGTTGAATTTGTTGGTGTTTTTCAATGTTGAGGTTGTTGTTGAATTTGTTGGTGTTTTTAAATGTTGAGGTTGTTGTTGTTTTTCAATGTTGAGGTTGTTGTTGTTTTTCAATGTTGAGGTTGTTGTTGAATTTGTTGGTGTTTTTCACTGTTGAGGTTGTTGTTGAATTTGTTGGTGTTTTTCAATGTTGAGGTTGTTGTTGTTTTTCAATGTTAAGGTTGTTGTTGTATGTGTTGGTGTTTTTCAATGTTGAGGTTGTTGGTTTTTTCAATGTTGAAGTTGTTGTTGAAATTGTGGGTGTTTTTCAATGTTGTGGTTGTTGTTGTTTTTCAATGTTGAGGTTGTTGTTGAATTTGGTGGTGTTTTTCAATGTTGAGGTTGTTGTTGTTTTTCAATGTTGAGGTTGTTGTTGTTTTTCAATGTTGAGGTTGTTGTTGAATTTGTTGGTGTTTTTCACTGTTGAGGTTGTTGTTGAATTTGTTGGTGTTTTTCAATGTTGAGGTTGTTGTTGTTTTTCAATGTTAAGGTTGTTGTTGTATGTGTTGGTGTTTTTCAATGTTGAGGTTGTTGTTGGATTTGTTGGTGTTTTTCAATTTCGAGGTTGTTGTTGAATTTATTGGTGTTTTTCAATGTTGAAGTTGTTGTTGTTTTTCAATGTTGAGGTTGTTGTTGAATTTGTTGGTGTTTTTCAAAGTTGAGGTTGTTGTTGTTTTTCAATGTTGAGGTTGTTGTTGTTTTTCAATGTTGAGGTTGTTGTTGAATTTGTTGGTGTTTTTCACTGTTGAGGTTGTTGTTGAATTTGTTGGTGTTTTTCAATGTTGAGGTTGTTGTTGTTTTTCAATGTTAAGGTTGTTGTTCTATGTGTTGGTGTTTTTCAATGTTGAGGTTGTTGGTTTTTTCAATGTTGAAGTTGTTGTTGAAATTGTGGGTGTTTTTCAATGTTGTGGTTGTTGTTGTTTTTCAATGTTGAGGTTGTTGTTGAATATGTTGCTGTTTTTCAATTTTGAGGTTGTTGTTGTTTTTCAATGTTGAGGTTGTTGTTGAATTTGTTGGTGTTTTTCCATGTTGAGGTTGTTGTTTTTTATCAAAGTTGAGGTTGATGTTTAATTTGTTGGTGTTTTTCAATGTTGAGGTTGTTGTTGAATTTGTTGGTGTTTTTCATTGTTGAGGTTGTTGTTGAATTTGTTGGTGTTTTTCAATGTTGAGGTTGTTGTTGTTTTTCAATGTTGTGGTTGTTGTTGAATTTGTTGGTGTTTTTCAATGTTGAGGTTGTTGTTGAATTTGTTGGTGTTTTTCAATGTTGAGGTTGTTGTTGTTTTTCAATATTGAGGTTGTTGTTGAATTTGTTTGTGTTTTTCAATGTTGAGGTTGGTATTGAATTTGTTGGTATTTTTCAATGTTGAGGTTGTTGTTGTTTTTCAATGTTGAGGTTGTTTTTGAATTTGTTGGTGTTTTTCAATGCTGAGGTTGTTGTTGTTTTTCATTGTTGAGGTTGTTGAATTTGTTGGTGTTTTTCAATGTTGAGGTTGTTGTTGTTTTTCAATGTTGAGGTTGTTGTTGAATTTGTTGGTGTTTTTCAATGCTGAGGTTGCTGTTGTTTTTCAATGTTGAGGTTGTTGTTGTTTTTCAATGTTGAGGTTGTTGTTGAATTTGTTGGTGTTTTTCAATGTTGAGGTTGTTGTTGAATTTGTTGCTGTTTTTCAATGTTGAGGTTGTTGTTGTTTTTCAATGTTGAGGTTGTTGTTGTATTTTTTGGTGTTTTTCAATGTTGAGGTTGATGTAGTTTTTCAATGTTAAGGTTGTTGTTGAATTTGTTGGTGTTTTTCAATGTTGAAGTTGTTGTTGAATTTGTAAGTGTTTTTCAATGTTGAGGTTGTTGTTGAATTTGTTGGTGTTTTTCAATGTTGAGGTTGTTGTTGTTTTTAAATGTTGAGGTTGTTGTTGAATTTGTTGGTGTTTTTCAATTTTGAGGTTGTTGTTGTTTCTCAATGTTGAGGTTGTTGTTGAATTTGTTGGTGTTATTCCATGTTGAGGTTCTTGTTGTTTTTCAAAGTTGAGGTTGTTGTTAAATTTGTTGGTGTTTATCAATGTTGAGGTTGTTGTTGAATTTGTTGGTGTTTTTCATTGTTGAGGTTGTTGTTGAATTTGTTGGTGTTTTTCAATTTTGAGGTTGATGTTGTTTTTCAATGTTGAGGTTGTTGAATTTGTTGGTGTTTTTCAATTTCGAGGTTGTTGTTGTTTTTCAATGTTGAGGTTGTTGTTGAATTTGTTGGTGTTTTTCAATTTCGAGGTTGTTGTTGAATTTGTTGGTGTTTTTCAATGTTGAAGTTGTTGTTGAATTTGTTGGTGTTTTTCAATGTTGAGGTTGTTGTTGTTTTTCAATGTTGAGGTTGTTGTTGAATTTGTTGGTGTTTTTCAATGTTGAGGTTGTTGTTGCTTTTCAATGTTGAGGTTGTTGTTGAATTTGTTGGTGTTTTTCAATGTTGAGGTTGTTGTTGTTTTTCAATGTTGAGGTTGTTGTTGAATTTGTTGGTGTTTTTCAATGTTGAGGTTGTTGTTGTTTTTCAATGTTGAGGTTGTTGTTGTTTTTCAATGTTGAGGTTGTTGTTGAATTTGTTGGTGTTTTTCGATGTTGAGGTTGTTTAGTTTTTCAATGTTGAGGTTGTTGTTGTATTTGTTGGTGTTTTTCAATGTTGAGGTTGTTGTAGTTTTTCAATGTTGAGGTTGTTGTTGAATTTGTTGGTGTTTTTCAATGTCGAGATTGTTGTTGAATTTGTTGGTGTTTTTCACTGTTGAGGTTGTTGTTGAATTTGTTGGTGTTTTTCAATGTTGAGGTTGTTGTTGTTTTTCAATGTTAAGGTTGTTGTTGTATGTGTTGGTGTTTTTCAATGTTGAGGTTTATGGTTTTTTCAATGTTGAAGTTGTTGTTGAAATTGTGGGTGTTTTTCAATGTTGTGGTTGTTGTTGTTTTTCAATGTTGAGGTTGTTGTTGAATATGTTGGTGTTTTTCAATTTTGAGGTTGTTGTTGTTTTTCAATGTTGAGGTTGTTGTTGAATTTGTTGGTGTTTTTCCATGTTGAGGTTGTTGTTTTTTATCAAAGTTGAGGTTGATGTTTAATTTGTTGGTGTTTTTCAATGTTGAGGTTGTTGTTGAATTTGTTGGTGTTTTTCATTGTTGAGGTTGTTGTTGAATTTGTTGGTGTTTTTCAATGTTGAGGTTGTTGTTGTTTTTCAATGTTGAGGTTGTTGTTGAATTTGTTGGTGTTTTTCAATGTTGAGGTTGTTGTTGAATTTGTTGGTGTTTTTCAATGTTGAGGTTGTTGTTGTTTTTCAATATTGAGGTTGTTGTTGAATTTGTTTGTGTTTTTCAATGTTGAGGTTGGTATTGAATTTGTTGGTATTTTTCAATGTTGAGGTTGTTGTTGTTTTTAAATGTTGAGGTTGTTTTTGAATTTGTTGGTGTTTTTCAATGTTGAGGTTGTTGTTGTTTTTCATTGTTGAGGTTGTTGAATTTGTTGGTGTTTTTCAATGTTGAGGTTGTTGTTGTTTTTCAATGTTGAGGTTGTTATTGAATTTGTTGGTGTTTTTCAATTTCGAGGTTGTTGTTGAATTTGTTGGTGTTTTTCAATGTTGAAGTTGTTGTTGAATTTGTTGGTGTTTTTCAATGTTGAGGTTGTTGTTGTTTTTCAATGTTGAGGTTGTTGTTGAATTTGTTGGTGTTTTTCAATGTTGAGGTTGCTGTTGTTTTTCAATGTTGAGGTTGTTGTTGTTTTTCAATGTTGAGGTTGTTGTTGAATTTGTTGGTGTTTTTCAATGTTGAGGTTGTTGTTGAATTTGTTGCTGTTTTTCAATGTTGAGGTTGTTGTTGTTTTTCAATGTTGAGGTTGTTGTTGTATTTTTTGGTGTTTTTCAATGTTGAGGTTGATGTAGTTTTTCAATGTTAAGGTTGTTGTTGAAATTGTTGGTGTTTTTCAATGTTGAAGTTGTTGTTGAATTTGTAAGTGTTTTTCAATGTTGAGGTTGTTGTTGAATTTGTTGGTGTTTTTCAATGTTGAGGTTGTTGTTGTTTTTAAATGTTGAGGTTATTGTTGAATTTGTTGGTGTTTTTCAATTTTGAGGTTGTTGTTGTTTCTCAATGTTGAGGTTGTTGTTGAATTTGTTGGTGTTATTCCATGTTGAGGTTGTTGTTGTTTTTCAAAGTTGAGGTTGTTGTTAAATTTGTTGGTGTTTATCAATGTTGAGGTTGTTGTTGAATTTGTTGGTGTTTTTCATTGTTGAGGTTGTTGTTGAATTTGTTGGTGTTTTTCAATTTTGAGGTTGATGTTGTTTTTCAATGTTGAGGTTGTTGAATTTGTTGGTGTTTTTCAATTTCGAGGTTGTTGTTGTTTTTCAATGTTGAGGTTGTTGTTGAATTTGTTGGTGTTTTTCAATTTCGAGGTTGTTGTTGAATTTGTTGGTGTTTTTCAATGTTGAAGTTGTTGTTGAATTTGTTGGTGTTTTTCAATGTTGAGGTTGTTGTTGTTTTTCAATGTTGAGGTTGTTGTTGAATTTGTTGGTGTTTTTCAATGTTGAGGTTGTTGTTGTTTTTCAATGTTGAGGTTGTTGTTGTTTTTCAATTATGAGGTTGTTGTTGAATTTGTTGGTGTTTTTCGATGTTGAGGTTTTTTAGTTTTTCAATGTTGAGGTTGTTGTTGTATTTGTTGGTGTTTTTCAAAGTTGAGGTTGTTGTAGTTTTTCAATGTTGAGGTTGTTGTTGAATTTGTTGGTGTTTTTCAATGTCGAGGTTGTTGTTGAATTTGTTGGTGTTTTTCAATGTTGAAGTTGTTGTTGAATTTGTTGGTGTTTTTCAATGTTGAGGTTTTTGTTGAATTTGTTGGTGTTTTTCAATGTTGAGGTTGTTGTTGTCTTTAAATGTTCAGGTTGTTGTTGAATTTGTTGGTGTTTTTCACTTTTGAGGTTGTTGTTGCTTTTCAATGTTGAGGTTGTTGTTGAATTTGTTGGTGTTTTTCCGTTTGAGGTTGTTGTTGTTTTTCAAAGTTGAGGTTGTTGTTAAATTTGTTGGTGTTTTTCAATGTTGAGGTTGTTGTTGAATTTGTTGGTGTTTTTCATTGTTGAGCTTGTTGTTGAATTTGTTGGTGTTTTGCAATGTTGAGGTTGTTGTTGTTTTTCAATGTTGAGGTTGTTGTTGTATTTGTTGGTGTTTTTCAATGTTGAGGTTGTTGTAGTTTTTCAATGTTGAGGTTGTTGTTGAATTTGTTGGTGTTTTTCAATGTTGAGGTTGTTGTTGTTTTTCAATGTTGAGGTTGTTGTTGTTTTTCAATGTTGAGGTTGTTGTTGAATTTGTTGGTGTTTTTCGATGTTGAGGTTGTTTAGTTTTTCAATGTTGAGGTTGTTGTTGTATTTGTTGGTGTTTTTCAATGTTGAGGTTGTTGTAGTTTTTCAATGTTGAGGTTGCTGTTGAATTTGTTGGTGTTTTTCAATGTCGAGGTTGTTGTTGAATTTGTTGGTGTTTTTCAATGTTGAAGTTGTTGTTGAATTTGTTGGTGTTTTTCAATGTTGAGGTTGTTGTTGAAGTTGTTGTTGTTTTTCAATGTTGAATTTGTTGTTGAATTTGTGGGTGTTTTTCAATGTTGAGGTTGTTTTTGTTTTTCAATGTTGAGGTTGTTGTTGAATTTGTTGGTGTTTTTCAATGTTGAGGTTGTTGTTGAATTTGTTGGCGTTTTTAAATGTTGAGGTTGTTTTTGAATTTGTTGGTGTTTTTCAATGTAGAGGTTGTTGTTGAATTTGTTGGTGTTTTTCAATGTTGAGGTTGTTGTTGTTTTTCAATATTCAGGTTGTTGTTGAATTGGATGGTATTTTTCAATGTCGAGGTTGTTGTTGAAATTGTTGGTGTTTTTCAATGTTGCAGTTGTTGTTGAATTTGTTGGTGTTTTTCAATGTTGAGGGTGTTGTTGTTTTTCAATGTTGAGGTTGTTGTTGAATTTGTTGGTGTTTTTCAATGTTGAGGTTGTTGTTCTTTTTCAATGTTGAAGTTGTTGTTGAAATTGTGGGTGTTTTTCAATGTTGTGGTTGTTGTTGTTTTTCAATGTTGAGGTTGTTGTTGAATATGTTGGTGTTTTTCAATTTTGAGGTTGTTGTTGTTTTTCAATGTTGAGGTTGTTGTTGAATTTGTTGGTGTTTTTCCATGTTGAGGTTGTTGTTTTTTATCAAAGTTGAGGTTGATGTTTAATTTGTTGGTGTTTTTCAATGTTGAGGTTGTTGTTGAATTTGTTGGTGTTTTTCATTGTTGAGGTTGTTGTTGAATTTGTTGGTGTTTTTCAATGTTGAGGTTGTTGTTGTTGTTCAATGTTGAGGCTGTTGTTGAATTTGTTGGTGTTTTTCAATGTTGAGGTTGTTGTTGAATTTGTTGGTGTTTTTAAATGTTGAGGTTGTTGTTGTTTTTCAATATTGAGGTTGTTGTTGAATTTGTTTGTGTTTTTCAATGTTGAGGTTGGTATTGAATTTGTTGGTATTTTTCAATGTTGAGGTTGTTGTTGTTTTTCAATGTTGAGGTTGTTTTTGAATTTGTTGGTGTTTTTCAATGTTGAGGTTGTTGTTGTTTTTCAATGTTGAGGTTGTTGAATTTGTTGGTTTTTTTTCAATGTTGAGGTTGTTGTTGTTTTTCAATGTTGAGGTTGTTGTTGAATTTGTTGGTGTTTTTCAATTTCGAGGTTGTTGTTGAATTTGTTGGTGTTTTTCAATGTTGAAGTTGTTGTTGAATTTGTTGGTGTTTTTCAATGTTGAGGTTGTTGTTGTTTTTCAATGTTGAGGTTGTTGTTGAATTTGTTGGTGTTTTTCAATGTTGAGGTTGCTGTTGTTTTTCAATGTTGAGGTTGTTGTTGTTTTTCAATGTTGAGGTTGTTGTTGAATTTGTTGGTGTTTTTCAATGTTGAGGTTGTTGTTGAATTTGTTGCTGTTTTTCAATGTTGAGGTTGTTGTTGTTTTTCAATGTTGAGGTTGTTGTTGTATTTTTTGGTGTTTTTCAATGTTGAGGTTGATGTAGTTTTTCAATGTTAAGGTTGTTGTTGAATTTGTTGGTGTTTTTCAATGTTGAGGTTGTTGTTGTTTTTCAATATTGAGGTTGTTGTTGAATTTGTTTGTGTTTTTCAATGTTGAGGTTGTTGTTGAATTTGTTGGTGTTTTTCAATGTTGAGGTTGTTGTTGTTTTTCAATATTGAGGTTGTTGTTGAATTTGTTTGTGTTTTTCAATGTTGAGGTTGGTATTGAATTTGTTGGTATTTTTCAATGTTGAGGTTGTTGTTGTTTTTCAATGTTGAGGTTGTTTTTGAATTTGTTGGTGTTTTTCAATGCTGAGGTTGTTGTTGTTTTTCATTGTTGAGGTTGTTGAATTTGTTGGTGTTTTTCAATGTTGAGGTTGTTGTTGTTTTTCAATGTTGAGGTTGTTGTTGAATTTGTTGGTGTTTTTCAATGCTGAGGTTGCTGTTGTTTTTCAATGTTGAGGTTGTTGTTGTTTTTCAATGTTGAGGTTGTTGTTGAATTTGTTGGTGTTTTTCAATGTTGAGGTTGTTGTTGAATTTGTTGCTGTTTTTCAATGTTGAGGTTGTTGTTGTTTTTCAATGTTGAGGTTGTTGTTGTATTTTTTGGTGTTTTTCAATGTTGAGGTTGATGTAGTTTTTCAATGTTAAGGTTGTTGTTGAATTTGTTGGTGTTTTTCAATGTTGAAGTTGTTGTTGAATTTGTAAGTGTTTTTCAATGTTGAGGTTGTTGTTGAATTTGTTGGTGTTTTTCAATGTTGAGGTTGTTGTTGTTTTTAAATGTTGAGGTTGTTGTTGAATTTGTTGGTGTTTTTCAATTTTGAGGTTGTTGTTGTTTCTCAATGTTGAGGTTGTTGTTGAATTTGTTGGTGTTATTCCATGTTGAGGTTCTTGTTGTTTTTCAAAGTTGAGGTTGTTGTTAAATTTGTTGGTGTTTATCAATGTTGAGGTTGTTGTTGAATTTGTTGGTGTTTTTCATTGTTGAGGTTGTTGTTGAATTTGTTGGTGTTTTTCAATTTTGAGGTTGATGTTGTTTTTCAATGTTGAGGTTGTTGAATTTGTTGGTGTTTTTCAATTTCGAGGTTGTTGTTGTTTTTCAATGTTGAGGTTGTTGTTGAATTTGTTGGTGTTTTTCAATTTCGAGGTTGTTGTTGAATTTGTTGGTGTTTTTCAATGTTGAAGTTGTTGTTGAATTTGTTGGTGTTTTTCAATGTTGAGGTTGTTGTTGTTTTTCAATGTTGAGGTTGTTGTTGAATTTGTTGGTGTTTTTCAATGTTGAGGTTGTTGTTGCTTTTCAATGTTGAGGTTGTTGTTGAATTTGTTGGTGTTTTTCAATGTTGAGGTTGTTGTTGTTTTTCAATGTTGAGGTTGTTGTTGAATTTGTTGGTGTTTTTCAATGTTGAGGTTGTTGTTGTTTTTCAATGTTGAGGTTGTTGTTGTTTTTCAATGTTGAGGTTGTTGTTGAATTTGTTGGTGTTTTTCGATGTTGAGGTTGTTTAGTTTTTCAATGTTGAGGTTGTTGTTGTATTTGTTGGTGTTTTTCAATGTTGAGGTTGTTGTAGTTTTTCAATGTTGAGGTTGTTGTTGAATTTGTTGGTGTTTTTCAATGTCGAGATTGTTGTTGAATTTGTTGGTGTTTTTCACTGTTGAGGTTGTTGTTGAATTTGTTGGTGTTTTTCAATGTTGAGGTTGTTGTTGTTTTTCAATGTTAAGGTTGTTGTTGTATGTGTTGGTGTTTTTCAATGTTGAGGTTGTTGGTTTTTTCAATGTTGAAGTTGTTGTTGAAATTGTGGGTGTTTTTCAATGTTGTGGTTGTTGTTGTTTTTCAATGTTGAGGTTGTTGTTGAATATGTTGGTGTTTTTCAATTTTGAGGTTGTTGTTGTTTTTCAATGTTGAGGTTGTTGTTGAATTTGTTGGTGTTTTTCCATGTTGAGGTTGTTGTTTTTTATCAAAGTTGAGGTTGATGTTTAATTTGTTGGTGTTTTTCAATGTTGAGGTTGTTGTTGAATTTGTTGGTGTTTTTCATTGTTGAGGTTGTTGTTGAATTTGTTGGTGTTTTTCAATGTTGAGGTTGTTGTTGTTTTTCAATGTTGAGGTTGTTGTTGAATTTGTTGGTGTTTTTCAATGTTGAGGTTGTTGTTGAATTTGTTGGTGTTTTTCAATGTTGAGGTTGTTGTTGTTTTTCAATATTGAGGTTGTTGTTGAATTTGTTTGTGTTTTTCAATGTTGAGGTTGGTATTGAATTTGTTGGTATTTTTCAATGTTGAGGTTGTTGTTGTTTTTAAATGTTGAGGTTGTTTTTGAATTTGTTGGTGTTTTTCAATGTTGAGGTTGTTGTTGTTTTTCATTGTTGAGGTTGTTGAATTTGTTGGTGTTTTTCAATGTTGAGGTTGTTGTTGTTTTTCAATGTTGAGGTTGTTATTGAATTTGTTGGTGTTTTTCAATTTCGAGGTTGTTGTTGAATTTGTTGGTGTTTTTCAATGTTGAAGTTGTTGTTGAATTTGTTGGTGTTTTTCAATGTTGAGGTTGTTGTTGTTTTTCAATGTTGAGGTTGTTGTTGAATTTGTTGGTGTTTTTCAATGTTGAGGTTGCTGTTGTTTTTCAATGTTGAGGTTGTTGTTGTTTTTCAATGTTGAGGTTGTTGTTGAATTTGTTGGTGTTTTTCAATGTTGAGGTTGTTGTTGAATTTGTTGCTGTTTTTCAATGTTGAGGTTGTTGTTGTTTTTCAATGTTGAGGTTGTTGTTGTATTTTTTGGTGTTTTTCAATGTTGAGGTTGATGTAGTTTTTCAATGTTAAGGTTGTTGTTGAAATTGTTGGTGTTTTTCAATGTTGAAGTTGTTGTTGAATTTGTAAGTGTTTTTCAATGTTGAGGTTGTTGTTGAATTTGTTGGTGTTTTTCAATGTTGAGGTTGTTGTTGTTTTTAAATGTTGAGGTTATTGTTGAATTTGTTGGTGTTTTTCAATTTTGAGGTTGTTGTTGTTTCTCAATGTTGAGGTTGTTGTTGAATTTGTTGGTGTTATTCCATGTTGAGGTTGTTGTTGTTTTTCAAAGTTGAGGTTGTTGTTAAATTTGTTGGTGTTTATCAATGTTGAGGTTGTTGTTGAATTTGTTGGTGTTTTTCATTGTTGAGGTTGTTGTTGAATTTGTTGGTGTTTTTCAATTTTGAGGTTGATGTTGTTTTTCAATGTTGAGGTTGTTGAATTTGTTGGTGTTTTTCAATTTCGAGGTTGTTGTTGTTTTTCAATGTTGAGGTTGTTGTTGAATTTGTTGGTGTTTTTCAATTTCGAGGTTGTTGTTGAATTTGTTGGTGTTTTTCAATGTTGAAGTTGTTGTTGAATTTGTTGGTGTTTTTCAATGTTGAGGTTGTTGTTGTTTTTCAATGTTGAGGTTGTTGTTGAATTTGTTGGTGTTTTTCAATGTTGAGGTTGTTGTTGTTTTTCAATGTTGAGGTTGTTGTTGTTTTTCAATTATGAGGTTGTTGTTGAATTTGTTGGTGTTTTTCGATGTTGAGGTTTTTTAGTTTTTCAATGTTGAGGTTGTTGTTGTATTTGTTGGTGTTTTTCAAAGTTGAGGTTGTTGTAGTTTTTCAATGTTGAGGTTGTTGTTGAATTTGTTGGTGTTTTTCAATGTCGAGGTTGTTGTTGAATTTGTTGGTGTTTTTCAATGTTGAAGTTGTTGTTGAATTTGTTGGTGTTTTTCAATGTTGAGGTTTTTGTTGAATTTGTTGGTGTTTTTCAATGTTGAGGTTGTTGTTGTCTTTAAATGTTCAGGTTGTTGTTGAATTTGTTGGTGTTTTTCACTTTTGAGGTTGTTGTTGCTTTTCAATGTTGAGGTTGTTGTTGAATTTGTTGGTGTTTTTCCGTTTGAGGTTGTTGTTGTTTTTCAAAGTTGAGGTTGTTGTTAAATTTGTTGGTGTTTTTCAATGTTGAGGTTGTTGTTGAATTTGTTGGTGTTTTTCATTGTTGAGCTTGTTGTTGAATTTGTTGGTGTTTTGCAATGTTGAGGTTGTTGTTGTTTTTCAATGTTGAGGTTGTTGTTGTATTTGTTGGTGTTTTTCAATGTTGAGGTTGTTGTAGTTTTTCAATGTTGAGGTTGTTGTTGAATTTGTTGGTGTTTTTCAATGTTGAGGTTGTTGTTGTTTTTCAATGTTGAGGTTGTTGTTGTTTTTCAATGTTGAGGTTGTTGTTGAATTTGTTGGTGTTTTTCGATGTTGAGGTTGTTTAGTTTTTCAATGTTGAGGTTGTTGTTGTATTTGTTGGTGTTTTTCAATGTTGAGGTTGTTGTAGTTTTTCAATGTTGAGGTTGCTGTTGAATTTGTTGGTGTTTTTCAATGTCGAGGTTGTTGTTGAATTTGTTGGTGTTTTTCAATGTTGAAGTTGTTGTTGAATTTGTTGGTGTTTTTCAATGTTGAGGTTGTTGTTGAAGTTGTTGTTGTTTTTCAATGTTGAATTTGTTGTTGAATTTGTGGGTGTTTTTCAATGTTGAGGTTGTTTTTGTTTTTCAATGTTGAGGTTGTTGTTGAATTTGTTGGTGTTTTTCAATGTTGAGGTTGTTGTTGAATTTGTTGGCGTTTTTAAATGTTGAGGTTGTTTTTGAATTTGTTGGTGTTTTTCAATGTAGAGGTTGTTGTTGAATTTGTTGGTGTTTTTCAATGTTGAGGTTGTTGTTGTTTTTCAATATTCAGGTTGTTGTTGAATTGGATGGTATTTTTCAATGTCGAGGTTGTTGTTGAAATTGTTGGTGTTTTTCAATGTTGCAGTTGTTGTTGAATTTGTTGGTGTTTTTCAATGTTGAGGGTGTTGTTGTTTTTCAATGTTGAGGTTGTTGTTGAATTTGTTGGTGTTTTTCAATGTTGAGGTTGTTGTTCTTTTTCAATGTTGAAGTTGTTGTTGAAATTGTGGGGGTTTTTCAATGTTGTGGTTGTTGTTGTTTTTCAATGTTGAGGTTGTTGTTGAATATGTTGGTGTTTTTCAATTTTGAGGTTGTTGTTGTTTTTCAATGTTGAGGTTGTTGTTGAATTTGTTGGTGTTTTTCCATGTTGAGGTTGTTGTTTTTTATCAAAGTTGAGGTTGATGTTTAATTTGTTGGTGTTTTTCAATGTTGAGGTTGTTGTTGAATTTGTTGGTGTTTTTCATTGTTGAGGTTGTTGTTGAATTTGTTGGTGTTTTTCAATGTTGAGGTTGTTGTTGTTGTTCAATGTTGAGGCTGTTGTTGAATTTGTTGGTGTTTTTCAATGTTGAGGTTGTTGTTGAATTTGTTGGTGTTTTTAAATGTTGAGGTTGTTGTTGTTTTTCAATATTGAGGTTGTTGTTGAATTTGTTTGTGTTTTTCAATGTTGAGGTTGGTATTGAATTTGTTGGTATTTTTCAATGTTGAGGTTGTTGTTGTTTTTCAATGTTGAGGTTGTTTTTGAATTTGTTGGTGTTTTTCAATGTTGAGGTTGTTGTTGTTTTTCAATGTTGAGGTTGTTGAATTTGTTGGTTTTTTTTCAATGTTGAGGTTGTTGTTGTTTTTCAATGTTGAGGTTGTTGTTGAATTTGTTGGTGTTTTTCAATTTCGAGGTTGTTGTTGAATTTGTTGGTGTTTTTCAATGTTGAAGTTGTTGTTGAATTTGTTGGTGTTTTTCAATGTTGAGGTTGTTGTTGTTTTTCAATGTTGAGGTTGTTGTTGAATTTGTTGGTGTTTTTCAATGTTGAGGTTGCTGTTGTTTTTCAATGTTGAGGTTGTTGTTGTTTTTCAATGTTGAGGTTGTTGTTGAATTTGTTGGTGTTTTTCAATGTTGAGGTTGTTGTTGAATTTGTTGCTGTTTTTCAATGTTGAGGTTGTTGTTGTTTTTCAATGTTGAGGTTGTTGTTGTATTTTTTGGTGTTTTTCAATGTTGAGGTTGATGTAGTTTTTCAATGTTAAGGTTGTTGTTGAATTTGTTGGTGTTTTTCAATGTTGAAGTTGTTGTTGAATTTGTAAGTGTTTTTCAATGTTGAGGTTGTTGTTGAATTTGTTGGTGTTTTTCAATGTTGAGGTTGTTGTTGTTTTTAAATGTTGAGGTTGTTGTTGAATTTGTTGGTGTTTTTCAATTTTGAGGTTGTTGTTGTTTCTCAATGTTGAGGTTGTTGTTGAATTTGTTGGTGTTATTCCATGTTGAGGTTCTTGTTGTTTTTCAAAGTTGAGGTTGTTGTTAAATTTGTTGGTGTTTATCAATGTTGAGGTTGTTGTTGAATTTGTTGGTGTTTTTCATTGTTGAGGTTGTTGTTGAATTTGTTGGTGTTTTTCAATTTTGAGGTTGATGTTGTTTTTCAATGTTGAGGTTGTTGAATTTGTTGGTGTTTTTCAATTTCGAGGTTGTTGTTGTTTTTCAATGTTGAGGTTGTTGTTGAATTTGTTGGTGTTTTTCAATTTCGAGGTTGTTGTTGAATTTGTTGGTGTTTTTCAATGTTGAAGTTGTTGTTGAATTTGTTGGTGTTTTTCAATGTTGAGGTTGTTGTTGTTTTTCAATGTTGAGGTTGTTGTTGAATTTGTTGGTGTTTTTCAATGTTGAGGTTGTTGTTGTTTTTCAATGTTGAGGTTGTTGTTGTTTTTCAATTATGAGGTTGTTGTTGAATTTGTTGGTGTTTTTCGATGTTGAGGTTTTTTAGTTTTTCAATGTTGAGGTTGTTGTTGTATTTGTTGGTGTTTTTCAATGTTGCAGTTGTTGTTGAATTTGTTGGTGTTTTTCAATGTTGAGGGTGTTGTTGTTTTTCAATGTTGAGGTTGTTGTTGAATTTGTTGGTGTTTTTCAATGTTGAGGTTGTTGTTCTTTTTCAATGTTGAGGTTGTTGTTGAATTTGTTGGTGTTTTTCAATGTCGAGGTTGTTGTTGAATTTGTTGGTGTTTTTCAATGTTGAAGTTGTTGTTGAATTTGTTGGTGTTTTTCAATGTTGAGGTTTTTGTTGAATTTGCTGGTGTTTTTCAATGTTGAGGTTGTTGTTGTCTTTAAATGTTCAGGTTGTTGTTGAATTTGTTGGCGTTTTTCAATTTTGAGGTTGTTGTTGCTTTTCAATGTTGAGGTTGTTGTTGAATTTGTTGGTGTTTTTCCGTTTGAGGTTGTTGTTGTTTTTCAAAGTTGAGGTTGTTGTTAAATTTGTTGGTGTTTTTCAATGTTGAGGTTGTTGTTGAATTTGTTGGTGTTTTTCATTGTTGAGCTTGTTGTTGAATTTGTTGGTGTTTTGCAATGTTGAGGTTGTTGTTGTTTTTCAATGTTGAGGTTGTTGTTGTATTTGTTGGTGTTTTTCAATGTTGAGGTTGTTGTAGTTTTTCAATGTTGAGGTTGTTGTTGAATTTGTTGGTGTTTTTCAATGTTGAGGTTGTTGTTGTTTTTCAATGTTGAGGTTGTTGTTGTTTTTCAATGTTGAGGTTGTTGTTGAATTTGTTGGTGTTTTTCGATGTTGAGGTTGTTTAGTTTTTCAATGTTGAGGTTGTTGTTGTATTTGTTGGTGTTTTTCAATGTTGAGGTTGTTGTAGTTTTTCAATGTTGAGGTTGTTGTTGAATTTGTTGGTGTTTTTCAATGTCGAGGTTGTTGTTGAATTTGTTGGTGTTTTTCAATGTTGAAGTTGTTGTTGAATTTGTTGGTGTTTTTCAATGTTGAGGTTGTTGTTGAATTTGTTGTAGTTTTTCAATGTTGAATTTGTTGTTGAATTTGTGGGTGTTTTTCAATGTTGAGGTTGTTGTTGTTTTTCAATGTTGAGGTTGTTGTTGAATTTGTTGGTGTTTTTCAATGTTGAGGTTGTTGTTGAATTTGTTGGCGTTTTTAAATGTTGAGGTTGTTTTTGAATTTGTTGGTGTTTTTCAATGTAGAGGTTGTTGTTGAATTTGTTGGTGTTTTTCAATGTTGAGGTTGTTGTTGTTTTTCAATATTCAGGATGTTGTTGAATTGGATGGTATTTTTCAATGTCGAGGTTGTTGTTGAAATTGTTGGTGTTTTTCAATGTTGCAGTTGTTGTTGAATTTGTTGGTGTTTTTCAATGTTGAGGGTGTTGTTGTTTTTCAATGTTGAGGTTGTTGTTGAATTTGTTGGTGTTTTTCAATGTTGAGGTTGTTGTTCTTTTTCAATGTTGAGGTTGTTGTTGAATTTGTTGGTGTTTTTAAATGTTGAGGTTGTTGTTGAATTTGTTGGTGTTTTTCAATGTTGAGGTTGTTGTTGTTTTTCAATGTTGAGGTAGTTGTTGAATTTGTTGGTGTTTTTCAATGTTGAGGTTGTTGTTGTTTTTCAATGTTGAGGTTGTTCTTGGATTTGTTGGTGTTTTTCAATTTCGAGGTTGTTGTTGAATTTGTTGGTGTTTTTCAATGTTGAAGTTGCTGTTGAATTTGTTGGTGTTTTTCAATGTTGTTGTTGTTGTTGTTTTTCAATGTTGAGGTTGTTGTTGAATTTGTTGGTGTTTTTCAATGTTGAGGTTGTTGTTATTTTTCAATGTTGAGGTTGTTGTTGTTTTTCAATGTTGAGGTTGTTGTTGAATTTGTTGGTGTTTTTCACTGTTGAGGTTGTTGTTGAATTTGTTGGTGTTTTTCAATGTTGAGGTTGTTGTTGTTTTTCAATGTTGAGGTTGTTGTTGTATGTGTTGGTGTTTTTCAATGTTGAGGTTGTAGTAGTTTTTCAATGTTGAGGTTGTTGTTGAATTTGTTGGTGTTTTTCAATGTCGAGGTTGTTGTTGAATTTGTTGGTGTTTTTCAATGTTGAAGTTGTTGTTGCATTTGTTGGTGTTTTTCAATGTTGAGGTTGTTGTTCAATTTGTTGGTGTTTTTCAACGTTGAGGTTGTTGTTGAATTTGTTCGTGTTTTTCAATGCTTAGGTTGTTGTTGTTTTTCAATGTTGAGGTTGTTGTTGAATTTGTTGGTGTTTTTCAATGCTGAGGTTGTTGTAGTTTTTCAATGTTGAGGTTGTTGTTGAATTTGTTGATTTTTTTCAATGTCGAGGTTGTTGTTGAATTTGTTGGTGTTTTTCAATGTTGAAGTTGTTGTTGAATTTGTTGGTTGTTGTTCAATGTTGAGGTTGTTGTTGAATTTGTTGGTGTTTTTCAATGTTGAATTTGTTGTTGAATTTGTTGGTGTTTTTCAATGTTGAGGTTGTTGTTGTTTTTCAATGTTGAAGTTGTTGTTGAATTTGTTGGTGTTTTTCAATGTTGAGGTTGTTGTTGAATTTGTTGGCGTTTTTAAATGTTGAGGTTGTTGTTGAATTTGTTGGTGTTTTTCAATGTTGAGGTTGTTGTTGAATTTGTTGGTGTTTTTGAATGTTGAGGTTGTTGTTGTTTTTCAATGTTCAGGTTGTTGTTGAATTGGATGGTATTTTTCAATGTCGAGGTTGTTGTTGAAATTGTTGGTGTTTTTCAATGTTGAGGTTGTTGTTGAATTTGTTGGTGTTTTTCAATGTTGAAGTTGTTGTTGAATTTGTTGGTGTTGTTCAATGTTGAGGTTGTTGTTGAATTTGTTGGTGTTTTTAAATGTTGAGGTTGTTGTTGAATTTGTTGGTGTTTTTCAATGTTGAGGTTGTTGTTGTTTTTGAATGTTGAGGTTGTTGTTGAATTTGTTGGTGTTTTTCTTTGTTGAGGTTGTTGTTGTTGTTCAATGTGTAGGTTGTTGTTGAATTTGTTGGTGTGTTTCAATGTCGAGGTTGTTGTTGAATTTGTTGGTGTTTTTCAATGTTGAATTTGTTGTTGAATTTGTGGGTGTTTTTCAATTTTGAGGTTGTTGTTGTTTTTCAATGTTGAGGTTGTTGTTGAATTTGTTGGTGTTTTTCAATGTTGAGGTTGTTGTTGAATTTGTTGGTGTTTTTCAATGTAGATGTTGTGTTTGAATTTGTTGGTGTTTTTCAATGTTGAGGTTGTTGTTGTTTTTCAATGTTCAGGTTGTTGTTGAATTGGATGGTGTTTTTCAATGTCGAGGTTGTTGTTGAAATTGTTGGTGTTTTTCAATGTTGCAGTTGTTGTTGAATTTGTTGGTGTGTTTCAATGTTGAGGTTGTTGTTGTTTTTCAATGTTCAGGTTGTTGTTGAATTTGTTGGTGTTTTTCAATGTTGAGGTTGTTGTTCTTTTTCAATGTTGAGGTTGTGGTTGAATTTGTTGGTGTTTTTAAATGTTGAGGTTGTTGTTGAATTTGTTGGTGTTTTTCAATGTTGAGGTTGTTGTTGTTTTTCAATGTTGAGGTTGTTGTTGAATTTGTTGGTGTTTTTCAATGTTGAGGTTGTTGTTGTTTTTCAATGTTGAGGTTGTTGTTGGATTTGTTGGTGTTTTTCAATTTCGAGGTTGTTGTTGAATTTGTTGGTGTTTTTGAATGTTGAAGTTGCTGTTGAATTTGTTGGTGTTTTTCAATGTTGAGGTTGTTGTTGTTTTTCAATGTTGAGGTTGTTGTTGAATTTGTTGGTGTTTTTCAATGTTGAGGTTGTTGTTGTTTTTCAATGTTGAGGTTGTTGTTGTTTTTCAATGTTGAGGTTGTTGTTGAATTTGTTGGTGTTTTTCAATGTTGAGGTTGTTGTTGAATTTGTTGGTGTTTTTCAATGTTGAGGTTGTTGTTGTTTTTCAATGTTGAGGTTGTTGTTGTATGTGTTGGTGTTTTTCAATGTTGAGGTTGTTGTAGTTTTTCAATGTTGAGGTTGTTGTTGAATTTGTTGGTGTTTTTCAATGTCGAGGTTGTTGTTGAATTTGTTTGGTGTTTTTCAATGTTGAAGTTGTTGTTGCATTTGTTGGTGTTTTTCAATGTTGAGGTTGTTGTTGAATTTGTTGGTGTTTTTCAACGTTGAGGTTGTTGTTGAATTTGTTCGTGTTTTTCAATGCTGAGGTTGTTGTTGTTTTTCAATGTTGAGGTTGTTGTTGAATTTGTTGGTGTTTTTCAATGCTGAGGTTGTTGTAGTTTTTCAATGTTGAGGTTGTTGTTGAATTTGTTGATGTTTTTCAATGTCGAGGTTGTTGTTGAATTTGTTGGTGTTTTTCAATGTTGAAGTTGTTGTTGAATTTGTTGGTGTTGTTCAATGATGAGGTTGTTGTTGAATTTGTTGGTGTTTTTAAATGTTGAGGTTGTTGTTGAATTTGTTGGTGTTTTTCAATGTTGAGGTTGTTGTTGTTTTTGAATGTTGAGGTTGTTGTTGAATTTGTTGGTGTTTTTCTTTGTTGAGGGTGTTGTTGTTGTTCAATGTGTAGGTTGTTGTTGAATTTGTTGGTGTTTTTCAATGTCGAGGTTGTTGTTGAATTTGTTGGTGGTTTTCAATGTTGAATTTGTTGTTGAATTTGTTGGTGTTTTACAATGTTGAGGTTGTTGTTGTTTTTCAATGTTGAGGTTGTTGTTGAATTTGTTGGTGTTTTTCAATGTTGAGGTTGTTGTTCTTTTTCAATGTTGAGTTTGTTGTTGAATTTGTTGGTGTTTTTAAATGTTTAGGTTGTTGTTGAATTTGTTGGTGTTTTTCAATGTTGAGGTTGTTGTTGTTTTTCAATGTTGAGGTTGTTGTTGAATTTGTTGGTGTTTTTCAATGTTGAGGTTGTTGTTCTTTTTCAATGTTGAGTTTGTTGTTGAATTTGTTGGTGTTTTTAAATGTTTAGGTTGTTGTTGAATTTGTTGGTGTTTTTCAATGTTGAGGTTGTTGTTGTTTTTCAATGTTGAGGTTGTTGTTGAATTTGTTGGTGTTTTTCAATGTTGAGGTTGTTGTTGTTTTTCAATGTTGAGGTTGTTGTTGAATTTGTTGGTGTTATTCAATTTCGAGGTTGTTGTTGAATTTGTTGGTGTTTTTCAATGTTGAAGTTGCTGTTGAATTTGTTGGTGTTTTTCAATGTTGAGGTTGTTGTTGTTTTTCAATGTTGAGGTTGTTGTTGAATTTGTTGGTGTTTTTCAATGTTGAGGTTGTTGTTGTTTTTCAATGTTGAGGTTGTTGTTGTTTTTCAATGTTGAGGTTGTTGTTGAATTTGTTGGTGTTTTTCAATGTTGAGGTTGTTGTTGAATTTGTTGGTGTTTTTCAATGTTGAGGTTGTTGTTGTTTTTCAATGTTGAGGTTGTTGTTGTATGTGTTGGTGTTTTTCAATGTTGAGGTTGTTGTAGTTTTTCAATGTTGAGGTTGTTGTTGAATTTCTTGGTGTTTTTCAATGTCGAGGTTGTTGTTGAATTTGTTGGTGTTTTTCAATGTTGAAGTTGTTGTTGCATTTGTTGGTGTTTTTCAATGTTGAGGTTGTTGTTGAATTTGTTGGAGTTTTTAAATGTTGAGGTTGTTGTTGTTGTTCAATGTGGAGGTTGTTGTTGAATTTGTTGGTGTTTTTCAATGTCGAGGTTGTTGTTGAATTTGTTGGTATTTTTCATTGTTGAATTTGTTGTTGAATTTGTTGGTGTTTTTCAATGTTGAAGTTGTTGTTTTTCAATGTTGAGGTTGTTGTTGAATTTGTTGGTGTTTTTCAATGTTGAAGATGTTGTTGAATTTGTTGGCGTTTTTAAATGTTGAGGTTGTTGTTGAATTTTTTGGTGTTTTTCAATTTTGAGGTTGTTGTTGAATTTGTTGGAATTTTTCAATTTTGAGGTTGTTGTTGTTTTTCAAAGTTGAGGTCGTTGTTGAATTTGGTCGTGTTTTTCAATGTCGAGGTTGTTGTTGAATTTGTTGGTGTTTTTCAATGTTGAAGTTGTTGTTGAATTTTTTAGTGTTTTTCAATGTTGAGGTTGTTGTAGTTTTTCAATGTTGAGGTTGTTGTTGAATTTGTTGATGTTTTTCAATGTCGAGGTTGTTGTTATATTTGTTGGTGTTTTTCAATGCTGAAGTTGTTGTTGAATTTGTTGGTGTTTTTCAATGTCGAGGTTGTTGTTGTTTTTCAATGTTGAGGTTGTTGTTGAATTTGTTGGTGTTTTTCTTTGTTGAGGTTGTTGTTGTTCAATGTGGAGGTTGTTGTTGAATTTGTTGGTGTTTTTCAATGTCGAGGTTGTTGTTGAATTTGTTGGTGTATTTCAATGTTGAATTTGTTGTTGAATTTGTTGGTGTTTTTCAATGTTGAGGTTGTTGTTGTTTTTCAATGTTGAGGTTGTTGTTGAATTTGTTGGTGTTTTTCAATGTTGAGGTTGTTGTTGAATTTGTTGGCGTTTTTAAATGTTGAGGTTGTTGTTGAATTTGTTGGTGTTTTTCAATGTTGAGGTTGTTGTTGAATTTGTTGGTGTTTTACAATGTTGAGGTTGTTGTTGTTTTTCAATGTTGAGGTTGTTGTTGAATTTGTTGGTGTTTTTAAATGTTGAGGTTGTTGTTGGTGTTTTTCAATGTTGAGGTTGTTGTTGTTTTTCAATGTTGAGGTTGTTGTTGAATTTGTTGGTGTTTTTCAATGTTGAGGTTGTTGTTGTTTTTCACTGTTGAGGGTGTTGTTGAATTTGTTGGTGTTTTTCAATTTCGAGGTTGTTGTTGAATTTGTTGGTGTTTTTCAATGTTGAAGTTGCTGTTGAATTTGTTGGTGTTTTTCAATGTTGAAGTTGTTGTTGAATTTGTTGGTGTTGTTCAATGTTGAGGTTGTTGTTGAATTTGTTGGTGTTTTTAAATGTTGAGGTTGTTGTTGAATTTGTTGGTGTTTTTCAATGTTGAGGTTGTTGTTGTTTTTGAATGTTGAGGTTGTTGTTGAATTTGTTGGTGTTTTTCTTTGTTGAGGTTGTTGTTGTTGTTCAATGTGTAGGTTGTTGTTGAATTTGTTGGTGTGTTTCAATGTCGAGGTTGTTGTTGAATTTGTTGGTGTTTTTCAATGTTGAATTTGTTGTTGAATTTGTGGGTGTTTTTCAATTTTGAGGTTGTTGTTGTTTTTCAATGTTGAGGTTGTTGTTGAATTTGTTGGTGTTTTTCAATGTTGAGGTTGTTGTTGAATTTGTTGGCGTTTTTAAATGTTGAGGTTGTTGTTGAATTTGTTGGTGTTTTTCAATGTAGATGTTGTGTTTGAATTTGTTGGTGTTTTTCAATGTTGAGGTTGTTGTTGTTTTTCAATGTTCAGGTTGTTGTTGAATTGGATGGTGTTTTTCAATGTCGAGGTTGTTGTTGAAATTGTTGGTGTTTTTCAATGTTGCAGTTGTTGTTGAATTTGTTGGTGTTTTTCAATGTTGAGGTTGTTGTTGTTTTTCAATGTGCAGGTTGTTGTTGAATTTGTTGGTGTTTTTCAATGTTGAGGTTGTTGTTCTTTTTCAATGTTGAGGTTGTGGTTGAATTTGTTGGTGTTTTTAAATGTTGAGGTTGTTGTTGAATTTGTTGGTGTTTTTCAATGTTGAGGTTGTTGTTGTTTTTCAATGTTGAGGTTGTTGTTGAATTTGTTGGTGTTTTTCAATGTTGAGGTTGTTGTTGTTTTTCAATGTTGAGGTTGTTGTTGGATTTGTTGGTGTTTTTCAATTTCGAGGTTGTTGTTGAATTTGTTGGTGTTTTTGAATGTTGAAGTTGCTGTTGAATTTGTTGGTGTTTTTCAATGTTGAGGTTGTTGTTGTTTTTCAATGTTGAGGTTGTTGTTGAATTTGTTGGTGTTTTTCAATGTTGAGGTTGTTGTTGTTTTTCAATGTTGAGGTTGTTGTTGTTTTTCAATGTTGAGGTTGTTGTTGAATTTGTTGGTGTTTTTCAATGTTGAGGTTGTTGTTGAATTTGTTGGTGTTTTTCAATGTTGAGGTTGTTGTTGTTTTTCAATGTTGAGGTTGTTGTTGTATGTGTTGGTGTTTTTCAATGTTGAGGTTGTTGTAGTTTTTCAATGTTGAGGTTGTTGTTGAATTTGTTGGTGTTTTTCAATGTCGAGGTTGTTGTTGAATTTGTTTGGTGTTTTTCAATGTTGAAGTTGTTGTTGCATTTGTTGGTGTTTTTCAATGTTGAGGTTGTTGTTGAATTTGTTGGTGTTTTTCAACGTTGAGGTTGTTGTTGAATTTGTTCGTGTTTTTCAATGCTGAGGTTGTTGTTGTTTTTCAATGTTGAGGTTGTTGTTGAATTTGTTGGTGTTTTTCAATGCTGAGGTTGTTGTAGTTTTTCAATGTTGAGGTTGTTGTTGAATTTGTTGATGTTTTTCAATGTCGAGGTTGTTGTTGAATTTGTTGGTGTTTTTCAATGTTGAAGTTGTTGTTGAATTTGTTGGTGTTGTTCAATGATGAGGTTGTTGTTGAATTTGTTGGTGTTTTTAAATGTTGAGGTTGTTGTTGAATTTGTTGGTGTTTTTCAATGTTGAGGTTGTTGTTGTTTTTGAATGTTGAGGTTGTTGTTGAATTTGTTGGTGTTTTTCTTTGTTGAGGGTGTTGTTGTTGTTCAATGTGTAGGTTGTTGTTGAATTTGTTGGTGTTTTTCAATGTCGAGGTTGTTGTTGAATTTGTTGGTGGTTTTCAATGTTGAATTTGTTGTTGAATTTGTTGGTGTTTTTCAATGTTGAGGTTGTTGTTGTTTTTCAATGTTGAGGTTGTTGTTGAATTTGTTGGTGTTTTTCAATGTTGAGGTTGTTGTTCTTTTTCAATGTTGAGGTTGTTGTTGAATTTGTTGGTGTTTTTAAATGTTTAGGTTGTTGTTGAATTTGTTGGTGTTTTTCAATGTTGAGGTTGTTGTTGTTTTTCAATGTTGAGGTTGTTGTTGAATTTGTTGGTGTTTTTCAATGTTGAGGTTGTTGTTGTTTTTCAATGTTGAGGTTGTTGTTGAATTTGTTGGTGTTTTTCAATTTCGAGGTTGTTGTTGAATTTGTTGGTGTTTTTCAATGTTGAAGTTGCTGTTGAATTTGTTGGTGTTTTTCAATGTTGAGGTTGTTGTTGTTTTTCAATGTTGAGGTTGTTGTTGAATTTGTTGGTGTTTTTCAATGTTGAGGTTGTTGTTGTTTTTCAATGTTGAGGTTGTTGTTGTTTTTCAATGTTGAGGTTGTTGTTGAATTTGTTGGTGTTTTTCAATGTTGAGGTTGTTGTTGAATTTGTTGGTGTTTTTCAATGTTGAGGTTGTTGTTGTTTTTCAATGTTGAGGTTGTTGTTGTATGTGTTGGTGTTTTTCAATGTTGAGGTTGTTGTAGTTTTTCAATGTTGAGGTTGTTGTTGAATTTCTTGGTGTTTTTCAATGTCGAGGTTGTTGTTGAATTTGTTGGTGTTTTTCAATGTTGAAGTTGTTGTTGCATTTGTTGGTGTTTTTCAATGTTGAGGTTGTTGTTGAATTTGTTGGAGTTTTTAAATGTTGAGGTTGTTGTTGTTGTTCAATGTGGAGGTTGTTGTTGAATTTGTTGGTGTTTTTCAATGTCGAGGTTGTTGTTGAATTTGTTGGTATTTTTCATTGTTGAATTTGTTGTTGAATTTGTTGGTGTTTTTCAATGTTGAAGTTGTTGTTTTTCAATGTTGAGGTTGTTGTTGAATTTGTTGGTGTTTTTCAATGTTGAAGATGTTGTTGAATTTGTTGGCGTTTTTCAATGTTGAGGTTGTTGTTGAATTTGTTGGAGTTTTTAAATGTTGAGGTTGTTGTTGTTGTTCAATGTTGAGGTTGTTGTTGTATGTGTTGGTGTTTTTCAATGTTGAGGTTGTTGTAGTTTTTCAATGTTGAGGTTGTTGTTGAATTTCTTGGTGTTTTTCAATGTCGAGGTTGTTGTTGAATTTGTTGGTGTTTTTCAATGTTGAAGTTGTTGTTGCATTTGTTGGTGTTTTTCAATGTTGAGGTTGTTGTTGAATTTGTTGGAGTTTTTAAATGTTGAGGTTGTTGTTGTTGTTCAATGTGGAGGTTGTTGTTGAATTTGTTGGTGTTTTTCAATGTCGAGGTTGTTGTTGAATTTGTTGGTATTTTTCATTGTTGAATTTGTTGTTGAATTTGTTGGTGTTTTTCAATGTTGAAGTTGTTGTTTTTCACTGTTGAGGTTGTTGTTGAATTTGTTGGTGTTTTTCAATGTTGAAGATGTTGTTGAATTTGTTGGCGTTTTTCAATGTTGAGGTTGTTGTTGAATTTGTTGGAGTTTTTAAATGTTGAGGTTGTTGTTGTTGTTCAATGTGGAGGTTGTTGTTGAATTTGTTGGTGTTTTTCAATGTTGAGGTTGTTGTTGAATTTTTTGGTGTTTTTCAATTTTGAGGTTGTTGTTGAACTTGTTGGAATTTTTCAATTTTGAGGTTGTTGTTGTTTTTCAAAGTTGAGGTCGTTGTTGAATTTGGTCGTGTTTTTCAATGTCGAGGTTGTTGTTGAATTTGTTGGTGTTTTTCAATGTTGAAGTTGTTGTTGAATTTTTTAGTGTTTTTCAAAGTTGACGTTGTTGTAGTTTTTCAATGTTGAGGTTGTTGTTGAATTTGTTGATGTTTTTCAATGTCGAGGTTGTTGTTATATTTGTTGGTGTTTTTCAATGCTGAAGTTGTTGTTGAATTTGTTGGTGTTTTTCAATGTTGAGGTTGTTGTTGTTTTTCAATGTTGAGGTTGTTGTTGAATTTGTTGGTGTTTTTCTTTGTTGAGGTTGTTGTTGTTCAATGTGGAGGTTGTTGTTGAATTTGTTGGTGTTTTTCAATGTCGAGGTTGTTGTTGAATTTGTTGGTGTATTTCAATGTTGAATTTGTTGTTGAATTTGTTGGTGTTTTTCAATGTTGAGGTTGTTGTTGTTTTTCAATGTTGAGGTTGTTGTTGAATTTGTTGGTGTTTTTCAATGTTGAGGTTGTTGTTGAATTTGTTGGCGTTTTTAAATGTTGAGGTTGTTGTTGAATTTGTTGGTGTTTTTCAATGTTGAGGTTGTTGTTGAATTTGTTGGTGTTTTACAATGTTGAGGTTGTTGTTGTTTTTCAATGTTCAGGTTGTTGTTGAATTTGATGGTGTTTTTCAATGTCGAGGTTGTTGTTGAAATTGTTGGTGTTTTTCAATGTTGCAGTTGTTGTTGAATTTGTTGGTGTTTTTAAATGTTGAGGTTGTTGTTGGTGTCTTTCAATGTTGAGGTTGTTGTTGTTTTTCAATGTTGAGGTTGTTGTTGAATTTGTTGGTGTTTTTCAATGTTGAGGTTGTTGTTGTTTTTCACTGTTGAGGGTGTTGTTGAATTTGTTGGTGTTTTTCAATTTCGAGGTTGTTTTTGAATTTGTTGGTGTTTTTCAATGTTGAAGTTGCTGTTGAATTTGTTGGTGTTTTTGAATGTTGAGGTTGTTGTTGTTTTTCAATTTTGAGGTTGTTGTTGAATTTGTTGGTGTTTTTCAATGTTGAGGTTGTTGTTGTTTTTCAATGTTGAGGTTGTTGTTGTTTTTCAATGTTGAGGTTGTTGTTGAATTTGTTGGTGTTTTTCAATGTTGAGGTTGTTGTTGAATTTGTTGGTGTTTTTCAATGTTGAGGTTGTTGTTGTTTTTCAATGTTGAGGTTGTTGTTGTTTTTCAATGTTGAGGTTGTTGTTGAATTTGTTGGTGTTTTTCAATGTTGAGGTTGTTGTTGAATTTGTTGGTTTTTTCAATGTTGAGGTTGTTGTTGTTTTTCAATGTTGAGGTTGTCGTAGTTTTTCAATGTTGAGGTTGTTGTTGTTTTTCAATGTTGAGGTTGTTGTTGTATTTGTTGGTCTTTTTCAATGTTGAGGTTGTTGTACTTTTTCAATGTTGAGGTTGTTGTTGAATTTGTTGGTGTTTTTCAATGTCGAGGTTGTTGTTGAATTTGTTGGTGTTTTTCAATGTTGAAGTTGTTGTTGAATTTGTTTGTGTTTTTCAATGTTGAGGTTGTTGTTGTTTTTAAATGTTCAGGTTGTTGTTGAATTTTTTGGTGTTTTTCAATTTTGAGTTTGTTGTTTTTCAATGTTGAGGTTGTTGTTGAATTTTTTGGTGTTTTTCCATGTTGAGGTTGTTGTTGTTTTTCAAAGTTGAGGTTGTTGTTGAATTTGTTGGTGTATTTCATTGTTGAGGTTGTTGTTGAATTTGTTGGTGTTTTTCAATGTTGAGGTTGTTGTTGTTTTTTAATGTTGAGCTTGTTGTTGAATTTGTTGGTGTTCTTCAATGTTGAGGTTGTTGTTGTTTTTCAATGTTGAGGTTGTTGTTGAATTTGTTGCTGTTTTTCAATTTCGAGGTTGTTGTTGAATTTGTTGGTGTTTTTCAATGTTGAAGTTGTTGTTGAATTTGTTGGTATTTTTCAATTTTGAGGTTGTTGTTGTTTTTTAATGTTGAGGTTGTTGTTGAATTTGTTGGTGTTTTTCAATGTTGAGGTTGTTGTTGTTTTTCAATGTTGAGGTTCTTGTTCTTTTTCAATGTTGAGGTTGTTGTTGTATTTGTTGGTGTTTTTCAATGTTGAGGTTGTTGTAGTTTTTCAATGTTGAGGTTGTTGTTGAATTTGTTGCTGTTTATCAATGTCGAGGTTGTTGTTGAATTTGTTGGTGTTTTTCAATGTTGAAGTTGTTGTTGAATTTGTTGGTGTTTTTCAATGTTGAGGTTGTTGTTGAATTTGTTGGTGTTTTTCAATGTTGAGGCTGTTGTTGTTTTTAAATGTTGAGGTAGTTGTTGAATTTGTTGGTGTTTTTCAATTTTGAGGTTGTTGTTGTTTTTCAATGTTGAGGTTGTTGTTGAATTTGTTGGTGTTTTTCCATGTTGAGGTTGTTGTTGTTTTTCAAAGTTGAGGTTGTTGTTAAATTTGTTGGTGTTTTTCAATGTTGAGGTTGTTGTTGAATTTGTTGGTGTTTTTCATTGTTGAGGTTGTTGTTGAATTTGTTCGTGTTTTTCAATGTTGAGGTTCTTGTTGTTTTTCAATGTTGAGGTTGTTGTTGAATTTTTTGGTGTTTTTCAATTTCGAGCTTGTTCTTGAATTTGTTGGTGATCTTCAATGTTGAAGTTGTTGTTGAATTTGTTGGTGTTTTTCAATGCTGAGGTTGTTGTTGTTTTTCAATGTTGAGGTTGTTGTTGAATTTGTTGGTGTTTTTCAATGTTGAGGTTGTTGTTGTTTTTCAACGTTGAGGTTGTTGTTGAATTTGTTGGTGTTTTTCAATGTTGAAGTTGTTGTTTTTCAATGTTGAGGTTGTTGTTGAATTTGTTGGTGTTTTTCAATGTTGAAGATGTTGTTGAATTTGTTGGCGTTTTTCAATGTTGAGGTTGTTGTTGAATTTGTTGGAGTTTTTAAATGTTGAGGTTGTTGTTGTTGTTCAATGTGGAGGTTGTTGTTGAATTTGTTGGTGTTTTTCAATGTTGAGGTTGTTGTTGAATTTTTTGGTGTTTTTCAATTTTGAGGTTGTTGTTGAATTTGTTGGAATTTTTCAATTTTGAGGTTGTTGTTGTTTTTCAAAGTTGAGGTCGTTGTTGAATTTGGTGGTGTTTTTCAATGTCGAGGTTGTTGTTGAATTTGTTGGTGTTTTTCAATGTTGAAGTTGTTGTTGAATTTTTTAGTGTTTTTCAATGTTGAGGTTGTTGTAGTTTTTCAATGTTGAGGTTGTTGTTGAATTTGTTGATGTTTTTCAATGTCGAGGTTGTTGTTATATTTGTTGGTGTTTTTCAATGCTGAAGTTGTTGTTGAATTTGTTGGTGTTTTTCAATGTTGAGGTTGTTGTTGTTTTTCAATGTTGAGGTTGTTGTTGAATTTGTTGGTGTTTTTCTTTGTTGAGGTTGTTGTTGTTCAATGTGGAGGTTGTTGTTGAATTTGTTGGTGTTTTTCAATGTCGAGGTTGTTGTTGAATTTGTTGGTGTATTTCAATGTTGAATTTGTTGTTGAATTTGTTGGTGTTTTTCAATGTTGAGGTTGTTGTTGTTTTTCAATGTTGAGGTTGTTGTTGAATTTGTTGGTGTTTTTCAATGTTGAGGTTGTTGTTGAATTTGTTGGCGTTTTTAAATGTTGAGGTTGTTGTTGAATTTGTTGGTGTTTTTCAATGTTGAGGTTGTTGTTGAATTTGTTGGTGTTTTACAATGTTGAGGTTGTTGTTGTTTTTCAATGTTCAGGTTGTTGTTGAATTTGATGGTGGTTTTCAATGTCGAGGTTGTTGTTGAAATTGTTGGTGTTTTTCAATGTTGCAGTTGTTGTTGAATTTGTTGGTGTTTTTCAATGTTGAGGTTGTTGTTCTTTTTCAATGTTGAGGTTGTTGTTGAATTTGTTGGTGTTTTTAAATGTTGAGGTTGTTGTTGGTGTTTTTCAATGTTGAGGTTGTTGTTGTTTTTCAATGTTGAGGTTGTTGTTGAATTTGTTGGTGTTTTTCAATGTTGAGGTTGTTGTTGTTTTTCACTGTTGAGGGTGTTGTTGAATTTGTTGGTGTTTTTCAATTTCGAGGTTGTTGTTGAATTTGTTGGTGTTTTTCAATGTTGAAGTTGCTGTTGAATTTGTTGGTGTTTTTGAATGTTGAGGTTGTTGTTGTTTTTCAATTTTGAGGTTGTTGTTGAATTTGTTGGTGTTTTTCAATGTTGAGGTTGTTGTTGTTTTTCAATGTTGAGGTTGTTGTTGTTTTTCAATGTTGAGGTTGTTGTTGAATTTGTTGGTGTTTTTCAATGTTGAGGTTGTTGTTGAATTTGTTGGTGTTTTTCAATGTTGAGGTTGTTGTTGTTTTTCAATGTTGAGGTTGTTGTTGTTTTTCAATGTTGAGGTTGTTGTTGAATTTGTTGGTGTTTTTCAATGTTGAGGTTGTTGTTGAATTTGTTGGTTTTTTCAATGTTGAGGTTGTTGTTGTTTTTCAATGTTGAGGTTGTCGTAGTTTTTCAATGTTGAGGTTGTTGTTGTTTTTCAATGTTGAGGTTGTTGTTGTATTTGTTGGTGTTTTTCAATGTTGAGGTTGTTGTACTTTTTCAATGTTGAGGTTGTTGTTGAATTTGTTGGTGTTTTTCAATGTCGAGGTTGTTGTTGAATTTGTTGGTGTTTTTCAATGTTGAAGTTGTTGTTGAATTTGTTTGTGTTTTTCAATTTTGAGTTTGTTGTTTTTCAATGTTGAGGTTGTTGTTGAATTTTTTGGTGTTTTTCCATGTTGAGGTTGTTGTTGTTTTTCAAAGTTGAGGTTGTTGTTGAATTTGTTGGTGTATTTCATTGTTGAGGTTGTTGTTGAATTTGTTGGTGTTTTTCAATGTTGAGGTTGTTGTTGTTTTTTAATGTTGAGCTTGTTGTTGAATTTGTTGGTGTTCTTCAATGTTGAGGTTGTTGTTGTTTTTCAATGTTGAGGTTGTTGTTGAATTTGTTGCTGTTTTTCAATTTCGAGGTTGTTGTTGAATTTGTTGGTGTTTTTCAATGTTGAAGTTGTTGTTGAATTTGTTGGTATTTTTCAATTTTGAGGTTGTTGTTGTTTTTTAATGTTGAGGTTGTTGTTGAATTTGTTGGTGTTTTTCAATGTTGAGGTTGTTGTTGTTTTTCAATGTTGAGGTTCTTGTTCTTTTTCAATGTTGAGGTTGTTGTTGTATTTGTTGGTGTTTTTCAATGTTGAGGTTGTTGTAGTTTTTCAATGTTGAGGTTGTTGTTGAATTTGTTGCTGTTTATCAATGTCGAGGTTGTTGTTGAATTTGTTGGTGTTTTTCAATGTTGAAGTTGTTGTTGAATTTGTTGGTGTTTTTCAATGTTGAGGTTGTTGTTGAATTTGTTGGTGTTTTTCAATGTTGAGGTTGTTGTTGTTTTTAAATGTTGAGGTAGTTGTTGAATTTGTTGGTGTTTTTCAATTTTGAGGTTGTTGTTGTTTTTCAATGTTGAGGTTGTTGTTGAATTTGTTGGTGTTTTTCCATGTTGAGGTTGTTGTTGTTTTTCAAAGTTGAGGTTGTTGTTAAATTTGTTGGTGTTTTTCAATGTTGAGGTTGTTGTTGAATTTGTTGGTGTTTTTCATTGTTGAGGTTGTTGATGAATTTGTTCGTGTTTTTCAATGTTGAGGTTCTTGTTGTTTTTCAATGTTGAGGTTGTTGTTGAATTTTTTGGTGTTTTTCAATTTCGAGCTTGTTCTTGAATTTGTTGGTGATCTTCAATGTTGAAGTTGTTGTTGAATTTGTTGGTGTTTTTCAATGCTGAGGTTGTTGTTGTTTTTCAATGTTGAGGTTGTTGTTGAATTTGTTGGTGTTTTTCAATGTTGAGGTTGTTGTTGTTTTTCAACGTTGAGGTTGTTGTTGAATTTGTTGGTGTTTTTCAATGTCGAGGTTGTTGTTGAATTTGTTGGTGTTTTTCAATGTTGAGGTTGTTGTTGAATTTGTTGGTGTTTTACAATGTTGAGGTCGTTGTTGAATTTGTTGGCGTTTTTAAATGTTGAGGTTGTTGTTGAATTTGTTGGTGTTTTTCAATGTTGAGGTTGTTGTTGAATTTGTTGGTGTTTTTCAATGTCGAGGTTCTAGTTGAATTTGTTCGTTTTTTCAATGTTGAAGTTCTCGTTGAAGTTGTTGGTGTTTTTCAATGTTGTGGTTGTTGTTGTTTTTCAATGTTGAGGTTGTTGTTGAATTTGTTGGTATTTTTCAAATTTGACGTTGTTGTTGTTTTTCAATGTTGAGGTTGTTGTTTAATTTGTTGGTGTTTTTCAAAGTTGAGGTTGTTGTTGAATTTGTTGGTGTTTTTCATTGTTGAGGTTGTTGTTGAATTTGTTGGTGTTTTTCAATGTTGAGGTTGTTGTTGTTTTTCAATGTTGAGGTTGTTGTTGAATTTGTTGGTGTTTTTCAATGTTGAGGTTGTTGTTGAATTTGTTGGTGCTTTTCAATGTTGACGTTGTTGTTTTTCAATATTGAGGTTGTTGTTGAATTTGTTTGTGTTTTTCAATGTTGAGGTTGGTGTTGAATTTGTTGGTATTTTTCAATGTTGAGGTTGTTGTTGTTTTTCAATGTTGAGGTTGTTTTTGAATTTGTTGGTGTTTTTCAATGTTGAGGTTGTTGTTGTTTTTCAATGTTGAGGTTGTTGTTGAATTTGTTGGTGTTTTTCAATGTTGAGGTTGTTGTTGAATTTGTTGGTGTTTTTCAATGTTGAGGTTGTTGTTGTTTTTCAATGTTGAGGTTGTTGATGTTTTTCAATGTTGAGGTTGTTGTTGAATTTGTTGGTGTTTTTCAATGTTGAGTTTTTTGCTGAATTTGTTGCTGTTTTTCAAGCTTGAGGTTGTTGTTGTTTTTCAATGTTGAGGTTGTTGTTGTATTTGTTGGTGTTTTTCAATGTTGAGGTTGTTGTATTTTTTCAATGTTGAGGTTGTTGCTGAATTTGTTGGTGTTTTTCAATGTCGAGGTTGTTGTTGAATTTGTTGGTGTTTTTCAATGTTGAAGTTGTTGTTTTTCAATGTTGAGGTTGTTGTTGAATTTGTTGGTGTTTTTCAATGTTGAAGATGTTGTTGAATTTGTTGGCGTTTTTCAATGTTGAGGTTGTTGTTGAATTTGTTGGAGTTTTTAAATGTTGAGGTTGTTGTTGTTGTTCAATGTGGAGGTTGTTGTTGAATTTGTTGGTGTTTTTCAATGTTGAGGTTGTTGTTGAATTTTTTGGTGTTTTTCAATTTTGAGGTTGTTGTTGAATTTGTTGGAATTTTTCAATTTTGAGGTTGTTGTTGTTTTTCAAAGTTGAGGTCGTTGTTGAATTTGGTCGTGTTTTTCAATGTCGAGGTTGTTGTTGAATTTGTTGGTGTTTTTCAATGTTGAAGTTGTTGTTGAATTTTTTAGTGTTTTTCAATGTTGAGGTTGTTGTAGTTTTTCAATGTTGAGGTTGTTGTTGAATTTGTTGATGTTTTTCAATGTCGAGGTTGTTGTTATATTTGTTGGTGTTTTTCAATGCTGAAGTTGTTGTTGAATTTGTTGGTGTTTTTCAATGTTGAGGTTGTTGTTGTTTTTCAATGTTGAGGTTGTTGTTGAATTTGTTGGTGTTTTTCTTTGTTGAGGTTGTTGTTGTTCAATGTGGAGGTTGTTGTTGAATTTGTTGGTGTTTTTCAATGTCGAGGTTGTTGTTGAATTTGTTGGTGTATTTCAATGTTGAATTTGTTGTTGAATTTGTTGGTGTTTTTCAATGTTTAGGTTGTTGTTGTTTTTCAATGTTGAGGTTGTTGTTGAATTTGTTGGTGTTTTTCAATGTTGAGGTTGTTGTTGAATTTGTTGGCGTTTTTAAATGTTGAGGTTGTTGTTGAATTTGTTGGTGTTTTTCAATGTTGAGGTTGTTGTTGAATTTGTTGGTGTTTTACAATGTTGAGGTTGTTGTTGTTTTTCAATGTTCAGGTTGTTGTTGAATTTGATGGTGTTTTTCAATGTCGAGGTTGTTGTTGAAATTGTTGGTGTTTTTCAATGTTGCAGTTGTTGTTGAATTTGTTGGTGTTTTTCAATGTTGAGGTTGTTGTTCTTTTTCAATGTTGAGGTTGTTGTTGAATTTGTTGGTGTTTTTAAATGTTGAGGTTGTTGTTGGTGTTTTTCAATGTTGAGGTTGTTGTTGTTTTTCAATGTTGAGGTTGTTGTTGAATTTGTTGGTGTTTTTCAATGTTGAGGTTGTTGTTGTTTTTCACTGTTGAGGGTGTTGTTGAATTTGTTGGTGTTTTTCAATTTCGAGGTTGTTGTTGAATTTGTTGGTGTTTTTCAATGTTGAAGTTGCTGTTGAATTTGTTGGTGTTTTTGAATGTTGAGGTTGTTGTTGTTTTTCAATTTTGAGGTTGTTGTTGAATTTGTTGGTGTTTTTCAATGTTGAGGTTGTTGTTGTTTTTCAATGTTGAGGTTGTTGTTGTTTTTCAATGTTGAGGTTGTTGTTGAATTTGTTGGTGTTTTTCAATGTTGAGGTTGTTGTTGAATTTGTTGGTGTTTTTCAATGTTGAGGTTGTTGTTGTTTTTCAATGTTGAGGTTGTTGTTGTTTTTCAATGTTGAGGTTGTTGTTGAATTTGTTGGTGTTTTTCAATGTTGAGGTTGTTGTTGAATTTGTTGGTTTTTTCAATGTTGAGGTTGTTGTTGTTTTTCAATGTTGAGGTTGTCGTAGTTTTTCAATGTTGAGGTTGTTGTTGTTTTTCAATGTTGAGGTTGTTGTTGTATTTGTTGGTGTTTTTCCATGTTGAGGTTGTTGTACTTTTTCAATGTTGAGGTTGTTGTTGAATTTGTTGGTGTTTTTCAATGTCGAGGTTGTTGTTGAATTTGTTGGTGTTTTTCAATGTTGAAGTTGTTGTTGAATTTGTTTGTGTTTTTCAATTTTGAGTTTGTTGTTTTTCAATGTTGAGGTTGTTGTTGAATTTTTTGGTGTTTTTCCATGTTGAGGTTGTTGTTGTTTTTCAAAGTTGAGGTTGTTGTTGAATTTGTTGGTGTATTTCATTGTTGAGGTTGTTGTTGAATTTGTTGGTGTTTTTCAATGTTGAGGTTGTTGTTGTTTTTTAATGTTGAGCTTGTTGTTGAATTTGTTGGTGTTCTTCAATGTTGAGGTTGTTGTTGTTTTTCAATGTTGAGGTTGTTGTTGAATTTGTTGCTGTTTTTCAATTTCGAGGTTGTTGTTGAATTTGTTGGTGTTTTTCAATGTTGAAGTTGTTGTTGAATTTGTTGGTATTTTTCAATTTTGAGGTTGTTGTTGTTTTTTAATGTTGAGGTTGTTGTTGAATTTGTTGGTGTTTTTCAATGTTGAGGTTGTTGTTGTTTTTCAATGTTGAGGTTCTTGTTCTTTTTCAATGTTGAGGTTGTTGTTGTATTTGTTGGTGTTTTTCAATGTTGAGGTTGTTGTAGTTTTTCAATGTTGAGGTTGTTGTTGAATTTGTTGCTGTTTATCAATGTCGAGGTTGTTGTTGAATTTGTTGGTGTTTTTCAATGTTGAAGTTGTTGTTGAATTTGTTGGTGTTTTTCAATGTTGAGGTTGTTGTTGAATTTGTTGGTGTTTTTCAATGTTGAGGTTGTTGTTGTTTTTAAATGTTGAGGTAGTTGTTGAATTTGTTGGTGTTTTTCAATTTTGAGGTTGTTGTTGTTTTTCAATGTTGAGGTTGTTGTTGAATTTGTTGGTGTTTTTCCATGTTGAGGTTGTTGTTGTTTTTCAAAGTTGAGGTTGTTGTTAAATTTGTTGGTGTTTTTCAATGTTGAGGTTGTTGTTGAATTTGTTGGTGTTTTTCATTGTTGAGGTTGTTGATGAATTTGTTCGTGTTTTTCAATGTTGAGGTTCTTGTTGTTTTTCAATGTTGAGGTTGTTGTTGAATTTTTTGGTGTTTTTCAATTTCGAGCTTGTTCTTGAATTTGTTGGTGATCTTCAATGTTGAAGTTGTTGTTGAATTTGTTGGTGTTTTTCAATGCTGAGGTTGTTGTTGTTTTTCAATGTTGAGGTTGTTGTTGAATTTGTTGGTGTTTTTCAATGTTGAGGTTGTTGTTGTTTTTCAACGTTGAGGTTGTTGTTGAATTTGTTGGTGTTTTTCAATGTCGAGGTTGTTGTTGAATTTGTTGGTGTTTTTCAATGTTGAGGTTGTTGTTGAATTTGTTGGTGTTTTACAATGTTGAGGTCGTTGTTGAATTTGTTGGCGTTTTTACATGTTGAGGTTGTTGTTGAATTTGTTGGTGTTTTTCAATGTTGAGGTTGTTGTTGAATTTGTTGGTGTTTTTCAATGTCGAGGTTCTAGTTGAATTTGTTCGTTTTTTCAATGTTGAAGTTCTCGTTGAAGTTGTTGGTGTTTTTCAATGTTGTGGTTGTTGTTGTTTTTCAATGTTGAGGTTGTTGTTGAATTTGTTGGTATTTTTCAAATTTGACGTTGTTGTTGTTTTTCAATGTTGAGGTTGTTGTTTAATTTGTTGGTGTTTTTCAAAGTTGAGGTTGTTGTTGAATTTGTTGGTGTTTTTCATTGTTGAGGTTGTTGTTGAATTTGTTGGTGTTTTTCAATGTTGAGGTTGTTGTTGTTTTTCAATGTTGAGGTTGTTGTTGAATTTGTTGGTGTTTTTCAATGTTGAGGTTGTTGTTGAATTTGTTGGTGCTTTTCAATGTTGACGTTGTTGTTTTTCAATATTGAGGTTGTTGTTGAATTTGTTTGTGTTTTTCAATGTTGAGGTTGGTGTTGAATTTGTTGGTATTTTTCAATGTTGAGGTTGTTGTTGTTTTTCAATGTTGAGGTTGTTTTTGAATTTGTTGGTGTTTTTCAATGTTGAGGTTGTTGTTGTTTTTCAATGTTGAGGTTGTTGTTGAATTTGTTGGTGTTTTTCAATGTTGAGGTTGTTGTTGAATTTGTTGGTGTTTTTCAATGTTGAGGTTGTTGTTGTTTTTCAATGTTGAGGTTGTTGATGTTTTTCAATGTTGAGGTTGTTGTTGAATTTGTTGGTGTTTTTCAATGTTGAGTTTTTTGCTGAATTTGTTGCTGTTTTTCAAGCTTGAGGTTGTTGTTGTTTTTCAATGTTGAGGTTGTTGTTGTATTTGTTGGTGTTTTTCAATGTTGAGGTTGTTGTATTTTTTCAATGTTGAGGTTGTTGCTGAATTTGTTGGTGTTTTTCAATGTCGAGGTTGTTGTTGAATTTGTTGGTGTTTTTCAATGTTGAAGTTGTTGTTGAATTTGTTGGTGTTTTTCATTGTTGAGGTTGTTGTTGAATTTGCTGGTGTTTTTCAATGTTGAGGTTGTTGTTGTTTTTCAATGTTGAGGTTGTCGTAGTTTTTCAATGTTGAGGATGTTGCTGAATTTGTTGCTGTTTTTCAATGTCGAGGTTGTTGTTGAATTTGTTGGTGTTTTTCAATGTTGAAGTTGTTGTTGAATTTGTTGCTGTTTTTCAATGTTGAAGTTGTTGTTGAATTTGTTAGTGTTTTTCAATGTTGAGGTTGTTGTAGTTTTTCAATGTTGAGGTTGTTGTTGAATTTGTTGATGTTTTTCAATGTCGAGGTTGTTGTTATATTTGTTGGTGTTTTTCAATGTTGAAGTTTTTGTTGAATTTGTTGGTGTTGTTCAATGTTGAGGTTGTTGTTGTTTTTCAATGTTGAGGTTGTTGTTGAATTTGTTGGTGTTTTTCTTTGTTGAGGTTGTTGTTGTTGTTCAATGTGGAGGTTGATGTTGAATTTGTTGGTGTTTTTCAATGTCGAGGTTGTTGTTGAATTTGTTGGTGTTTTTCAATGTTGAATTTGTTGTTGAATTTGTTGGTGTTTTTCAATGTTGAGGTTGTTGTTGTTTTTCAATGTTGAGGTTTTTGTTGAATTTGTTGGTGTTTTTCAATGTTGAGGTTGTTGTTGAATTTGTTGGCGTTTTTAAATGTTGAGCTTGTTGTTGAATTTGTTGCTGTTTTTCAATGTTGAGGTTTTTGTTGAATTTGTTGGTGTTTTACAATGTTGAGGTTGTTGTTGTTTTTCAAAGTTCAGGTTGTTGTTGAATTTGATGGTGTTTTTCAATGTCGAGGTTGTTGTTGAAATTGTTGGTGTTTTTCAATGTAGCAGTTGTTGTTGAATTTGTTGGTGTTTTTCAATGTTGAGGTTGTTGTTCTTTTTCAATGTTGAGGTTGTTGGTGAATTTGTTGGTGTTTTTAAATGTTGAGGTTGTTGTTGAATTTGTTGGTGTTTTTTAATGTTGAGGTTGTTGTTATTTTTCAAAGTTGAGGTTGTTGTTGAATTTGTTGGTGTTTTTCAATTTCGAGGTTGTTGTTGAATTTGTTGGTGTTTTTCAATGTTGAAGTTGCTGTTGAATTTGTTGGTGTTTTTCAATGTTGAGGTTGTTGTTGTTTTTCAATGTTGAGGTTGTTGTTGAATTTGTTGGTGTTTTTCAATGTTGAGGTTGTTGTTGTTTTTCAATGTTGAGGTTGTTGTTGTTTTTCAATGTTGAGGTTGTTGTTGAATTTGTTGGTGTTTTTTAATGTTGAGGTTGTTGTTGAATTTGTTGGTGTTTTTCAATGTTGAGGTTGTTGTTGTTTTTCAATGTTGAGGTTGTTGTTGTATGTGTTGGTGTTTTTCAATGTTGAGGTTGTTGTAGTTTTTCAATGTTGAGGTTGTTGTTGAATTTGTTGGTCTTTTTCAATGTCGAGGTTGTTGCTGAATTTGTTGGTGTTTTTCAATGTTGAAGTTGTTGTTGAGTTTGTTGGTGTTTTTCAATGTTGAGGTTGTTGTTGAATTTGTTGGTGTTTTTAAATGTTGAGGTTGTTGTTGTTGTTCAATGTGGAGGTTTTTGTTGAATTTGTTGGTGTTTTTCAATGTCGAGGATGTTGTTGAATTTGTTGGTATTTTTCAATGTTGAATTTGTTGTTGAATTTGTTGGTGTTTTTCAATGTTGAAGTAGTTGTTGTTTTTCAATGTGGAGGTTGTTGTTGAATTTGTTGGTGTTTTTAAATGTTGAGGTTGTTGTTGAATTTGTTGGTGTTTTTCAATTTTGAGGTTGTTGTTGAATTTGTTGGAATTTTTCAATGTTGAGTTTGTTGTTGTTTTTCAAAGTTGAGGTCGTTGTTGAATTTGGTGGTGTTTTTCAATGTCGAGGTTGTTGTTGAATTTGTTGGTGTTTTTCAATGTTGAAGTTGTTGTTGAATTTGTTGGTGTTTTTCAATGTTGAGGTTGTTGTTGTTTTTCAATGTTGAGGTTGTTGTTGAATTTGCTGGTGTTTTTCAATGTTGAGGTTGTTGTTGTTTTTCAATGTTGAGGTTGTTGTTGAATTTGTTGGTGTTTCTAAATGTTGAGGTTATTGTTGAATTTGTTGGTGTTTTTCAATGTTGAGGTTGTTGATGTTTTTCAATGTTGACGTTGTTGTTGAATTTGTTGGTGTTTTTCATTGTTGAGGTTGTTGTTGTTTTTCAATGTTAAGGTTGTTGTTGAATTTGTTGGTGTTTTTCAATTTCGAGGTTGTTGTTGAATTTGTTGGTGTTTTTCAATGTTGAAGTTGTTGTTGAATTTTTTGGTGTTTTTCAATGTTGAGGTTGTTGTTGTTTTTCAATGTTGAGGTTGTTGTTGAATTTGTTGGTGTTTTTCAAAGTTGAGGTTGTTGTTGTTTTTCAATGTTGAGGTTGTTGTTGTTTTTCAATGTTGAGGTTGTTGTTGTATTTGTTGGTGTTTTTCAATTTTGAGGTTGTTGTACTTTTTCAATGTTGAGGTTGTTGTTGAATTTGTTGGTGTTTTTCAATGTCGAGGTTGTTGTTGAATTTGTTGGTATTTTTCAATGTTGAAGTTGTTGTTGAATTTGTTTGTGTTTTTCAATGTTGAGGTTGTTGTTGAATTTGTTGGTGATTTTCAATGTTGAGGTTGTTGTTGTTTTTCAAAGTTGAGGTCGTTGTTGAATTTGGTCGTGTTTTTCAATGTCGAGGTTGTTGTTGAATTTGTTGGTGTTTTTCAATGTTGAAGTTGTTGTTGAATTTTTTAGTGTTTTTCAATGTTGAGGTTGTTGTAGTTTTTCAATGTTGAGGTTGTTGTTGAATTTGTTGATGTTTTTCAATGTCGAGGTTGTTGTTATATTTGTTGGTGTTTTTCAATGCTGAAGTTGTTGTTGAATTTGTTGGTGTTTTTCAATGTTGAGGTTGTTGTTGTTTTTCAATGTTGAGGTTGTTGTTGAATTTGTTGGTGTTTTTTCTTTGTTGAGGTTGTTGTTGTTCAATGTGGAGGTTGTTGTTGAATTTGTTGGTGTTTTTCAATGTCGAGGTTGTTGTTGAATTTGTTGGTGTATTTCAATGTTGAATTTGTTGTTGAATTTGTTGGTGTTTTTCAATGTTGAGGTTGTTGTTGTTTTTTCAATGTTGAGGTTGTTGTTGAATTTGTTGGTGTTTTTCAATGTTGAGGTTGTTGTTGAATTTGTTGGCGTTTTTAAATGTTGAGGTTGTTGTTGAATTTGTTGGTGTTTTTCAATGTTGAGGTTGTTGTTGAATTTGTTGGTGTTTTACAATGTTGAGGTTGTTGTTGTTTTTCAATGTTCAGGTTGTTGTTGAATTTGATGGTGTTTTTCAATGTCGAGGTTGTTGTTGAAATTGTTGGTGTTTTTTCAATGTTGCAGTTCTTGTTGAATTTGTTGGTGTTTTTCAATGTTGAGGTTGTTGTTCTTTTTCAATGTTGAGGTTGTTGTTGAATTTGTTGGTGTTTTTAAATGTTGAGGTTGTTGTTGGTGTTTTTCAATGTTGAGGTTGTTGTTGTTTTTCAATGTTGAGGTTGTTGTTGAATTTGTTGGTGTTTTTCAATGTTGAGGTTGTTGTTGGTTTTTCACTGTTGAGGGTGTTGTTGAATTTGTTGGTGTTTTTCAATTTCGAGGTTGTTGTTGAATTTGTTGGTGTTTTTTCAATGTTGAAGTTGCTGTTGAATTTGTTGGTGTTTTTGAATGTTGAGGTTGTTGTTGTTTTTCAATTTTGAGGTTGTTGTTGAATTTGTTGGTGTTTTTCAATGTTGAGGTTGTTGTTGTTTTTCAATGTTGAGGTTGTTGTTGTTTTTCAATGTTGAGGTTGTTGTTGAATTTGTTGGTGTTTTTCAATGTTGAGGTTGTTGTTGAATTTGTTGGTGTTTTTCAATGTTGAGGTTGTTGTTGTTTTTCAATGTTGAGGTTGTTGTTGTTTTTCAATGTTGAGGTTGTTGTTGAATTTGTTGGTGTTTTTCAATGTTGAGGTTGTTGTTGAATTTGTTGGTTTTTTCAATGTTGAGGTTGTTGTTGTTTTTCAATGTTGAGGTTGTCGTAGTTTTTCAATGTTGAGGTTGTTGTTGTTTTTCAATGTTGAGGTTGTTGTTGTATTTGTTGGTGTTTTTCAATGTTGAGGTTGTTGTACTTTTTCAATGTTGAGGTTGTTGTTGAATTTGTTGGTGTTTTTCAATGTCGAGGTTGTTGTTGAATTTGTTGGTGTTTTTCAATGTTGAAGTTGTTGTTGAATTTGTTTGTGTTTTTCAATTTTGAGTTTGTTGTTTTTCAATGTTGAGGTTGTTGTTGAATTTTTTGGTGTTTTTCCATGTTGAGGTTGTTGTTGTTTTTCAAAGTTGAGGTTGTTGTTGAATTTGTTGGTGTATTTCATTGTTGAGGTTGTTGTTGAATTTGTTGGTGTTTTTCAATGTTGAGGTTGTTGTTGTTTTTAATGTTGAGCTTGTTGTTGAATTTGTTGGTGTTCTTCAATGTTGAGGTTGTAGTTGTTTTTCAATGTTGAGGTTGTTGTTGAATTTGTTGCTGTTTTTCAATTTCGAGGTTGTTGTTGAATTTGTTGGTGTTTTTCAATGTTGAAGTTGTTGTTGAATTTGTTGGTATTTTTCAATTTTGAGGTTGTTGTTGTTTTTAATGTTGAGGTTGTTGTTGAATTTGTTGGGTGTTTTTCAATGTTGAGGTTGTTGTTGTTTTTCAATGTTGAGGTTCTTGTTCTTTTTCAATGTTGAGGTTGTTGTTGTATTTGTTGGTGTTTTTCAATGTTGAGGTTGTTGGTAGTTTTTCAATGTTGAGGTTGTTGTTGAATTTGTTGCTGTTTATCAATGTCGAGGTTGTTGTTGAATTTGTTGGTGTTTTTCAATGTTGAAGTTGTTGTTGAATTTGTTGGTGTTTTTCAATGTTGAGGTTGTTGTTGAATTTGTTGGTGTTTTTCAATGTTGAGGTTGTTGTTGTTTTTAAATGTTGAGGTAGTTGTTGAATTTGTTGGTGTTTTTCAATTTTGAGGTTGTTGTTGTTTTTCAATGTTGAGGTTGTTGTTGAATTTGTTGGTGTTTTTCCATGTTGAGGTTGTTGTTGTTTTTCAAAGTTGAGGTTGTTGTTAAATTTGTTGGTGTTTTTCAATGTTGAGGTTGTTGTTGAATTTGTTGGTGTTTTTCATTGTTGAGGTTGTTGATGAATTTGTTCGTGTTTTTCAATGTTGAGGTTCTTGTTGTTTTTCAATGTTGAGGTTGTTGTTGAATTTTTTGGTGTTTTTCAATTTCGAGCTTGTTCTTGAATTTGTTGGTGATCTTCAATGTTGAAGTTGTTGTTGAATTTGTTGGTGTTTTTCAATGCTGAGGTTGTTGTTGTTTTTCAATGTTGAGGTTGTTGTTGAATTTGTTGGTGTTTTTCAATGTTGAGGTTGTTGTTGTTTTTCAACGTTGAGGTTGTTGTTGAATTTGTTGGTGTTTTTCAATGTCGAGGTTGTTGTTGAATTTGTTGGTGTTTTTCAATGTTGAGGTTGTTGTTGAATTTGTTGGTGTTTTACAATGTTGAGGTCGTTGTTGAATTTGTTGGCGTTTTTAAATGTTGAGGTTGTTGTTGAATTTGTTGGTGTTTTTCAATGTTGAGGTTGTTGTTGAATTTGTTGGTGTTTTTCAATGTCGAGGTTCTAGTTGAATTTGTTCGTTTTTTCAATGTTGAAGTTCTCGTTGAAGTTGTTGGTGTTTTTCAATGTTGTGGTTGTTGTTGTTTTTCAATGTTGAGGTTGTTGTTGAATTTGTTGGTATTTTTCAAATTTGACGTTGTTGTTGTTTTTCAATGTTGAGGTTGTTGTTTAATTTGTTGGTGTTTTTCAAAGTTGAGGTTGTTGTTGAATTTGTGGTGTTTTTCATTGTGAGGTTGTTGTTGAATTTGTTGGTGTTTTTCAATGTTGAGGTTGTTGTTGTTTTTCAATGTTGAGGTTGTTGTTGAATTTGTTGGTGTTTTTCAATGTTGAGGTTGTTGTTGAATTTGTTGGTGCTTTTCAATGTTGACGTTGTTGTTTTTCAATATTGAGGTTGTTGTTGAATTTGTTTGTGTTTTTCAATGTTGAGGTTGGTGTTGAATTTGTTGGTATTTTTCAATGTTGAGGTTGTTGTTGTTTTTCAATGTTGAGGTTGTTTTTGAATTTGTTGGTGTTTTTCAATGTTGAGGTTGTTGTTGTTTTTCAATGTTGAGGTTGTTGTTGAATTTGTTGGTGTTTTTCAATGTTGAGGTTGTTGTTGAATTTGTTGGTGTTTTTCAATGTTGAGGTTGTTGTTGTTTTTCAATGTTGAGGTTGTTGATGTTTTTCAATGTTGAGGGTTGTTGTTGAATTTGTTGGTGTTTTTCAATGTTGAGTTTTTTGCTGAATTTGTTGCTGTTTTTCAATCTTGAGGTTGTTGTTGTTTTTCAATGTTGAGGTTGTTGTTGTATTTGTTGGTGTTTTTCAATGTTGAGGTTGTTGTATTTTTTCAATGTTGAGGTTGTTGCTGAATTTGTTGGTGTTTTTCAATGTCGAGGTTGTTGTTGAATTTGTTGGTGTTTTTCAATGTTGAAGTTGTTGTTTTTCAATGTTGAGGTTGTTGTTGAATTTGTTGGTGTTTTTCAATGTTGAAGATGTTGTTGAATTTGTTGGCGTTTTTCAATGTTGAGGTTGTTGTTGAATTTGTTGGAGTTTTTAAATGTTGAGGTTGTTGTTGTTGTTCAATGTGGAGGTTGTTGTTGAATTTGTTGGTGTTTTTCAATGTTGAGGTTGTTGTTGAATTTTTTGGTGTTTTTCAATTTTGAGGTTGTTGTTGAATTTGTTGGAATTTTTCAATTTTGAGGTTGTTGTTGTTTTTCAAAGTTGAGGTCGTTGTTGAATTTGGTCGTGTTTTTCAATGTCGAGGTTGTTGTTGAATTTGTTGGTGTTTTTCAATGTTGAAGTTGTTGTTGAATTTTTTAGTGTTTTTCAATGTTGAGGTTGTTGTAGTTTTTCAATGTTGAGGTTGTTGTTGAATTTGTTGATGTTTTTCAATGTCGAGGTTGTTGTTATATTTGTTGGTGTTTTTCAATGCTGAAGTTGTTGTTGAATTTGTTGGTGTTTTTCAATGTTGAGGTTGTTGTTGTTTTTCAATGTTGAGGTTGTTGTTGAATTTGTTGGTGTTTTTCTTTGTTGAGGTTGTTGTTGTTCAATGTGGAGGTTGTTGTTGAATTTGTTGGTGTTTTTCAATGTCGAGGTTGTTGTTGAATTTGTTGGTGTATTTCAATGTTGAATTTGTTGTTGAATTTGTTGGTGTTTTTCAATGTTGAGGTTGTTGTTGTTTTTCAATGTTGAGGTTGTTGTTGAATTTGTTGGTGTTTTTCAATGTTGAGGTTGTTGTTGAATTTGTTGGCGTTTTTAAATGTTGAGGTTGTTGTTGAATTTGTTGGTGTTTTTCAATGTTGAGGTTGTTGTTGAATTTGTTGGTGTTTTACAATGTTGAGGTTGTTGTTGTTTTTCAATGTTCAGGTTGTTGTTGAATTTGATGGTGTTTTTCAATGTCGAGGTTGTTGTTGAAATTGT